>JALPQI010030420.1:0-480733 GCA_025490895.1 Thaumatotibia leucotreta | reverse complement strand
GTTACTGGTTGCTTACCCCCGTTTTTGGCTTTGACTAAATATTTATTACTGCTCACGACGAATATCCATAAAATAATTCATAGAAAAACTTGACAAATCATTTCGTCACCATATTCACGTATATTCTTATAAGTATTTCCTTTACAGATTCTTCAAGAGGAGAAAGGAATCCTGCTTTCTTTGGAGAAATGCTTGAAGGAAAAGTGCTGTGAGCTTCAAGAAGAGGTTTCAACGTTACGCTCTGAGCACGGCAACTCCAACCGCAAGAAGACTTACGTGGTTAAGAAAAAAAACTCGGTTCACAAAAATAGAGGTAAGTTAAAACAGATACCGGAAGTATTATCAAGTCTATTGTATTTATCAGGTATCATGTATTATGATCTATTCTTTATGAATCTATGGGAATCTGAAGCGAACAGTTTGTTAAAAGAAACTTATCGACGATAATACGAGTACGAAACTCAGTAACTGAGTCCAGTGTTGTTAATAATTATTGTAATCGTTTAAATTTTTAATTACTTTCATTTATTTCAGATGAGTCATCGCCTCCTGAAGATGAAGGAATAAGTTCCTCGGAAAGATCTTTGAGTCCTGAAGGCGATGCGCAAAGAGAATCCATGGTATACGAAGTATTTAACGTCAAGAACGAAACCTACGATATGATGAGAAATAAACGCAACTTACACAAGAAATTAGAGTCCACAAAAAAGCATGACATCCAAAAATCATCCGATGATGAGGAAGAAACTACTATAGATGAAGTTATACAGGAGCTAAGAAACATAGTCAACGACGCAGAATCCGAACAATATGCTAAAAACAGGACCTATGATGACAAGTCATCTAGATGTAACGAGACTTCAGAAATCAATGTTTCAATCCATGCTTTAGAATGCCAGAAGCATCGAAATCTTGAGAAAGAAGATTCCATAACAAGCACAAAGCACAGCATTCAAATCACAAGTAGTACAGAATTCTTAAACGAGAGTAACGAAGATGACGAAGAAACTAAAATTGTACCAAGCAAAATATTACCGCATCCTCCGAGAAAAGCCAAAAGTTTGATCCATTTACTCGTCCCACCGGCTGGCCATGGTTTGCTTTACAATAAACCTCCTGATTTATACGACGACACATACTTCTCAAGCGATGAAGGATCTGATTCTTTACTCAGTGCCTCGCGTTGCCAAAACCCCATTGTAAAGAAAAACTCGGTTTCCAGTTTCGATTTTCACGAATGCCGGGCCGTTTTCAACTCGATCGCTGAGAAGGAAAAAGACGACAATAGAGTGAAACGCTCGAGAACAAGGTCGAGAGAAGAAAGAAGAACCTCTGTTAAAAGAAGCGAGTCATTTCAAACATCTGAAAAGGGTTCTAGACAAAGAGAGTACATAGACAGCATGTTTTACAATGAAACAAGTAATTCACATCTTGGAACTGGAACACCTCTTCAAAGATCTAATTCTAAGTGCAGTCGAGTGGATGAAATAGTAAGCTTGATCGAATCTAAAAAACTGACTAAAAGCTTGGATAGGATTGATGAAGGATTGAACTCTATGGTAGATATTGTAATGATGGATGAACCGAAGAAACCATTATGGCCTTACGAACGGAGACAAAGATCCTGCTCGAGAACCAGCAGCGACGCTGGAAAAGAGAGTCCCTTGATTCCAGTAACGAGATCCAATAGTAAAAGGAACGTGCACCCGAGATACGACTCAAAGTCGTCAAGCAAAAATGATGAGCCAATAAACAAGCCAGATTCTCCGCAGAAATTTTACCTGCCTCATCCCAAACTGAGTACTGGTTCGTTTGAGAATGCATCTTCGTACAATAACGCGTTTCTTATGAAACGTGGTCATGTCAACGCTGGATTTTACTCTGGACCTCACATCATGAGAGATGCCCCGGCGAGTATGACAAGTTTAGTAATGACCGGGACACACAGTCACTCAGATTTGAAGAGGACTTTGTCCCCCATGGGCTCATCAGGTTATGGAATTCACAAGCTGGCCGATATGCCTTCAGGGCTGTATTGAAATTTCCATATTGAATGTGTACTCAAAACCAACGATTAATTTAAGATTTGTGTACCTATTTTGACTAGTGCAATATACGCCCGTATTGGGAGTGTCGATTTAGGGGTCTCGACGTATAATGTAAGTCTTGCAATTTAGTGGAATCTTAGTAATTTTGTATGTAAGCAAAATTGGCTTAAGATTATAAAACTTTGTATCAAATCGTACGTAGCATCTTTCTTATTTGTATAGTTAAATAAAATATTCAGATACTTACCTTTTTCTGAAATCTTTGAGTATTTATTCTATTTTTCTTCTGATTTCTACAGTTTACTTGTTTTTTTAGTTAAGGTTATTGCTATGTTAACATTAACATATTAAAAGTGTTTGATGAATATCTTATCTTTTTATTTGGCTAGGTTTCCTATAGTAGGTATACCTATTTATGTACCTAAATATGAATTTAATTATTCGTAGCAATAGAATACCTAGATCGACTATGATGGTGA
Organism: Thaumatotibia leucotreta; assembly: GCA_025490895.1. NCBI lineage: Eukaryota > Metazoa > Arthropoda > Insecta > Lepidoptera > Tortricidae > Thaumatotibia > Thaumatotibia leucotreta. The sequence continues at coordinate 478,206 of JALPQI010030420.1, read as the reverse complement.
TTATTTTTAAGGCGATGATAAAATTAGTCAAGTCATTTACAAAAAAACGATAATGAGCACATTACCCAGTCATCCTTAATTATCTACTAAAAAAGTAAATATAAACCAATCCCATGGGAAAATAATATTTATTGAGCAAAATTCGGCTGAGGCGGATCCAGGATTTCGTTCAGGGGGGCATTGCCCTATGATATGACAGAACTTTATACTTAAAACAGCACCTAGGCATACCTAAGTCCAGTGTAAGGGGGGGTTGGGCAAGTCAAGAAGGCAAGTGCCTTGGGCAAGAATAGACATCACTTGCCAACCAACTTGATGGTTCACTTAGTATACCAACATTCACCAAATTATTATTTGAAAACTTTAATTTGGCTAAGAGACATGGTTAGGTTGGAACATTATTATGTATATGCGAAAGATACGTCTGTGTTTACCGTGTGGCGATTCTACCAAATGAACTATGGGAATAATAGTTTGGGAAGTGAAGATACCTATGTCATCAAATGTTCGGCCATATATTAGTACCTAAACTGTATTTCGAGGTTAGAAAGTGTGCTTAGGTACCCAATGAGACAACTAAGCTCTGAAATGGAATTCGAGATCAAAAATGTAAACAATCTATGACAATGACATGACATTACAAAGTCAATGTTAAAGTGACAATCCAGGGGTATAAAACATTTTATATCGAATGTAGTTTTTAACACCTTTGTAAATTAACGTCGCATTTTGAGATTGGTTTTTTATTTTATTTTATTTATATCTACATCTTACAACTATTCTTACAGGTACTAAATCTAAGACAATGTTTTATGTGTAGATGTAGATACGCGAAAGTCAAAGTATGTTCGATACACAAAGTATCACAATCGTTAATATATTTTTGGATATGACAATAAAAAACATACGTCTGAGTGTCCACGGTTCCTGATTACAAAAATAAAACCTAGAAAATTTGCTAGAATGATGTAAATAATCCACATAATCAATGTTTGAAAACGAATGTCGTATTACTTTAATTTTTAGGATAGTCGGGGAACGAATTCCAGTCTTCATCTATAGTTACGATCGAATCCATTTTGATTAAAATATGAAAATGATTGATGAGTGGTTAAAATTCTAAAATCTGTATTAATGTACTTTGTAATGCTAAATTTTAGGAGTTTTTATGAATTCGTAAAACAGTCATTTGGAGCACCTTCTTGTTTTGATTTTTGAAGTACATATGTAGTTATAAATGCGAACCCTCTTAAATGGTTCTTAGTGTAGTTACCGTATTAAATTACGAATAAACTAGTTATTGTTATAACTGCGAACCAAATGTTTAAGATTTCTTATCATTGCCAGTAGTATAAATTAAACACCTTACATTTTATTAAAAGTAGCGACATATATAATTAAAAAAATGATATATTTCACTTAATGTTTTGTATTAAAAAATTGTAAAATATTTAAAAAGTCAGTGACTGTAAATACGGATTTTTTATAAGTATTTTAATGATTTTAGATTACCCACCTCTCGTGATTATTTTTTTGTGGTGGTATCCCATTTGTTTACATTTTTGATCTCCAATTCGATTTCACATCTTAAGTGATTAAACGTCTTCGACTTAAATATGACACTGCGCAATGATCGCATAATTGAAATGTTTGCTTATTTTCTTAACAATAAACAATCGATCAAAGCAAATAAGCGAAGGAATGTATACCTACATAAACTATGGATTGATCGTTTTATAATCATCAGTATTTAATTCACCATCGGAAGACTAACACGATGAAAGTGCTGCTTCTAATTATTCTAAAAGTATTTGATAAGAGTGTGTTTGGTCAAATGATCAACACGACCAATGTAGATATATTTGACCTCACGTATCCCATAAAGTGGAAAGATATGCAGAACTATTATGAAGAAATCGCAACGCAAAAAATATGGTAAGATAAACATTTTCTTCTTGATTGGGCCAAATGCTGATAATCTAAGGATACTGGTTCATAAATAAATGTACTAATTGGTCACTACCTAAGGCACAAACCGGGGCTAGGCAACTATACTTGCACACTCTAGGGTGAGCCAAGTAACGTTCAAGTTCAAACGTGACTTTTTAACCGGTTAACGTTGGGCTATAGGTTATCAACATGTTACGTGACAACTGACAATCCTAGGGTCCGCGAGCGACGAGAGGGGAACGCAATGCGGGTAGATGCCCCCCCGTAAAAAAAAAGAGACACGGCGATACTCGCCCAGCTGTCTCTTTTTTTACACGGGAGTGCGTAGGTACCTATCTTTTGTTAGTGTTTATAGCCGATAGTTCATAGCTTAGTAGCTCGCGGTGAGACCAGTGCCTTACCCTGGTGAATATTAAGCGTCTTTATTTGGTCTTTGTTGTTGTCTCAGGAAATAATCATATTATTTATTACAAGAGGGGAACCTAAGAGTATTGTTTTAATGCAAGGGTAATTCAGTACCAGTACCTACCAAGTCTAGCATAATCCATGTTGTTGCGACTCTTCTTTCCATCACGGTAGGTACTAATCGCGAGACGACAATGACGAATTCGAGCGGTTGAAAACGCTCGGCGGAGAATCGCCCTCCTGCGAATCTTGATTATACTTGTATAATAGGTGTACCTTCGACTTTATCGGAACAGAATAGTGGTTGGTTTACACAAGATTTTTACCTGACGATATTATTTAAGCGATGAGAAGTTCTGCCTCTTTTTAAGTCTCTTTCCAGGCAAATCTGTTTCAACTGCGGATTCCCCGAAATGGGCACAGCTATCCACTACCAATACCTGGGTCTCACTTCTTTGAAGCCTGCTGATATACCCGTTCTGACTCTGCTAACAAAGCGTAAGTACAATCACAATACCCTTTTTCGGCCATTTTGGAAAACGGTGCATATTCCTACTAATGCAAGTGCATATATTATTAATCCAATACCGACAAGCCTCAGAAAGTTAGGTACAACCCTTTTTCACTAGGCCCACTAAATTATTGTTATTTTTATTCGATCAAGCGTTTGATTCGTTCACATCACAATGAGGGTTTTCTCGAAAACGTATGTCACTAGTTTGCGCCACTTAGCCGTAAGGTCCCGCTAAGAAACATAATTATCTAGCCCTAAAGAAAAACTAACTAGAAGGTATTTTTATTTTAAACATTTAAACACGAAACTATAGGCGCTCTGAGAATTTAGACAAGTTTCTGGACCTGACGCCTCAGTGCTGCCGCCCTGGTGGACGTCATTTTAGAAAACCCTCATTGTAAAATATTCGCTGGTTTGTTTCTGGATCGATAATTTTGTGCACAGTTTCTATAGTCTGACAAACCTAATTGCCAGCAAAAAATCGTACGAAATTCAATAGGTCTGGCTAAACAAAGATTTAACGTAAAGGAATAGGATGCAGGCCATTATTAAAAAAAAAACAATAGGTACCTAATTATGTCTATGGCTGCAGCTACACTTTTTAAATTTACCGCCTTTACTAACGTCTACTAGCAAGTTGGTTTGCCATATCGTCGAACAACCAAAACTCACTAAACAAATACCTAACAAATGCATAGGTATTTGAATTAAAACATGTCTTCAGTTATAATTCAATTATGACATACGAGGTTGCTAAGAGTGCACAGTTTTTAGTGAGTTTTGCTTGACAGCCGACAATTGCACTTATTTCCAGTCATAGTGATAGACGTGAGCTCCCTCACGAAAAGCACTCCGAATTTAATTCTGTCTTTGGACTACGCCCGCCGGTGGTTGAAGCAAGAGAGACCTTTTGAACCCACGCTGATTTTGTTCAAGTTCGGATGGGCGGAACACCGTACATATCGTCAGGGTACAAGATGCATTTGCCAGGTACCAGGTGAGTATATATACTATAGTAGGTACTTACCAGACATCGTACGATTTCCAGCATTTTTGGTGCAGTTTAGTTCAATTAAGGGATGTGAATTGTGAAGTAGATAAGAAAGGAAGATAATATTCGAAAGGAGATAATATTCGAAAGTAGATAGCGAGTTATGGTTCATCTTTGTAGGTATTACAAAGTGTTATGACACGTTACACCTAAAAATTGACCCCTGGATTCCTTTAACTCAACTACATTTCACCAAAAACACTAGAAGTTTAGTTAAAGGAATCCAAGTGTCAGTTTAAGTTGAAACGAGTAGGTAATAACACGTTGTTAGACAATAACGAACCTTAACTCACTATCTCTTTATAAATAACTTACACTACATCCCTTAATTGAACTACATTGCACCAAAAATGCTGGAAATCGTACGATCTCTGGTACTTACTTATACCAATCGTAAGAAGAATCTAAATAAAAAACCGGCCAAGTGCGAGTCGGACTCGCGCGCGAAGGGTTCCGTACCATTATCAATTTATTATTAAAAAAATACAGTTAAATCAACCTACCTCAACAACTATAAGAGATAATTTAATCAAACCAAAAATCGTTGATAGAGTTTATTAATGTGCATAACATATATTTTTGTTCGAATTTTATATCGCGTAGTTTAAAAAATAGAGGGGAGGGACACATTTTTCAGACTTTGAGAGCTGATATCTCGAAAACGATTTGCTTAAATAAAAATGAGATTTATAAACCTTCATATCATTTTCAAAGACCTTTCTACTAATACCTCACACGCTTATATACAACAATTTTTTTTTTACTATCCCTCAGTTACATGTATGGAGGGCCCCCACCCCAATGGTTTTTTTACAATTTAGTATCATAATCCTGTAGTGGTTTATATACAACACATAACCTAACCAAATTTCGTTACTGTAGCATTTATAGTTTTCGAGTAAATCGGCTGTGACAGACGGACAGACGGACGGACGGACAGACGGACGTGACGAATCTATAAGGGTTCCGTTTTAAAATATGTAAACAAACCTAAAAACTTGCATTAAGTTTCATAATCACACACTTTCAGAACACAATCTTGGTTTTATTATGGTCAACTTAAAATTTTAAACCTAGAGTGCACATAAGTACATTTTTAGTTAAGATTATTGATATTGATTAATACCTTTAAACGTAAAAATAGGTATATCTGCGAACGTGGAAAGCCGGGCATATTTCTTTACATTTTTTAGATTATACAGATGATTGGTACCTAACACTACCTTGTCCTGTCGTTTAGTAGATGCGATCTTCAAGTTTTTCATGATTTACAGCCAAATTTTGTCATGCGTCCTATGTAGGTACTTATTACAATTTTCTTAATAATCCTGTATTTATTTACACTATTTACATTTGCAATTATTAAGGAATAGCACTTAGCATTGGCGGAGATCAAAATGTCCTCCATAAAATACATACAGTACCTATCTACTACACATAATTATATGTACCTATATTGAAAAAATATACAGTGTGTAAGTCTAATACGGGCGAAGCTCTTAACGGGTGTTAGTTTAAGACATAATAAGTACATTCAAATAACTTTTACTTAAAATTAGAGCAACAAAATTTTCCATACAAAATAATTCGGCGCGCAATGTAGAGCAACATACGCGAGTTAAAGACTCGATGACAGCTAATTTCAAAAGCAGATGACATAACTGCCATATATCAACAATAACAAATGTTCGTACCTACATTGCTGCTCCGATAATCTTAAAAAAATTCTGTGGGATCATAATTGAGAGTAACTTTAAAAAAACCTTGTAATCCATGATTATACTAATGAATCCCATGCTTGATTTAATTGATCGCCCGTATTAGACTTACACATTGTATAGGGAAGTGAATACATGGGAGCGGCCAGGGTGCTCACAAATATCTGGCCAGGGTGCTTAGCCAAGTTGCCAATCGCTAACGCTTAGTAACGTATCGTAGTTTTCCCTCTCTGTCACTCTTTCATGTCAGTGCGATAAAGACAGTTAGCTGCCTTTCGTTTACTATTGACGATTAAGCGCTAGCGATTCGCAACTTGGCTAAGCACACAGGGCTCTATTGTCATGGCGTTAAGAGGGCATGTTCAGATATTTTTGAGCACTGTGGCCGGTCCGTTATATAACATAGGTACCATAAAGTAATGCGAAACTTGGTTAACTAGGTTCCTACCTACACAGGTGGATGGCTTTCCCTCTCATTACTTGACCATTAATATAAGTTTTCAAGTTCTTCAATCTTCGCTCTCTCGTAGACCGTTCCCGGTAATTTTCCACTGTTACTCTGGCGAAACTTTGTATTTGGGAATATTCCCCTTAGGTACTGTGTTGGGTAAGTCACCGGGAACGGGAACGACCCATCACTAAGACGCAAACATCTTGATGACATACCGTCAAATGCCCTATCTTTGCCCGCTTTTTTCATAAAAACACGAATTTCTCAAAAAAAAACTATGAAAGCCTACTACTTTTTTTGGCTTAACAGGTATATTATGATCAAGTGCAGTTGTCTAAGTGTCGTAAAAAATTTTAAATCATCATTTTATTTATATTTTTTGCGATTTTGAGGGCGGGTAAAGTTATCCGGACTTTTGGCCAACATTGCCCACGTCGATTTTGCACTTAAATATAGCTCGTATAGCTTTGAAACAAGAATCACACCTAGCTTACAGGCAATCCTACCGTTTCCTGTAAACAGCTCAGCGATAACTGTGTAAATTTTTGAATAAATCAAGTGGGCAATGTTACCTGGCAGTTTTTTCCCTTTCCCATACAAACGGCACCTGAGATTTCAAAAGTGTTAGGGTTGTCACTTTTGAGTTAATTTGTTTAAAGCGTTAAGGTAAAATAAGACAAAGCTTATGATGATCATTTTTTATTAATATTGAATAATAGAAGTATACTTGAGTAATTGAAAACAATAAAAAGATTCTTGAGATCAATTAACAATTATTAACATGTTAAATTTCAAATAAATTAACATCAACTCTTGTTCATATATTAAAAGAAACGTACCTAATTAATGTAAGTATAATAATTCTTACCTATAATTTTAGGTAAGTACTACCTCCTACCAATCATCCATCCAACCTTCATCACCATAACCCACTAGTCTTTTCCATATAATCTCCAATAGCCTCTATATGCCTGCTGGGACCGGTTCACGGATATCTATTTTTGTGCCCGTGAATGGGTTGCAGCAGGTGTAAAACACAGCAAATTTCTCCAAAGGGCTTCTACGTGTTGGATCTATATCCCCGCGCAAGCCTATCAAAAGACCGGGATTTATAGGCCCGTGTTCAAAGAGAGATACAAATAATAATAATACACACGAATTGAGAACACTTTCCTTTTAATATTAAAGTCTGTTGATAATACCCGTAGTGTAAAAAGAATAAAAACAAAAGTACGATGTAAATATTCGTTTATAAAACAATAACCTCTTTTATTCGCAAAGGCTGGTAAATACAACGAGGTGACAACTGACAACCCTAGGACGTTTTTGGCGATGGGCAAAGTTTACAATGACCGGCTGCTACATGGCTGGGTAACATTCTCTAAGACAATAACTCCGTTAATAATATGCTTTTAGTAACTTTATTAACAGAAAAACAATCTACACATGTTATTTTATTACATGACATGAGTTTTACTTACCAGCGTCTTCCCCATTTTGCACAATTCACCTTGAAACTTCACTAAGAATTTGCCCGCCAAATAATGCACTGCACTCAACGAGTTGGAACAAGCTACTGATTGACGTTAGCTGCAAATATGAGGCGCAGTGTGGCCACCCATATAACCTAGTTTCTACTAAAAATAGTGGAGTTGCCAGAACTCTGATTAAATTTACCCCACAAACCGATTTGGAAAAAAATTGCGTTACGGGCAAACTTTCCCGTGGTGGCAATGTTGGCGCATTTGACGGTACGAGTATTGTCCCGCATTTCGTAACTAGCAAACGAAACCCGTTCCGTAAAACTACCCAACTATACAAAAGCTCCCAACTATGGTCCAAAACTAAGTAAAATGAATCTTCGATTTAGTGTAATTATTATTTACATTATTGACTCAGTTGTTAAGTCTCCTCGTTAATGATTAAAAAACTTGGATAAAACCAAAATAAAAGATTTCCATTGATGCTTAATTACGAGTTGAACTTGTGGACCATAGTTGTAGTAGTGGACAATAGCTATATTGTACGGTTTTACGGTTCTAGGAATCAGCTTCGAGGTAGCAGCCTGGATAGCGATAAACCTGGACCACGTAGTGGGAGTAGCGACGGATGCGCCAAGTCTGGAGTCTGAGGAGACGAGGAATTCCACTGCCAAGACTGTGTCCGCTGTTCTTGGGAAGAGCGGCGTCTATATGATTGAGAATGTTGATGCTAGGACGAAGTTACCAGGTATGGATATAGTTGCCAGCAATATCCTAGGCAAAAATAAGTATAACTAAACAGGTGTCTGTGCTCGATTCTAAACTTAAAAAACTATAGTATTTATTGGCATATCCTTAAATAATACTACTTCAAATTGTTTTATTAAATATTTGTAAGTTGTGTTTTAGGCATCAGCCGCTAAAGCTAAGTTCAAATTTGGTATATTGACATCTAATACCTAGTTATGTACCTAATCTACGATTTCAAGCCCTAATTCCTAAAACATTTTTCATGAAATTTAGTGTGGCCTTTGTGAACATAGGTACTATAAATCCCGGGATTAAGACCCAGTATAGTTTTGATTTCTATACTCATACTTTTATTAACCCTTCGTTTGTGTTTGATAGAGATCCGTACAACAGATATTGAACTCAAATCAGTTCATATAAATTGAATTCCAAATTGTACTGATCATCAGACGAGGGGCTAGCCCCTCCCCTTTGATTTGTCGTCCGCTCTTTTATGTGTCATGTTTCATATGGGCGTGTCTTATTGCTACTAAACGCCTTCACTTTCCGCACACACTAAGATGAAAACAGACGAGACGAGATGAAAGGCTTTTTTTTTCCTAGATTGTGAGCTTCTTAACATCAAGTTCAAAAATGAAATCACGAAAATATTTCCAAAGTTAACACTATAATATTTTCTTGTCTTCTAGCCACGGGTTGCCTGGCGATGGTTACGCCTCTGAAACTTCTAGAAGAAAACTACGTGCCTGCTCGATTAACTGCCTTCTGCCCGCCGCGCCACAGGGACGGAGTGGAAATTATTGTATCTGCTCGAAATAACTAAGTTTAGCGTAAATGGGCCGATCAACTTTTTCCGTGCGGCTCTAGTTATATCTAAATTTGTATGAAAGTAAAATTGTCTGCTGTGTTACCGTAATATTGACATAAAATGCCCATAATTTTGTGTTTTTCATGTACATGTACATGGTCACATAAATTATAGAATTAGTACACACAAAAATAAGTTAATATTAGTCACAATTACATAATTAATTACACAGGCACTTAACGTCAACCGCACGAAAAGTAGATTAGCCCAAATATCTCGTTTACAAGCGCTAGTCATTCCAACGCCAATAAAATTCACATTCGAAAATGTGGCGGTAAGGCCAGCCGTACACCTGTAAGTTCTTACGTTATAGGGACGGGGCTATACTAAGGAATGAGATAGTGATATTCACCTTTCATTCCTTAGTAGAGCTCAGTCCCTATAACTTACCTACGTAAGAACTTACAGGTGTACGGCTGGCCTTACGAATAAGTGTACTTACCTACTCAACCTCGAAAATGCACAGTAATCAATTTATGGAAATTTCACCGATATTTCACTCTGAACGGGTATGTTTTCCATCCAGTGCTTGTTGCTATACGAAGTTGAGTAAGTATATTCACGATGAATAGGTAGGTATACGTACACAGGTGTTCTTTTTGATATGCTTTAAATTTGACTGGTTACCCAAGTAAACATTAATAGAAGTAGCTGGATAGGGTATATTGCTAGTAACTGGCCACCTTATATAAAAATGAACTCTATGTACTTATAATTAGAATTCATTTTGGAAGAGGGAGTACACATAGTTTATTATTACAAGGTGTCCAGTTACTAGAGTGGCCAGTTACTAGCAATTTACCCTATATCCGATTTTTGTTAAATTCGAAAACATATCAATCAATGCTAGTTAAAGGAATTTGAACCTTCTGTGCACTAGTTGGCTACTGCAGCAATTTGTAACGTGAGAATATACAGGGTGTTTTTTTTTCGACCGTTTAAATTCTACGTAGTGAATGTGTAGCTCATACTCACCAACTTTTACTATGGGGACAAAGTCGAAGTCGCGAAAAAAAAATCAGCTGTTTCATACAAATTGGCGGCATTACGCCGGCCGAAATGTATGAAACAGCTGATTTTTTTTTCGCGATTTCGACTTTGTCCCCATAGTAAAAGTTGGTCAGTATGACCTACACATTCACTACGTAGAATTTGAACGGTCGAAAAAAAAACACCCTGTATTATCATTAATGTTTTTAGATAGCAGCAGAGCAGGTTCCTAATCTGTTTACTACTGTCGATTTCATTTGCATAACTATAATAACAGACAATAGTATTATATCATAATTTGGAGTCTTGATAACAAATGTACACGAAAGGCGTAGTCGCCGTAGTCGGATTACATTTTACCTAAATTCGCATTCCAATATTTGTGAATAAATAAGGTGGCAAATAAAACTGTCAAAATTGAATAAATAAGCTTTATTTTTGGCCAAACTATTACATTCCATAAAACTTTACACATCTATTGAAATATTCCATACTATAGTAAAGTAACAAATAAAAATCATAAAAAATATAGCACAAACTAATATTAGACCCAATATTTGAAACTATAGATACTCATATAACTATATGTAAAAAGTAAGTGTTTCCACGTCTAATCTAAGAGTTCCGTGAAAGCCTAGTCTACATATTTCATTTAAATCAACTAAAAAAATAAATGTTAAGAGGGATAGCCGTCAATTCGCTACGATATTCTGTTACAGGAGAAACTCGATTATTAAAAACTCAATTATCCGAAACCTAAATTCGAACGCAGAGTTTAGGATAAAACCATCCTATTAGCCGAAAGCTGGCGCAAATTTGGTAGCGATTTTGGCGATTAGTAGCGAGCGCTAGATAGATTCCGAGCGTGTGAACTGTGAGAAAAAGTTCGTTTCATCCAACATTGTTAGTCCGCCTGACATTTTAATAAAGGGATAATTTATGAGGAAATTTAGTTTGATTTCATCCCCAAAAACGGACATTTTGAATATACAAAATCGCATAATCAATTATGCGAAATGGTCTCGGTCCCAATTAGGTGGAATAATCGAGGTCCTTATTCATGGAGTCATCGTAGCTACTAGCGGCCGTAAACCCTCAAGGGAATCAAGCATTGGGTCCTTGAAACGTATTTACCGATTATTATCGGAAAATATAAGTAGAGGAGGTCAGTGGCGTTCATTTTGATTTCAATTAGAGAATTCATTCGGTTAACTAACTTGTACCGCATCATAACATGCTTAGTTCCATTTTTATTTAATGGTTTAAGATCAGTCAACAAATTTTATATAAATTTATACATATAAAACGAACGCCACTGATACTGTTGCTATTTATTACAGAAAATCATGATTTTATTAAAATGGAAGTTACTTACTTCCATCGCCTTTCTCATAGAATTATATATTTATCGTCAATACTTTGAAAACATCTTATCAATTACAAAAAAAAAAACAATAATTGTTACCACTGTAACTAAGTAATATGACTTGCTTGTTTTTACAATTGAAGCGTCGTTAGAAATGATTGAAGCCGTACTTCATTTAAATTTTGTAATGTGAGAAGATTTTTTTATTCAAAGTAATAGCGACGAGATATAAAAATATAAGAAATCACGAGAGACCCAGAATATTACATCGTAAGCACCCTCTTTTGTATTAGATACGGTCGAAGCCCAGAATGGTGTAAATAGCAAAAATTTCGGAAGACAAAAATTATGAACGACTTATACACAATATTATGACAATGTAAAGTTTCAAAAAAGCTGAGCATACCTTAAATTCATAGGAACGGCGTGTAAATCAGTAATTTCAAGAACTGGGCCTCGAACGTATAACGAAGGAAGTATTTCTAACAATGCTAATGCCACATAGTTACATCTCAAGCCACGAAGATTGAGGTATTATTGCAGAGTGACCAGCCTCTCCAATTAAAATAGAAAATACAGTTTATTGCAAACACTTAAGGTCTAATTTTACGAAAACCTCCCGCTTACAAGAATAACAGATACTAGCGTATTATTGGTGTACGAAATACTCTAGCTCTCGGAGTAGAGTGTATTGGAGAATTTAGAAGAATATTGTGACAGGGTCTGCCGTACAAAAAGCTCACCTATACGCTAGCTTCATTAGTTATTCTCGATCCCTTTCATACATTAATACTTTCATAATTATTGCCATGATTTACATTACCTGGCACTGATTTCCGTTAGAAGCACTGAGAAATATTAAAATATAGCTTTTGCTTTAGTGCACCAATGTTCTTACATACATTTAATACTACACTTTTGGTGAACTGTGTAAGCAACACATATATATATAAGTTGTTTCTAGACATCGGAGTAATAGTTTCTTTTAAGCGATCATATTGTAACAGATATATTAATTGTTGCCAACACAGTAGCACCGATATATAAAATACAGTAAATAAATTTGAGACAACGCTCTTGTCGCGTACAAGTACAGTCGAAAAAACAACGTTTCCACACCATTACTTTAAGCATTCATACGTCAGTCTTGACATTATTTCTCAGACTGTACCATTACGCATAGTTTAGCTTGGCTTGAAATGCTTTTATAAGGAATGCTAGTTTATAGCATATTGTGTCGCTAGCAAAATGGGCTGACTACTATCTGTGAACTATATTCTACAATACTTGCATATACTATAATAAGTAAAATTATATTGTGATGCCTCGGCTAGCAAAAAGTATACACCATTATATTTTACCAATTAACCAGCCGGGTTTATGATAATAAACGATAAGTAAATAAATTGCATATATTGATCTTTAATACACCTAATGTATCTAGGTTTGAGTATTTGAATGTATCTAATAGGTACAAAAATATTGTAACATTCTCGTAATCTATTTAACTACATTACTAGTAGTGGTTTCAATAAGGCTCATGTACGATCTACTGAAATTAGGGAAAATGTCATATATATTTACTTCTGTATATAATTATTGTAGGGTATAAAGGTACTATCAAAAATGTACAAGCGAATCCAAAGCTTTCTTAAACATTTTAGCTTAGTGAGGATACGATATTTGGTTTCCAATAGGTTTTAAACTCTAAGGACCGATTTAACCAAACAAGAATCTATTTTTAATGAGAATACTGAGGATAGTTGGGATACCCCCTATTTTGGGATGTTTATTTCAGAATTTTCCGATTTGGTCAAATTGGGCCAAAATTAAATTGCGTTTTTTTTTCTAGATTACAACATAAATGAAATAGGGTTATACCTAGTGACTCTTAGATACTAAATTTGTCAATATTTAATATTTCAGTCAGCCACAATTAACGACACAAGTCTAAGTCGGGTTCTGGATTATGCTAAGTATCCAATTGGGGCATTATAAAGTAACATAAGGAAACTTACATCAAATTAATATTTAATATTTCCTGACCCTGGGGAGAACGGGAGTAGGTAATACACCGATCAAGAATGTTAACATGCCTTATGATTTTTAGTTAAATAAAACCATTACATCAATAAATGCCGCTACTTAGTTTAATATTCAAAACAGTATCATAAATTTACTTTATAGATTATTACGTAACTTTCAGTGGTCAATTCCTAGTAGCTCTATGGAATTAAATCGAATATGAACTTGTAAGATTTTTATAATACTATGGAGCAATAAAACCAGCCAGTACATTTTGAAACACTAGACCCCTTTTTATAAACGTGTTTTTTCCTTCGCTATCACATTGTCAATTGTATTTGTTAGAACGATACAAAACACATTTTTAACAAAAATGGATATTTTGGCCCATGAGTATTGTTTATCTCTTACTTAAGGTTAATGCGGGTAAGACCGTCTATCAAGAAAGTCGGTTTACCAACTGATTTCCGTCCCTAACTAAACAGTATAAACGCATATGACGGATTTTCCTTAAAAATAAAACATGTCGGACTTACCCACCTACACTGACTCGGCTTGCTAATTTAGGACACGTTTATAAATAAGGGGCGTAGTCTAACCCTTGACAGCAACAACGTACAAGGTTCTAAGTTCTCAACAAACCTTCACGTTGTTGTCATTGTCATATCAATTATAACTACAGCGACATACACGTAGTTGTTTTTTTCTAGCCGTAGCCTCCCGTAACCCCAAACGATTCACAAAACTAAAACACAGTCCCAATGGCACTTCAATCCAGTCTCTTACCAGGCTTAGTCCTTCCAATCCTTCTTGATTTCGAAGCTCCATTCCCACTGGAGGTGGACGTTTTTGTCGTCGTCCGTGAAGAGGCTGTTCACGGTGTAGGAGCCTCGGGCCATCATGCCGGATGGTGCGTCCTCGGGCGGCGTGGTGTATGATTGGATCTCGGTTTTGGGTGGGTAGGAGCCGACCATGTGGGTCATTTTGTCCACTGGAATGTGAAAAATAGAGTAAGTAAGAATGATGTTATAAATGGTTAATGTTGGACGAGAAAGCTGCCGTATTTTATTTTATAAGCCTGCCGCTTAGTAACTTAGCCCTAAACTTCAAAAACTTCGGCAGAATTAAAAAAAATCGTCCGTTTTAGCCTCCTCGCAGCTGTGTAGAGCAAAAATTCTGTCTTTAAAAAAAAATACAAAGAGTGGGTCAAAAAGTATGTATCTTTTAAGATACACTGCCAAGTTAAGGGTTAATAGGTATACAGTACTGTAGATAGTACAAATATTTTCAAAAATGAGTAAATCAGTGGTGTTGAAGTACCGGATATAACGCTACTTCGAAGTGATATTACACTTATTAGTGTCATTACAAAACGTACTGTGACATTAAAAAGGAAGAGGACTCTTGCACTTCATTAAGGTTCCTTAATAAAAAAAATATTCATGGTATAATTTAGGGGTTAATCTTTCTAGTTATTCATAACTTATCTTTAATTTGTATGTGGAGAATTTTTAATTCGAATTTGGACAGTTTTTCTTTCGTATGTTTATTTTAGGATTAGCGATGGTAGCCCTACTTAACCGATGGTTATAATTGCATACAATCACATATGATACTGTATGAGTCAGCGTGTCAGTCATGGCCGTGTAGCCATGCGATGTGATGTGACTAAATTACGCTAGAGTACAATCGGGGCCGGAAATCGAGTGACATGCGATTTGATTTGTTTGAACAATAACAGGTACATTCAAGGTAAAAGATATAGATGCGTGGCAAGTACTAATTATTAAATAAATAAATAAATATCTCGGGACATCTTGCACAAATCGACCTAGTCCTACGGTAAGCTCAGCCACTCTTGTCAGCCTCTGTAGCCTAGTTGGTAGTGACCCTGTCTACGAAGCTGGAGGTTCCGGGTTCGAATCCCGGCGAGGGCATTATTTGTGTATTTATTTATCACAAATATTTGTTCCTTGGTCATGGCTGTCTATGTATTTAAGTATCTATATGTATCTATCTAATATATATATCGTCGCCTAGGACCCACATCACAAGCCTTAATCGAGCTTACCGTGGGACTAGGTTGATTTGTGTAAGATGTCCCAAGATATTTATTTATTATTTTATTATTAAGCTCATATTAATGTTAGGTTGTGTACATATTAAGGAGGAAATTACCAAGGAGCAAACTGGAATACCAGAGGCCCGTTTTTAATAAAATGCTTGTATCTTATAATACAAGTGGAAATCTCAATGTATTTATTACAAGTTACAAGCTTTTGAGAAAATTATAGAAGTCCTAGGGACAAAGAAAAATGTGTAGGTGATAAACTGATAAATGCTCCGGGGTGGTGCAATGGGTGGGGATTGTTAGCCTTTGTGACCTTTAATTTTATGAAAACTGCTATCTAAACAGTCGTTTGGGAAAAAACTAGCAGCGTATGATATGGTATATTTTTAATCCACTCGGTGGTAAAAAGTTAGCAGATTGTATAAATCTACGTTGACATTTTTTTATAATCATGAACGCAACTGTCTTTGTCGCACTAACAAGAAAGAGTGACAGAGAGAAAACTACGATACGCTACTGAGCGATAGCTATTGACAACTTGGGTATGCACTCAGACATGCTATTATCGAGGTTCCTACCCGGGTTCTCCGGCTTCTTAGGAAACTAGGAAGGGTCACTATAACTACCGACTACGTGTAATAGGGTGCGGCTCCACTGACGCGGAGAGGAGCGGAGATGTGCAAAATTGGCCAATGAGACCGCATCACAGTGTTTCGAATTTTGAATTTGAAGGATGTAATTGGTCAATTTTGCACATCTCCGCTCCTCTCCGCGTTAGTGGAGCCGCACCCATAGACACATATTTGTGATGAAAACAAAATAAAACGGCCTTATCAGGATCCAAAATCACTCCAGAGCTTTACAAACCAGGGGTAACGAACGCAATATCATGCCACCGTGGTATCTATATTCTAACTAATGAGATGCATGGAATGTGCAATACACGTGCGTCAATCAATATATGTTGGTTGGGATATGGGTCTTGGCGATGATTTAGAGAACCAGGGTGCGTAAGCAAGATACCAATGGTTAGATATGCTATTAGAGCTTTTTCACTTTTTGGGTCACTCCATTAGCATGAAATTAAAAAACCTTAATGGCAGTTAGCTTTGTAACGACAATTAAGCACTAAATTTTGATCATAGCTTGGTGTTATTTTTACAAGATATAAGCGCTGTTTTATTATACAAACTCCGATCAATTTTAAAATTCTAAAGATATCGTTCTTAATTGTCGTTACAAAGTTGACTGCAATTGAGGTTTTTAATTTCACGCTAATTGGGTGTTAGTACGGTCAAATCGTACATTAAACTCGCAAAACATGTAGTAAAGCTACATTTTTGGTATGTTATTTAGACACCATAGGGCATTATAAAACCACATTTTGCAAGCAAAAAAAAGTTGTGCTAGCTGCGTTATACGTGAAAAACGGTGAAATTTACTGTCTATTTTTAGTTTCTGATTTTTATAAAAAAAGCCTTACGTTTTTTGACAATGTGTATCAGGTAACGTTTAAAGATGAATGAATTTGTAACAAGATGAGATAACATGCATTACCGTAAGTCTTATAGTTTCAGAGATTCGAGACTTCAAATAGTACCCTGTTTTGTAAACTAGATAAAATGTTGAGTTTTGCTAACGTTTTTGGTTTAATACCGCCTTACCTAATTATGCTACGAAAAAAATGAAATAATTATCTTATAGCGCAATTAATATTCTTTCATCTAAGGGTAAAATCAGGTCAGTAAACTTTGTAATTGAAAATTGAAACTAAAAACGCGAAATTCAAAAAGCAGGAGGTCCACTATCTAAGTTTTTCATACAAATGGCAAGTCGTGTTGCAAAGCTGCAATTTTTGTATATTATATAGGCTCTATAGGGATGTACGAAAATGCATATTACAAGAAAAAAAAAGGATTTAGGTATAGGACGTAAAAAACTGAAAAAAATCTGACTTTTTTTAGTTTTTGACGTTTAACTAAAAAACTATAACTTTTTGATACTAATTGCTATAAAACTATGAAAGAATATTAAATTTGAAAGGATTTGAGCTACCTTGCATTACCCTAAATTATATAGATTTAGAGATACGACATTTCAAAATGTGCCCTTCATTAACCCATTCAATGCCGAAGACGCGAATTCGCGTCCTATGTATGCGTAAACGTGATGCCGAGGACGCAAATTCGCGTCCTCGAGTTATTTCTTTTTTTTGCTAGAAATCAACTGTACTTAAAAGCTGATACCAAAATGTTATTTTATTTATGGAGGATAATATTATACCGTCGCTGGTTTCTGGATTCAATGCATTTGTAATTTTCATAATTCTTATCTCGGATGCCGAAGACGCGAATTCGCGTCCTGTGTATGCGTAAACAAGATGCCGAGGACGCGAATTAGCGTCCTTCAAGTGTGAAATAACCTAATGCCGCAGACGCGAATTCGCGTCCTTGAAGTGTGATAATATAACCTAATGCCGCGGACGCGAATTCGCGTCCATTGAAATGTTAACGTGATGCCGTGGACGCGAATTCGCGTCGTCGCGTAGAAGGCGGCGACGCTGCGTGATAATTAAAAATATGGGGCGTCAGCAATGAATGGGTTAAAAGCTGATACCAAAATGTTATTTTATTTATGGAGGATAATATTATACCGTCGCGTTTCTGGATTCAATGCATTTGTAATTTTCATAATTCTTATCTCGGATGCCGAAGACGCGAATTCGCGTCCTGTGTATGCGTAAACAAGATGCCGAGGACGCGAATTAGCGTCCTTCAAGTGTGAAATAACCTAATGCCGCAGACGCGAATTCGCGTCCTTGAAGTGTGATAATATAACCTAATGCCGCGGACGCGAATTCGCGTCCATTGAAATGTTAACGTGATGCCGTGGACGCGAATTCGCGTCGTCGCGTAGAAGGCGGCGGCGCTGCGTGATAATTAAAAATATGGGGCGTCAGCAATGAATGGGTTAAGTTAAGAAAATAAATGCATGTTTTGAAGCCTCGTATACCCCCAACTATAAGACTTACAGTAATTGTTATCGGCTCAATTTGTTCCAAATTTAATGTAGTTATTATCTACAATTACTTTTTTTTCTTAGCGCGAACGTTTTGCCAATATTTAGTTAATAGCTTTAACGTAACCTAAAATTTGTTTACGTTTTGATAAAAGGGCACTTTATGAAATGTCGTATCTCAAAATATATATAACTTACGGTGATGCAACGTAGCTCAAATCCTTTCAAATTTAATGTTCTTTCTTAGTTTTATAGCAATCAGTATCAAAAAGATAATAGATTTTTAGTTAAACATCAAAAACTAAAAAAAGTGCGAATTTTTTTCCGTTTTTTACGTCCTTTGGCCAAATTATTTTTTTGTTTATCTTTTAATATGCATTTTCGTATATATCTATAAGGCCTTTATAATATACCAAAATTGCAGCTTTGCAACTCGACTTGCGATTTGTATGAAAAATTTAGATAGCGGGCCTCCTGCCTTTGGAATTTCGGGTTTATACTTTCAACTACAAAGTTCACTGACCTAATTTTACCCCTAAATTAAAGAATATTAAGTGCGCTATAAGGTCATTATTGCATGTTTTTCGTAGCATAATTAGGTGAGGCGATATTAAGTCGAAAACGTTAGCAAAACACAAAATTTTATCAAGTATACAAAAAGGGGTACTTTTTAAAGTCTCGAATCTCTGAAACTATAAGACCTACGGTAATGCATGTTAGCTCAACTTGTTGGAAATTTATTAGTTTTTAAACGTTTATTACATATAATATCAAAAAACGTAAGGTTTTTTTAAATAAAAATAAGAAACTAAAAAATGGCCGTAAATTTCGCAGTTTTTCACGTACTACCCAGCTAGCACAACTTGTTTTTGCTTGCAAAATATGGTTTTATACTGTCCTATGGTGTCTAAACAACATACCAAAAATGCAGCGATACTACTTGATTTGCGAGTTTAGGGTAAAATTATGTACGATTTGACCGTACTATGTCCCTAAAAGTGAAAATGCCCATTATCGAACTCATCCCGGCTTCGTTCGTAGGAAACTAGGAAGGGTCACTAGAAGTACCGACTAGGTAAAAGTCCAATAATGATTGTATTGTGTAACAAATATTTGTGATGAACACGAAATAAAACGGCCTTATCAGAGTTATCAGGATTCAAAATCACTCCAGAGCTTTAAAAAATCAGGGGTAACGAACGCAATATCGTGCCACCGTGGTGTCATCTATATTCTAACTAATGAGATGCATGGAATGTGCATTACACGTGCATCAATCAATGCATGTACGTACCGGCCACTGTCCGAAGGCGCGTGAAACAATAGAGTAAGTTATTAATGATATGAATTCTCGAATGATATGAATGATCTGAATAGAAATAACATACAATATCGGCCAATAATATATGGGTGAATCAACTTTTTCCTATCTGTTATTGCCATGGTTACGGTCGCCTGAGTCAGGCTGGTTTTATGCAAAATTATGCTACTTAAATTATGCAAACATGCAAGTAGTGCATGTCTGTAGGTGGCCAATTAAGGAAAGGGCTTATTAACGCCAGATAAATGTATGTTTGCATAGTTTAAGTAGCATAAAACCAGCGTGACTCAGGCGACCTTAACCGCAGGCAATAACAGACAGAAAAAAGTTGATTCACCCATTTCACATTCAGATTTTTTTCAGTAGAACTTTGTTTATACTTGTAAGTGATTTCCACACTCTCCACCTTGCGAATATAGCTAGTAAAACTTGGCATCATGTAGTCGTTTTTCATGAAGATTTTTTGTGTAAAGCATGGATTTAGTATATTTTTTTTACTACAGCTTTTTAGCAATATGCTGTGTCTCCCATTGTTACTCACAATCCTTAATTGTAATATTCATCACTAATTTCTGCAAAAGTACCAAAATAATATGCTATCTACATGCGAACATGTGCCGCTTACTCTATACACGCTCCTACAAAAAGTCACGAAGGTGATATATTATTGGCCGGTACTGTAGGGTAAAAATTACACCTGTAAGTTTTAAGTAAGTCGTAGAGACAGAGCTATACTAAGAAATGAAAGGTGAATAGCCCATTATAGGTAAAAGATCCGTCTCTATAAGTCTAATTAGGACTTCCACGTGTAAGGCTGACGTGATATAATATATTACGTTGATTAAAATGGCTGCTAAGATAGATGCCATCAATTTCATTAAATCCATTCGTATCCGAAAGATAACGCGAACCACAATCGACGTGTTGTTTCTCTATTGCACGTTTACGTTCGTAATCGTAAGTATATTGGCCCCCTTATTCATAAACGTCTGCTAACTTAACAAGCCGCTAATAATTGTTTGTCCCTTTTGCTCTTATGTACACATTGTTAAGACCGAAAGGGACAAACAATTATTAGCGGCTATGAATAAGGGGGTAAGAGTGTGACAGTAACACGTTAATCGATTCGTAGTAGGCCCTCAGTGTATATGAATCAAGCCTTACTAACCTAATACTCAATAGTAAGACGACCTTGTCGGCAATCGATTGGAGTCCGGATATCCCGTGCACATGCAGGTCTTCCGCGATTAATTTGCTAAGTAGCCCTTTCATAATATCACGTAACCTTGTGGGGAGGTAGATTCCAAAAATAAAAGTTTTTTTTCAAGATTTACCCATACCACCCATACCATATGACCTTGATTCAAGTGCATCGTTGCATTAATGTTGCTCTTGAAGACGATTTGTGTACTGTCCAGGCCAAAAAAAAATGCATTATACTTTTTAATTTTATTACAAAGGAACAGTGTACATCTATTTATGCAATTGACTGTACATTGCTCGCACTTTTTGATGTACGGAATTCGAGTTTTAATCATATTAGGTATGTTGTTAAGAAGTCGACTTACGGCTTTTTTAACCGACTTCAAAAAGGAGGAGGTTTACAATTCGTCGAAATCTTTTTTTTTTATGTATGTTCCCCGATTACTCGAAGACGCGTGGACCGATTTAAAAAATTCTTTTTTTGTTTGAAAGGGTATACCTTCTAGTTGGTCCCATTGTCACCGAATTCAGATCTGATGATGGGATCTTGGAGAAATCGAGGGATCTCTTCAATTGTTATAGGTACATGTATGGCGCTTTTGGTAATTTTCATTCATTTACAAGAATTTGCATTCAGAAAATAGGATTAGAGGAAACCAATGATGGAAACAAATCGGGATTATTGGAGAAACAGGATGAAGTCGGTTTTTTAAATTTTTAGTTTGGTGATTATTACAATCTCGGGATAAATATATCCGTCAGATTTAATTATACCATTTATACCTATCCTTTTCCCCAGACATATAAAAGAATAGGACTGAACATTTATATAATATACCTACATATATTTTATTTGGGGTAGTGTAATAGGCCCTCTAAGGAAACAGTAGGTCTTTGCTTAGTATCTACATACTAATGTCTTAAGCAAAGGTTCCTTAAAAGCACCAGAATTAAACATTTGTAAAAGTTGGCAAAAAATACTTAATTCAACTAAGGGTCGATTCAACCAAACTTTTACTCAAAGAATAGCTTACTCTCGGATAGTAATGTCAAAACTCCATAGTCATTTGACACCAGTATCTAAGAGTTAAGTGTAATACTTCGAATAAACGTTTAGTAAAACGGAGCCTAAATTGATTTTAATAAATTACAGATCAAAGACAACCTGGTGTCTATTGTATCTTGGATTAACTGAAGAGTTAAAGTTAAGCGACAAAGTTTCAAGATCCCATATAAATTAGATTGACCCTTTAGACAAACTCGGAGTTTGGGCTCCTTTGGGAAATTCGTCGAAAGTAGCAACCCTGCATAACTCAATCGGTAACAACTTCCATCTAGTCGTTATGACATGGGTGAAGTATATTGACAGTGCTAGTGTATGATTTATGGTGATCGCTTCCGTAATCTTCGGAAATGGAAAAATATATATTTGCGAAACGGAAAGATAGATACAAGTAAGTACCTTCTTGGTAAGTACAGTTGACATTCAGCGGCAGTATACAGGATTTGAACCATTTCCAAGGATATGAAGATGACGGATTTACAATTCGGAATTGCACAAAAACGCCCGGAATGGCGTCATAGTAAATGTTTAACAGTTTTCTTTCATTTGTGCCTTTTTGTACATTGCCGTAAGTTGACCCCTAGGAAACTATTGGTACTGGATACTGGATAGGAATAGAATCGATTGGCATAAAAAATTAAGGGCGAAAAATCTTTTTATTAATTTTTATATAATTTGTATGTGAATTTTTATTCTTGATTTGTGGCTTTTCTACGCGATTTTTTTTGGTCCCATATAAGCTTTTGATCCTGAACAGAAACAGGATCGATTGGCTTAAAAAAAAGTTTGTGAAAAAGTACCATTTTCTCCCACCCTGTATGTTTTTTTCCAAAATCTGTAAACGCCAATCTTCATTAATTTAAAATCGAGGAAAAGTCTTCTAAGACCATTTTCGCCTAGCTACTCCGGATTCGGGATCTGGTAGTTGCCCTCATTGATCCAAAAAGAATTTCCACCCTGTATTATTATTAAATGTATTACCTGGAACTCCAAGTCGGTACGTCTTCTGCACGTACTTGAGGCCGTGTACGATCTCGCGTTGTACGATGAAGTCGATCCTTATCCGATATTGCACGCCCTCCTTGATTACGAACACCTGAAATGAAAGGATAATACGTAAGGTCTGCACGCTTAGCACATGATTGGTGCGACAGTATATCGCTGCGAGATAGATTTCTCGTCTTGTACTAACTGTATTAATAAAAGAGGGACGGATAGTCTATATCGCGGCGATATATTGTCGCATCAATCATGTAATTCATGTACTAAGCCTACTGCAACTTTATGCCGAAATATTTAATTTAATTTTCTTTCCCGAAAGACCGGAAGAAAAAAATATCTAAAGATGCGCTTAAACGCCATAAAAATAAGGACACGGGAGCCATACTTGACAAGTATCGGTAAGTTCCGTTACATAAATTAGGTTTTAGTCGAACCGTAACCGTAAAGCATCCATCACGCTCGCACTTATTGGAGCGAGCGCGAAGGTGAGATTTACCTATCGAGTAAAACCTAACGTAACCGTCACGTACGGCTATTGCTCACGTGGCTTGACCACAACGACGTTCTGACCACGGGCATTCAGAACTGCTAAAGAACTTGGCTTAGAACTTCGGCCGCTGCATTTTGCATACAATACTATGAAACTATTTAGGCCGACGTGGCGTGCGGCATTGCCATCTGTCATCGGCTCTGCCTTTATTTATGAGGCCTGTGACGATTTGCTTCGGTAAACGAATGTAGTGCGTATTTAGGATGTTTAGTAGACCATTTTTAAGTAGTAGTGTATTACAGTAAACTAATTAATCAATGACCAAAGAAATAATGAAGTATATTCTTTCTTATCCTCCACTTATAAATACACTTTCATACCAAATAAACCCTTATTATACAGGATGTAACCAAAATAGTTATGGGTATTTCTCTAAGTTCTGTGAGTTGTCACAGCCATGTAGAAAAAGTTAACGATACCTAAACATTCTTTTCTACATTTTTATTTATGAACAGAAAGCTAAGCCTCAGGACTACTTGACAAATAAGAACCAAAATGTTGGACTTCCGGGAATCCCCTAACTTTCGAATATGGTATAAGAAAAGAAATACCCCTATGCTCCGATTAAAGACCCATTCAAACTCAGATTAAGAAGAAATTAAAGGAAAACAGTTTTAGAAAACAATTAGTGTCTTGCAAATGATAACATATTAATTAATCAGATAATAATTTCAAAATAAATAAGATTACAAGATTGTTGCCAGCTCATAAATCATTACGAACATCAATGATGACGTTAAAAAACATAGATTACTGAATCAGCGGAAGGAAAACCGCACATTACACCCTTTTGATGTATTTCGTATCAGCTCATCCTGTGCGCGCTGGCGGTGCGCCAAAACGTATTTCATATCGGAACGGATTGCGACAAGCGACATTGCTTCTAGTAGACGGTAATGATTGAACTCTGCTTAGCGCAAATGTACGGTGAAGGTAAATGATTTATAAACCTTTCAACAACAACACCAACGTATTCTTATTACGCTACTAATGAAATGAATAAAGTAGTTCTGAAATGCTCCGTACAACGTGTCTTCTCGACAAAAAGTAAATTAATAAAAAGTAAGTTGATAAAATGGTAGTATACAAAACAACATAAGCGGCAATTACATTTCGTCATTCGCTTAATGCGGTCGCCAAATCTGAGGTTGTCAGGCAACCGGCATTGTTTGTATGCGCACTTGCGCAGTGTAATTCCCGCATAAATATTACATAAAATTTTGTGATAATGTGTAAAAATGAACTCTATTCGAATGTGATCAGAATTCACTATATTAGATGGAATCAATAACCGGCCACCATTTTCTAAAATGAATTATGTCAACTGGTACAGAGTTCGAATGTACCTACAGTCAAACGCAAAATATTTTTGAGCAGTTTTATATACACCTTATATAAAACTGCTCAAGAATATGTCCCAGTTCACTTTACGTAGGTTGCCCTGAAAGTTTCGGGAATCGGAAAAAATACGCATTTTAATGAAATAAAAGTACTTTTATTGTTTTTCAAAGTATTCTCCTTTGTGTTTAATACACTTTTTCATTCTCTGAAACCAGTTTTTAAAACAGTTATTGAAGTCTGAAGTGGGGGTTGACAAAATGGCCATTTTATAAGCGTCGACTGCTTCTTCCGCGGTCTGAAAACGCTGACCACGCAACCGATTCTTTATTTTCGGGAAAGTAAAAAAATCGTTGGGACTTAGGTCGGGGCTGTACGGAGGATGGTCCAGTAATTCGACGTTTTCGCCCTTCAGATAGTCGTCCTTCAGATAGTGGCATTATCATGGTGTAGTATAATACGGCGGTTCATCATCAGCCTATGATAGTCCACTGCAAGACGTAGGCCTCTCCTATCATCTATGCGTATAGACGCATTAGGAGGCAAATGCCCATAATCGCCACGCTGGGCAAGCGGATTGGCGATCGCAGTAATGTGTCCACTATGATGACGCTGCTGCCCATCATCAATTTTTATCAAATAATGGTCAGTGACACTTCAATCCCTTAGTCGACTCTTACGACACCCGCAGGAGGAGTTGGGGTGGTGACAAATGTATTCTTACTGCCGTCACCACACGGCGAAATACGGCGGTTAGGGTTAGTTTTTCGCAGTTCAGCAAAAACAATCGGTAAACAAACGCCTATATACCAATCGGCATTGACAGTTCTTCGATCTTCAAAAGCGATAGTCGCCACGTGACCCGATTTGGAGACAAACGTGGCTACCATTTTTTTGATCGTGCTGCGAGAACGAACAACTTTTGTCGGCTTCGGTTCGTCTTCGTAAACCCAAACTCGAGATTGGTTTTTCGATTCAGGCTCATATGCGTAAATCCATGATTCGTCACCTGACACAATACTAAAAACGGCATTTGAGCTTCCTCCATTAAATCTTTTTAAAGTTTTGCGGCACCAATTGACACGTACCGTTTTCTGGTCGTCAGATAACAAGTGAGGAATCCACCGGGAAAATAACTTCCGCACGCCCAACTCTTGTTGTAAAATAACTTGTACCTGACTCATTCCAATGCCTAAAGTCTCCTGAATCTCCCGATATGTAACATGCCTATCTTCCTTTATCAGTTGGCGAACAACATCGATGTTTTGATCGGTAACGGCCGTTTTCGGTCGACCCTCACGTACGTCATCCGCAAGAGACACACGGCCACGTTGGAATTCCGAATACCACCTGTATATGGTCGTCTTTGAAGGAGCTTCACTACTAAAAGCAATAGTTAATCGGTCTCCACATTGTTGTTGTGTTAATCCACTTTTAAAGTCATAATAAATCATTGCTCTAAAACTTTCGCGGGACAGCTCCATTTTCACCAGCGACTCAACGACTTTAAAAAACAATTGAAAATCGGACATTGTTTTTTTTTTCTAAGTGGCCAGTGTTTTCGAATAATGAGACTATGCTTGTAAGAAAGAGGTATAACACATGTCAAATATACGTTCCTAAGTATTAAATTCCCGAAATTTTCAGGGCATCCTACGTAATTCTGTGTAATAAAATAAGAACTTCATTAACATATTTATGAGAGGCTTCTTGCGATACGTATTTTTCCACTTAACTTTAGTATACGGTGGTCAGTTATTAAAGAAGGGGTCACAGAGTTACTAGCGATTTACCCTTATAAACCATAAATTTAATGCCTAATCCTGTACCATCGCATTTTCACGGACACGTCAATAGTCACGACTTCAGTGTGATACGGTTTTGTAAAGAAGTCGGTTGGAAAATATTGTTCATCACACCTGTATTATGTTACTATAAGAAGTCATGACAATTAGCTAGAAATGAAATAGCTACTATATTTAGATGACAAATTCAGTCTAGTCTAGTAACGTTGTATATTTTAAAATTAGTTTTGTTGTACAACAAAATAAATGTTTCAAGCAATTTAACACTATTCATGATCTTGCCTTTTTACGAGCATTTTCACGACATAACATATGCTAACAAATGCAATAACATAATTAAGTTCATTTCATAATTTTGTTTAGTAGGTATTTTTACATTTTTGTATTTTTATAGGTATTCAATTCAAGAATAAAACCATATATTATTTGGTTAGCGAAAATACATTTTAGAGGGCTGTAGACATTTACATAGACGCCGATTGTATTGTTTTCATCTATTTCACTTAGAAAATCTTAAGTAATTTTCCAGTTATTCATTTTAAGAGTAGGTATCGACACTAGGTCCATAAAAGCTATCATATACACGTACCAATGTTTCGCGACAAACCCCTTTTTCTACGTTTTGCAACAACGCACGCTGGACGTACGCCAAATCAAATATAATAACAGAGCTAATTGCGACAGCGAGTTTATGGGACGCGAGATGGAGTAACCACCTGTTGCTAGGACCGGCAATTTACGTGTGATGTGCGCATTTAATTCATAGGCTGAAAATGTCAGGGCGAAATGTCAAAGGGAAAATAAGGACCGCGTTGCGACGCAATTGATACACATTGTGACCTTTGAAACGTTCTTGAATATCCTTATTTGGCCGCTATCAGATGTATCGGTGTAGCCTGATTACTAATAAACATATAGCGTAGTAGTAGCATTGTCATTGCGTTAAGGTGGCTTTGCCCCAAAAGAGCGAATGCTCATTCTATTCCTACTCTGCGAAATTCGTTCGTTACACAAAACGTTATTCGTCGAAATTCGTTGATTTCTTAAGGTGCGTTCAAACTAAAAGAGCATTCGCTGTTCTAACCTCCCACTCCATGAAAACCGATCGGTACACAAAACGTGAATGGTTGATTTCGTAGAACGGGCGCTAGAACAGCGAATGCTCTTTTGGTTTAAACGCACCTGTAGAGCGGGGGATAGAATGAGCATTTAATACTAAATCGCCCGTTTGGTGTAAACCCATCTTTAGAGTGCATGTTCAGATATTTTGAGTACCGTAGCCGCTCCTATACAGCGTGTTCGTGAGTATACCGACAGACTTGAAAGGTGTATTCCTGACCACATTTTGAGACTATAATGTTTAATTTTTATTTTTACATAGAGAGATAATGACATGTTTTTCAAAAAACTATTTTCATCATAAGTCACTGACAAATGCCTGCACGCTTAAAATTCTTACACTAATAGTTTTCATCTTGACATGCTCACTGACGAAAGTTAGAGAAAATGACAAAAAAAGTATCAGAAACATGTTAAACTAAAAAAAATATCATAAAATCATAGAAAGAAAATCAAAAAATCACGAAAAAGAAGTTAAAAAAACTTTTTTTGTCCGAAAATTACATATTTCTCATAATATTTTTTACTTCTTTTGACATCAAAAATGCATTGGTAAAGTCAGTCGGTATACTCATTCCCACCCTGTATATCTGATGGCAACTGTACGTGATATAATTTTCGTATTGGGTACCCTCCGTAGGTCGCTTGGTAGTGACCCTGCTTGCAAAACTGAATCTTAGTAAGTTAACAAGAATATTTTCTCAGTCATGGTTGTTTTCTATGTAGCGCCCAAAACATTGCTTCAATTGCGTTTACCGTGGGGATAGGTCGCTTTGTATATTATAGAAGCAGAGACATATGTAGGTACAGAATATTTGCGCAGGCAAATTGAATGAATAACATCAGGAAATAATGAGTAGTTAGTGACAGAGATACAAATGAATTTTGATTCGAATCAAAGCGGCCTACACACGCACACGTGTTTGAAAATTAGTTTCGTAGTAAGCCAACCGTACATACAGAGCTACGCATAGGTACCTACGCAAAACGCGTTTGATATAATTTTCGTGAAACTTTCATATTGGCTTTTGTATCCTAAACTTATTGTACATATTGTAGAATATAGTTACATAAATAGCATAAAGTAAGACATTTTAATTGCTATAAATTTACTGTGTTTGGGTGTATGAGCTTTACGATCCTAGTTTTTATAGAAAAAATGTGCACTATATAGCACTTAAGCGATTTTATGTGGCCTACGCACGACGTAGTCGATTTTTACGATGCCATCCTTTTTTAGATCGAGTTTTTATTTTTTACTCAACCATAGCTATAAGAGCTAAAAGTAGGCTATTATTATAGCCACAATATGCATTAATGCAATACATCACTGAGACTAATTACTAATTAGAACCAGATTAATAACCATTTTATTACCATTCGTCAGAGTGCATTTAAGATAAGATTGATTGACAATCGCGTCGTAAATATATCTCACGTGCCATCAAATTCTAGGACGGGATTTAACTAAAAGAAACTAAACCAAGCAATCTGAGTTTGAAACTCTAAAACTTATGATTAAAGTGATACGGCCTTTATTTCAACGGCTCGTTGTAGTTTATAAGATTACTGAGCGTCCATTTGCAAACTGACGAAGCGAGGCGTTACGCTACGAATATAATTAATTATTGTCGTTACAAACACATGTGCTATAAACGTGCCTATTTTGGTTAGGTTACGTTTATAGTTGCCTTTATCTAAGATTACTGTGGGAGTACTTGCCTACTCATTAATTTTGTACTAAGCTGAGCTGTCTCAACAAAGTGCCTAATCTCAGATCAAAGGACTAGGCAGTTATGAACACATATACAGATCGTTACAGCGAGTAAAGCTGTATCCCGAAAAAACATGATTAAAGTCATGTTGAAAATGAATAGTAAAATAAGCGAAAACAGTAAAATTAAAGAACAAAGTTAGCCAATCAATGAAAAGCATGTATTAAGGTATGCATAAACAAGTTGAATTTTCAAAGCAACCTACGTATTTTTCCTGACTAGAATTTAATACTAAATCGTATTACAGCTAATATAGGCGACTTCAAGTGGAAATATCCAACCTAGTTGAGTGCTTCTGAAACGGAGTTCGTTACCCTAAAAGTAAGTTTTGTTGCTGTAAAGTGGACGGTACGAATGATTTCTCTCATGTTTAGAACAAATAATATTAAGGTAAGCAAACAGGCACTTTAGACCACATGTTATTATAACATAGGTGACAGATAGAAAAAAAAATCAAAGATTACAGTGCTCTCTCCAGATGGTTTTAAAATTGACAAAATAAATTTATATTTTAGCTTCATGTCTAGGTATAAGTACACAATTGTCAAATTTACTAAACAAAATCCGAATACCTGAAATGGATGGTAAATGTAGAGATACCTACCAAATATAATTTTAATACCGGTTCCTTAAGATTCGCCTAGAAAGTAGTCAAAAAGTTGCTCTAAACCTACGTATGTACCTCGATACTTGTATCCTCGTGCCTACGTTATATCAAAACTTGCATATCAAATTGGAAAGTTGTCCAATTGACATAAAGTTTTAAATTCTTATTCCCTTGGGTAGGACACATGTGGGCAGGAGGGTATATGGGGCTGAATGAGGATATTTTACCAGACGATAATTTCTGTAGCATACCTGTTTCTTGAGGTCGGTGAGGTCTCCAGAGAGGTCCAGCTCGACGTCGTCCCTGCCCACGACGCACAGCGCCAATTTCTTCACTATCACCTTGCGGGGGTCCGTGGCATCTGCGGGAGACAAACTGTTAGAATCTCCGTTGTTTCAAGGTCAGGAGGGCTACCATGATCTCTTAATGAGATTCAATTTAGGATCTGCTCAGTTTTTGGAAAGTTTTTCTATGGAATTGACACATAGCGATTCAGGTCAGGGGGGGGGGGGGTTACCATGACGTACAAATGCGATTCAATTTAGGTCCAGAGAAAAGGACAAGTCGAGTCGTATATCACTGTCCCTTTCCTTGAACCTAAACTGAATCGCATTAGTACGTCATGGTAACCCCCTGGTTAGGTAAACTGCTGAATCGCACTAGTAGATCGTGTTAGCCCCCTAGGTATCTAATTGATTAATGAGATGAACGGCCTTGTAAAACAATGTCATACTGTTAATGATGTGCAAATTGCGGAAACTTTCAAAAGTGTAGGAAAATTTCCATCGAAACTTTCGAGAACATTTCAAAACCCGGAAATTTAAAAATTATTTTTAAACAGCTAATAACAAGGACGCGTTTCATGGAAATTTATATTTTTGACTAGCAAATACATGATATAATGTACAATCAAAAATTGTATGTCTTACAATAAAGAACATGGTCGATAAATTTCTTAAATTTCCGAAATTTTCATAGTAAATTTCTATGGAAATTAATTATATATTATTAAAGGAGTATTGCGAGAACTAGAAAGTATGTTATAAAACCAAAAATAAACACCAACAGACTTGAACGTCAACAAAAACATTGTGATCACCACTTCCTTACCTACTTCTTAAATTAAACGAAGAAAAGCTATGTTGAGGATTTAGGTTTAAGACTCTAGCGAGCTAGTACGTAATCGAATTTTCACAATTAATGTTCCATCAGCAATTTTTCTTAGTTTTGTTTCTGGAATAAAGGTACTTATTCCATCAGGTCGCAAGCTCCATTTTCTCAGCAGATTCGTATAAAAATGCCTTAGACCAAATCCCACAGTTGTGTTTATAATTTGTCACTGTATCACTGCTTCGGTCTTTCTAGTTTACTACGGAACCCTTTTAGTTTCGCCATGTCCGTCTGTCCATGGTCCGTATGTCTGTCCGCAGCATAGGCTCATTGGCTGTTAGTACTAGATATTTGAAAGGTACAGGTTTGCATATTAATCATGCCGACAAAGTGGTACAATAAAATATTTAAAAAATCAGGTACCTCCCCTACACGTAAAGTGGGAATGATGTTTTTATTTTACTGTAATCCTATAGTCGTTGAATAGGTCTTTCAGAAAGAATAAGGGTCTCAAGAGAAAGTATTTTTCTAAAGTCAATATTTTCGGAGATAACCTCTCCGGAACCAAAAAAATCGTGAATTGTCCAAAAAAATATGGAAAACATCATGAATATTGAGGTTAAAGAATACTTTAAAATAGGACTATTTCGAACATAATGTTTTTGAATAACTACGGAACCCTACACAGAGCATGGCCCCACAATACTCTTAACCGGTTTTTTACGGGTAGATGTAGCGAAACTGTTACCATTTTCTCTTCACAAATTGAACCTCTATTTGCAGTGTAATTAAATATTATTATAGTACGATTATATGCAGTTTATTAATCTATTTTTACTACAAAAATAATGTAAAGATTTATGGAAATGAAATTTTCCGCGAAATATTTCGGAATAATTTCCGCGGAAATTATTGAAATTTATGAATTTTATCATCTCTTGGCCAAACCTATAAAAACCGGTTTTTATCAAAACCGGCGTTGTAATAGTATGACTGTACTCGTTACTCACTCTAATATTTCTGTGCGTGGATAGGATTTCATGTTCATAAATTTCCATTGTTTCAAGGTCTGGAGAATGTTTCGGAAAAATTCACGAAAATTTCACTTGAGAACATTTCGCAACATAGGAAAGTTTCCATAGGCACATCATTACATACTGTGCACTTTAAGATCATAAACGATTAAAACTGAAGACTATGCATAATATTAGCTAGGGTAGAGGTTTAAAGGTGGCAGGTTTTATGTAGTAGCATGTTGTTTTTCGAGGATTGTCCGGATTTTGATACTCTTGCAAATTAACCAGCGCACAGTGGATCGAAATGAATAAAAAACGGACATTCACATTTTTTTCTAAAAATGCTATTTTAATAAATGCTCTTCTGTTGGAAATAATACAAGGAATAAAAAATGTTATATAACATTTTTCAAAATGAGGCTTATTTTAAGCAGAATAAAATAAAAAGTGTTTTTTTTTTGTATGAAACTGAAAAATAGGTATCTTATTGTAGGAAAACCGTAACCGATCCCGCTTTCAAACCTTTGGAATATCATTGTCCTACTTTAGAACAGTAGAAAATAGTTAAAACCTTATCTCAATAGGTGCCCGTTTTCGTTTTATAGTCCAATCAAAAGTCAGTAAATACAACATTTTCTTAGTTAACTATTTTTTTAATTTCATTAAAAATACGGTATATTCATGAAAATTTAGTATAAAAATAAAATATTTGTGACATTTTCATACAGATAAATACAAGTTTTCGCAAGAAAATGGTTAAAAATTAAGACATTGAAATCAAACATTTATTGCGATGTTTTTACTAACTATAAGGTAGTAAAAAGATATACTTACTATATTGTTGATTTCAAGATTTTCAAGTATATATTTAATATCAATAAAATCACCGCAATAAATGTTTCTATTTCAATGCAATATTCTTATAATAAATTGTATTTATTCTTAATAAAATGTCACAAACATTTTATTTTTATACTAAATTGTCATGAATATACCGATTTTTAACGAAAATAAAAAAATTGTTAACTAAGAAAAATGTTGTATTTACCGACTTTGATTGGACTAAAAAACAAAAACGGGCACCTACTGAGATAAGGTTTAAACTACTGTTCTAGAGTAGGACAATGATATTCTAAAGGTTTGAAAGCGGGATCGGTTACGGTTTTCTTACAATAAGATACCTATTTTTCAGTTTCATACAAAAAAAAACCATTTTATTTTTTTCTGCTTAAAATAAGCCTCATTTAGAAAAATGTTACATAGCATTTTTTATTCCTCATATCATTTTCAACCGATAAGCATTTTTTAAAATAGGATTTCTAGGAAAATATGCGAATGTCCATTTTTTACTCATTTCGATCTACTGTGCAGCGGTGTACATTTTTAATTGGTAATAAAATGACGGTTGATTATGAATTTATGATTGTCATGAATAACAACGATAATACTCATTTCAGAATAAGCCGCACTGGCTCGAATTTAAGTACCTAACTAGACGAATACAAATGTTGGTTTTCAGTCATTCATAATACCTAGTCATGATAATTATATTCACGGTGGCGAGCGGTAAATCGAGCGGATCATAAATATAATGGTCCGTGTTAAAATGATATTATTGTTAAATATAAATATAATTGACGTTTCTTTCTATTCGATTCTAAACATTCCAGGTAAAATAATCATTGTTTATTCTTAATACGGCCACGCAAAGAATATTCGTATTTTTTTCATAAATAAATTAAGGAAAAAAACAAACACCACCGATAAGAACAGTTATATTCTAATGACGTGTACAAATAGGTATGTAAACAATAGTTTCCTTGACAAAGCTTTACTGTAGCAGGAAAACAATGAAGGAACACACGCGTATGATTATGTATGAAATCAAAAGGGACTTTAAGGCCCACCGACGATGTACGAGCAGAGAGTAGAGATGGGAGTTTTTCGCGGGCGAGTTTCACTTTTACTAGATCTATATCTTTTGTTCGTTTCTTGAATAAAATAGTCGGTTGCTAATCACCTTTGATGGGACGAGTGTTTAACCTTTTAACCGCCGTGCCCGAGTCGCCACCAGTACAAAATGACACCACGCAGATAAGGGGTTGCATTTGAATGGGACTTTGAATACCTATCTCGTGTCTGATGGCCGTGTGCTGACGGCAGTAATAATACATTTGTCACCACCCCAACTCCTCCTGCGGGTGTCGTATTAAAGGATTGAAGTGTCACTGACCATTCTTTGATAAAAGATTGATGATGGGCAGCATCGTCATCTTACTGGACACTTCGACACATTACTGTGATAGCCAATCCGCTTGCCCAGCGTGGCAATTATGGGCATTTACCTCGTAATGCGTCTATACGAATATGGTTGGTTTTTTTTAAGTTAATTTACATTTGGTTGAGATTTGTAATCATATTTCCTCGCGATAGTGAGGGGAAAAAAGTTGTATTACACTTGGCGGCAAAGTTTGTTCAACTCTCGTGCCTTGAGACCTTCGCAATGCTCAAGATACTAGTTTTTGAACCACTCGCTGCGCTCGTGCCTTAATTTTGGATTTTTCGCTGCCCCAGGTCTCAATACTGGCACGACAGTTAAACAACAACTTTGTCCCCATGTATAATAAATAACCATTTCCTTGAAAACGTCACACACTTTTGGAAAAGACTACTCGTTAATCGTAATCACAGAAACATGTATACCTTATTGTCCGTCAGTTAGATTTTAGGCTGGTACCTGATTGAAAGCATTGTGACTGTGATAGTGAGGTTTCCTAACGTTAAATAATCATCACTCTCCAACTCTCTTCAATGTTTTCATTATTGAAAACAACGTATTCTGAAATCTCGATAAAGCAATGTTATCACTTATCGGCTGTATCAACGGGAAAATTAATTACCGAAATTGAAACTGCCTGATTTTAATTGGTACCAAAACCGTTTGTTTCCGACTCTCATTTTAATTTGCATAAATGTATAACATTATTTAATTTTATCTTGTCTATTAAACCTATGTAGGTACAGGTACCCAAAAATACAATCAAAAATTTGACTTATACGAAAATCAATAGAGTATAAATAGAACGGAATTTATTTTGTATCCTTTTATGTCCTGTCGCTGTCGACCTAATTACAGCGAAAGGGTTAACTTATTGTCTTTACTTAACTTAAACCAGGGACCGGAACCATTATTTCCTCCATACAAAAAAAAACGGTTCTTTTTCTTTTCTTCGGTATATTTGTAAGTCAATGGAGTAATTTAAAAATATGATAGTGTAAAGGCCATAGTCGGATTTTCATAGTAAGTCAGCCTTTAAATCAACCAGACTCTAGTATTTTTTTGTGAGTACCTCTTATGGTGAAGAATATTTCTGCTGAGTATCAACGTCCTAACGGTGACAGTTTTTGACTTATGATTTTTTTTAGTTTTTTCTTTAATGTGTTGTATCTCAGGATGTATAAAAGCGAATTGCTTCAAATTTTGAAATAATGTTCTTTATTTAGATATGCATCGAATTTTAAAAAATGAATATCGATTGTCGTATAAAAAAAGAAAAAAAAAGACCAAAAAATTTTTCATATTTTTTTTTGTGTACCTATGAAGTAGTGACACCTCTATTTTCTTTTTCTAATTATAGACCATACATTGGCCTACTAGTTGCCTAAGTATCAAATTTTTCCAAGCGGTACTTCTTACCAAAAATCGGCAATATGTGTGGTCAAGTTCTGCATTCAATCGGTGTTTTTCAATGTAGTATACAAACTCTTCATTTATATTTGAGTTTTCTTATCAGGTTATCTTATTTAAGAGTAAATGCTAATGACAACTTAATGTCATCATGATGCAAGCTGTTTATTTCATTATTAATCGGCCGTTTACCATTTCAACTAGCGTATATAGTAATATATTCAAGAAATATATTATTTTTAATGAATATCTCATAAATAATATCGAATTACGCTAGTTAAAATAATAAACGGCCGATTAATAATGAAATAAACAGCTTGCATCATGATGACATTAAGTTGTCATTAGCATTTACTCTTATATAAGATAACCTGATAAGAAAACTCAAATATAAATGAAGAGTTTGTATACTACATTGAAAAACACCGATTGAATGCAGAACTTGACCACACATATTGCCGATTTTTGGTAAGAAGTACCGCTTGGAAATTTTTGATACTTAGGCAACTAGTAGGCCAATGTATGGTCTATAATTAGAAAAAGAAAATAGAGGTGTCACTACTTCATAGGTACACAAAAAAAATATGAAAAATTTTTTGGTCTTTTTTTTTCTTTTTTTTATACGACAATCGATATTCATTTTTTTAAATTCGATGCATATCTAAATAAAGAACATTATTTCAAAATTTGAAGCAATTCGCTTTTATACATCCTGAGATACAACACATTAAAGAAAAAACTAAAAAAAATCATAAGTCAAAAACTGTCACCGATAGGACGTTGATACTCAGCAGAAATATTCTTCACCATAAGAGGTACTCACAAAAAAATACTAGAGTCTGGTTGATTTAAAGGCTGACTTACTATGAAAATCCGACTATGGCCTTACATAAGATATTGAGCAGTACATAAAGAATATTAAACATTTTAAAATATTGGGCTATTTCGAGGTTTTTGTAAAATACCGGATCCCGTCCCTGCTTTCAACTTGTTTTTTTCCTGTGATACTGATAACTATTCTTAATGTTTGTAAATACCTTCTTTTAAGAGATGTACTCAAAATATAGATCTATCCGTGATTAAACACCGTTTATTAAAATCATCCTTCCTACGGTGTAATAGAGTTCATAATGCCTTGCTTTACAAATGTAGTAGGATATTCTGATAACTGATAACAGTGATAAAACCAAATTTGACTCTAGTGGTTATCATGTAGCCGATAGGCGATAAGGCACTTGTGAATCAGTTAGAGATAAGAGAATGGCACTTGTGAATCAGTTAGAGATAAGAGAATTTATTAAACTATTGGTAATTTCATGTGACTAATGAATTTGGGATAGATATTCAATCTGGAGTGGATATTACTGTGCATGGAATTATAGATTATGTCATACGAAAGTCAATTAAGGGATTTGGCGGGAAATCGCCACTAATACCTTCAACTAAGCAGTAATTAAAGTGACAAATAGAAAATTCGATTTTGAATGATTGTATTAGGACTATTTAGGACCTCGACTATAAGTACTTAACTGACAAGATTGCAGGATTGACCCCGGTCGCGTGTTTACCCGTCTTGAAAAAAACACTTTATTTACCTTCACTACCTAACACAGTTATCTAACCATTAATACTTATGGAGCACTGTACAGTTGCACAAATATTTGACTTTTGTGAATTTCATGTTTCAGGTGTGTGAGTTTGGTCAGCTTTTAGTCCTAAATTTTGACATTGACTTTGCTGTGACAAATTAACAAAATATTAGTGATCAATCACTTACCAAAACGTATTTTACAAGACAGTTATAATTGAAATTCAATAGTTATCAGTGTCCATAGCCTAGTTAGTAGGGACCCTGCTTACGAAGTTGGAGGTTTCAGGTTTGAATCTCGATAAAGGCATTATTGATCAAATATTTATAATTTATTTATCACATTAATAAAGATGTTACATCGGTACTACACGAAAACACACAATTAAATAAAAAATAAAATACATTTTAATCGTTCCCCCCTACCCCTCATGTCATTCCTGGTGCAAAAGTGCCCATAACGCTAGCAGCGTTGCCGCGTTGTATGACAATAGAGAGCTTTTGCACCAGAAACGACTCGGAGCGAGGGTCTTCCCCTTTCTGCCTGAGTCGACGTCCAATTTCGTGAATAAACGCCCTAGCCTCCGCCCCCCAACAGCCCGCCGTTTCCACTGCCATAGGGACGAAAATGTACCCCCGCTCTAAGGGAGCATACTTCCGGTGCTTCACCTCTGCCTGAAATTCGGCTGCCGCTCCAGCTGCGCGCGTAGTGCGACTGAGGTGGGAGGCCGCGAAAGTGCTGACACATGTAGCGTCCCACACCAAACACCGCCCCCTCTCCCATGGCACCAACGTCAGACCATCGGGCCGCTTGCCGTCCGACCGGCTGAGACCCCGTGGTTCGAGCACAGATGGAACGCCAGCCGACCTGAGAGCCCTATGGATGGCATCATTAAGGGCGTGGTGACGCGGGTGCCTCCCGGAACAACGACGGCAACTCAAGGCGTGGTGCCCGTCAGCACACACCATGGAACCGCAGATGCATACATGTGGTTCACATACATCGCAGCCCAGACGTAGCGCAACGGACACACGTAGGGAGTCACCATCGAGCAATGTTCCTAACTGTAGGCATTATTTGTGTATTTATTATAAATATTTGTTCCTTGGTCACGGCTGTCTATGTATTTAGGTATCTATTATATATATTGCTGCTAGGTATCCACATTACAAGCTTTAATTGAGCTTACCATGGGACTAGGTTGATTTGTGTAAGATCTTGGGACATCTTATATTATTCATTTATTTATAATTTTATCATTCACAAATAAGGTCAGAAATGGTTAGTTTTAAATGTGGTTGAGCTTGTATGAAACCAAAGAGTCGACTAGATTAACCACATACCGACAACAACTGTCCCAGTCTGTGCCTGCCCCAGCAGAGCCTCCTTGTACTTCCTCAGAGACTCATCCTCCTGGTCGGCAGCCAGGATCTCCTCAATGGTCTTCTCCGGGGGAGGTTTGTAGGTAGACTTGATTTCCTCCTCCTCACCCTCTGGAGTGTGTGCTACTTCGGGTTCCCCAGACATTGTTCTAGAACAAATACTTACGTTTAACTTTATCAATCAAGGGCTTGTCCATTAATCATGTCATACAATTTTGGCCTATTTTGGACAATGGTGATATTTTCAGGAAATTGCCAATGTTTCTTTCATTACACTTGTTCCAGGTTTGACATCTGGTTATATTTAAAAAGTGATCTTAGAGAAAAGAATATGTCTGTTTTTTTTTACTAACTATAATACTGTTCAGTAGAGAGTATCCAAAAATTACTGTGATTTGTCCGATGACCCCCCTCCCCCTATACAGTATGACGTGATTAATGGACAAGCCCCAATCTACAGCAACAATGTAAAAGGTTCTTGCACCTTATACATTGCTGTTGTCACAATGTGAAATAAAAATTGTACTTTATAGAATGTCAAAAGATCTATGCAACTTTCCACAGATGTCACATTAATTAACATTAGCATTAGAAAATAGCTTTTTCTGTATTATATGCCATTAGTTTATGATGACATGCCTGATTCTTCTGTTGTTCTAGGCATTCTGCTATGTTTCTGTTATGATTCTGTATGTTGTTGTATGTTCATATCATTTGATGTTCTATATCATCATAGATTGTTATGTTAATTGTAATCTGATATAATAATCCCTGTTTGTCCCTGAACAAACATGACTAATCGTTAAGAATAATTTCATTCTTAACAATTAGTCATGTTTGTTCAGGGACACATTATTTACATATATTCAAATAACTTATTTAGTTGTGTGACATAACATTTATTTCTAGATTGTTGACCAATCAGTAGTAGTATTCATGTTCTATTATTCATGTTCTGTTATATACACTGGGAAATATAAATGTGTAATAACTACCCAGTTCACAATATGTAATAATTTTGAATTAATCTGATACAAATAATTGTAATTAAGTCCTCATAATATCAATTTGAATTGCTTTGATTTTTTGAAAAAAAAGACAACATGCTGAAAGAGCCGATTACAGAGTAGTAATTAAATGGATGTATTCAATTATACAATAATTTCTTTCCCACTTCAAAAATATTATTAATTAAGGCTGCAATCGTCCTCAGAAACTTAAGACACTCAATAAATGAGAAAACTGAATGGATCTTTCTAAAGTATGTGAATGTAGTATAGGACATCATCATACCTGGGATAACTGGGGGCAAGTTATAGGGATTTGATATCGATAAAAAAGATGTCGATATAATTATAATAAAATATGTGCTTATTGAACATTATCGATTACAGTACAGAGGTTCGATGTCATATCTGATATCGGGCCTCTTGTATGCAGATGTCATTTTAATTAAAATTACAATTTAAATATTGATATTTTAATATTAATTGTATATTTTGAAAACTAATTTAAAATAAACGCGTAACTACCCGTTTAAACTTATTTTTTATTTTAATTGAAGAGTAAGTACCTAATATTTATTTATGTCGAATAACATTTTGATGTTGTCATTTACAATAACATCGATATATTTTTAGTCGATAAAATATTTTGCTACATCACTTTCGTATAAATGCCCCGAGTTATCCCAGGTATGGACATCATCTACATATCACCATCGCATAAGCGTGGTGTCAGTTTCTGGGGCCGCCCAGGCCAATGGTCGGAAGCTTCATAAAAAAACTCGATATCACCCATGAATTAAAGCGATGAATGGACCCGTTATTTATATCCATGAAAGTGCATTGACAATGACGCACGGTTCAGTAGCTTCTACAATAACAGATATAAGCGGCATCGGCACCGTCATTACATCCCAAGCTTATCAGAATATAAGGATGGACGCTTCAAGTAAACGATTATCTGCATACTTACTTTTCTTAGTGCGGTCGACGACACAAAGGAAACCAACCAATTTATACAACTAAATATATTTCAAAGAAATCACCAAATAATCTCACAAAATTATCAATGCAATTCACAGCGATTTGTAAAATCTATAGATCAAAAATGACGGACGAAATGCTTCCGGCCACAGAGTGAGAAAAGATTGATTTACTAGGAGGCGCGGTTGACTCGCTTCCGTTTCTGTGGCCTCATCCAATTGTCTATGGCTCATGATTATTAAGCCCGTGTTAGACGATAAGCGACAAGGAGGTCTTCAACGGACAAGGAAAATCTCTGTTATTGTAATGTATGAATGTACAATAATAGTAATCGATGCGTCTCTAACCTATTAATTTATAACAAACACCACACGGGCCACGCCATAGACTTATTAATTTAATAGACCGAGTCTATTGTATCTGTGGGTGACGCCAGCAATGCCTGTCAACGATCTTTGTTTGGCTATACTAGTGCACCTAAACCGCAAATAGTAAAAGTGATTAAAATAAAGCTTTTCATGTATATTTCTGTTCGATAAGTGCACGGAATGTGATAAAAGTGATGACTTGTGTGGTTCCATGGTGTAAAAACCGCCAGGGTTACCTGAATGAACAAAATAAAGACATTACGTTTCACCGGTAATTTAGTTTTGACTTGAATTTTAAAATTTCGAACCTTATTAAGGTAAAAGTAACTGAAAATCTTATTCAATATTTGTTGCCGGATACATGTGTGTAGCTTTGTGAATTAACCATTCGTATTTGCATTCGTAATGTAATTATAAATAGTGGGATTCAAATATTTGTATTGCATAGTGTTGTACTTAAGCGATCGATCGTGATATCGATATCTATTGATATTGATAGCCAACTCAGAAAATGAATCGATGTTTTTAATTTCCAACAGGTTTCCACAGGACACTGAACAAAGGCTAATATGGGTCAAAAATATCAAAAAGGCAGACGACTGGTGCCCTAAAAAGTATTCAAAAATATGCTCCGCACATTTTTAAGCTGTTGTTTCAGGCAAGGGCGTACCCATAAGTGATTACATTCTGACGTAGTACCCACCATATTTGGTAATCATCCAATGTCATGTCAACCAGAAAGTAAAGTAAGTTTAGTTTAATAATGACACTCATGTGATACTTGTGTAGACTGATTAATTATAAAGAAGCCATCATACGAAAATTGTTAGGTATGCTTTAAGGGATGATAAGTTCCGTAAAACATGTTATAATGAGGGTTTTCTGAAATGCCGTTCATCAGGGCGGCAGCACTGAGGCGTCAGGTCCAGAAACTTGTCTAAATTCTCAGAGCGCCTATACACGGTGGAATTTAATCGGTGAACAGGAACCCATTTTTCTAATTCAGTAATCGATGGCGGTCACGTTTATGTAGTACTTAAGTGGAACCAAGTTTTTTTTTAGCATAATTTTTTTTTATGTTGAAATTAAAATTTATTGTCACCCTACTAATGGTTTAGTCTGAAAAGTTTAATACCTCTTTTCAAACTATCAGCCCTAGAAACTTAAAACATAAATGAGCAATAACCACTCACATGCTTTAATTTTTGCGATAGACTCTATTCCTATGTAAAATAAGAGCGATGCATGGCTGATAGTTTGAAAAGAGGTATTAAACTTTTCAGACTAAACCATTAGTAGGGTGACAATAAATTTTAATTAAAGTTTAATTTCAACATAAAAATTTGTTATGCTAAAAAAAAACTTGGTTCCACTTAAGTACTACATAAACGTGACCGCCATCGATTACTGAATTAGAAAAATGGGTTCCTGTTCACCGATTAAATTCCACCGTGTAGTTTCGTGTTTAAATGATTTGTACAAGTTAATAAAATTATGTAAAAAAATAAAATGATCTTCTTCTAGTTAGTTGTTCTTTGAGGCTAGGTAATTGTGTTTCTTAGCGGGACCTTACCGCTAAGTGGCGCCAACTAGTGGCATACGTTTTAGACAGAACACTTCTTATGACATTTGACATTTTAATTAAAGAAAATATTTCATTAATTTTGTGATTTTATTTTTATCCTAAAGTGTAGATTTAGAAATCATGACATATTAAGGATCGCAGAAGATCGTGATTCTGGGTAGGAAATAAGGTTTATTCGCACTGTTCATCGCTACCTAATTTGGTAAAAATATTATTATTGCCGATAAAAGCATACGATGAAGACTGGACAACACTAATAGTAATGACATTTTATCTAGTCAGGTTGGTAGCATTGTTCAAGAAAAATTAAGAAAATGGAGTCGGTGATATAATTCACGACCGAGTAGAACTACCTTGTTTGTCTCTTTTTCCTTATGGAATACATACTGAGATGGTAAAGGATGACAATAGTTTGTTCAGGTATGTCTTAATACACGGAATCTTCCCTATATTTTATCTGTGGGCCACGCTGTTGCTGACAACAATTGACATGCGACGAATTAGCCCGTCGGCCGTCGCAGTAGTCACCTACCATCTAATACGGGCTTAAACAATTATGACAACCAGCTGACATCGTTTCGTTGTGTGACATTGACAACATTTGTCACACAGTAAAGCAAAATGTCACGACAGATTTGTAATGTTTTGGATTGGAGATTTTACTTTTAAAATTGAGATTTTTTATTATTATTGACTATTAACAATGATTATCAAGTAGCGAAACGCTACAACATAATACTTAACAATGATTGTAAGTGCCTGAAGAGTTACAATAAATAATCTAGATGTTTTCTCTATTAATTTCTTTTGAATTTCAGATTTCTAGTTTCCTGTTGCTGCGACCTGTGTATAGACAAAGTATTATATTCAATCAGCGGGTTAAATATTGCACAGCAAAAACTGAAGCAGAAATAGAAAAGGAAAAGGAACTAGAACGGATAGCAAATGACGTAATTATAACACCATTTTAACCTTCTAAAAATCTCAATCTTCAAGATATCTAACAAATAACAAAATTCTATTATACAGTAATATCCCGCTTTACGCGAGTGATACGTATATTCCGTGAAAAAATCGCGTTCAGTGTAACGAATATCCCACTTTACAAAAGTGAAATACGTGTTCAAAGCGCGAACTTTGAAAGTGGCATTAAAATCAATCACTTAAATCGTAACAGGGATGCGTAAAGCGAAGTATTACTGATACTTTCTCATTTTATTTGAGGTATGGTTTATGTAATTGTCATGTAATTTTCTGTTATGAAAAGCTTAAAGAAACATACATCCCTTTTCCATCATTCCTAGCATATTTTCGCCGCGAGTTGGTGCCAAACATGTTGTAACAGCATAAATTTTTGTTGTCTTTTTTTTTCAACAATTTTTATATATCCAATCACTTAGCATCAAGACATTGAAATAAATGAAACCAGTATCAACAATAAACCACATATGTTTCAGGCTTCTATTGATGAACCTCCAACTGCATGCTGTCAATCAGGTTGTGCGAATTGTGTCTACATTGTCTGGGCAGAG
Source organism: Thaumatotibia leucotreta (assembly GCA_025490895.1). Classification (NCBI taxonomy): domain Eukaryota; kingdom Metazoa; phylum Arthropoda; class Insecta; order Lepidoptera; family Tortricidae; genus Thaumatotibia; species Thaumatotibia leucotreta. Next base: position 433,507 of record JALPQI010030420.1, on the reverse strand, counting down.
ACATTGACAAAGAAGATGAATAATGCTGGTCCGGAGATAGCTGAAAAGATCTTAAAGTCTGTTGAAGACCCATCTATGAGAGCATACTTGGAACTAGAACTACGGGTGCGAGGAGTTAAGAAATAGAAGATTAAAACTAGTTTATATATATAATGTAGAATTGTTTGTACAAAGTGTATAGTTTTTAAATATATAGTTTATTTGTAAAATATTCTCATGGAGTAGCTGTAAGCAAATTGTGTCAAACCATTTAATAGCTAAACTATAAACCAATGTAATACTAGTCATTCGACATAAAATATGTTGTCATGTATTAAATAGCAATGACAAAAACCTTTTATTAATTTCATCAAGTTTGAAACTACAGAATATAAATTTACCTCCATTAGTTTAAAAATTGTAGCACTGTAGAAATTTGACTTTACATTTAATTATTTAAACTTAGTATCATTTGTATTATGCAAGGAATCTGTACCTGTTTAGGTCTTGTCCATTAATCACGTCATAATGATTTTGGCCTATTTTAGACCCCCCAATATCAATATCACAATGGGGGATCCCATGGTGTTATTACCAATATTACGTGTAATTTATTGCCAACTACGATGGAATTTCCGCGAAGTTTTAAAACTCAGCTCAGGGTTTGACATCTGGTTATTTATATTATTTAAAAATTAAGGCAATCCCTTAAAAATTGTTTAAAAAATGTCTCTTGTTGAAATGACAATATGGGTTTGCTGTTGTTGTTGAAAAAAAATGACATGGATTTTTCCTATTTTGTTACCTTTATTCCCTTTGTGACTTTTTTCCTTTTGTGATCGAAAGAGGTCGTGATTCTGAGCATAATTAACCCAAATATTTCCCATAAATTCAAAATTATTCAAATGGACAAAATAAAAAGTAATGCTCAAATGCTCTACACGTCCGTAAAGGAAACTCCCTTGGGTCGTGTCTTGGTGCATTCCACAAAAAAGTCTACTTTGTCGGGAACGTGACGGCTATGATAACTACCTTAAAAATATATGGAAAGTGCGAGAGTTCTCTATAAATACAAACACTCAGCTATAAAATTAAGATACACCAAAAATTGTATTCGTAACGTTCTTAGATTTACGCGAAGAACGCCGTCACGTACCCGACACTTGTATCGTAATTTACTATTGTCGCTCTTGACAAAGTCCCATATAGGTAGGTACTTTACACTTACCTAATGCGTGTATACCTACTTATCTAATCCGTGTAGAATGCGTGGTCTCCTACAAATCCACCGCGAAAACTAAACCGTATCCCCGATATTGTACCTACACGTACAGTCGGGGAAAATGAATGTTTAGCAGGTTCCATAATTCTGAAATTAGTCGTGCTACATTTTCCGACTGCAAGCGACTAATAACGAACCAAGACATGTCTAGAATCGTCAAATAGAAGAAAACAGCGTAACCGTTATAATGGCGGGACCACATCCTGAATTCGATCGATTTATATTGCATTATTTAGTACTGAATTTGTACTATTTGGTACCTGTTGTAAAAAAAATTGTACCTCTCAGTGCCGGATTTACCAGTAGGCCAAGTAGGCCATGGCCTAGAGCGGCAGATTTTAGGGGCGGCAGATTTGGCGGCAAAAAAAAAAATTTTATGAGTCAAAATTGATTTGGCAGATTTTATAAACGGCAGATCAGAAGCGAACTTTCTTAAACTTCTGCCGTGGCGGCAGAATTATACAGGGTGGAAGGGAACAACCGAGTCTACCAACCATTACTATTAGCTGGAGAGCCAGTGAACCCTGAGAGTAACGGTCTTCCTGTAAGGTTAGAAATTTGTATAGTAACGGTTTATGGAATTCTAAGAGCAATAGCCATGACCTGGCAGGCGTCAGCCCTGCACGTCATCAGGCCCTTTATTTTTTGAACTGTTAAGTAAATTGGATTTCAAAACTTGTTTCTGTAAGTTTGAAAAATTTATAGGATAAAGTTAATTTATTTTACATCTTAAAAATAAATTGACAGGCGATTACAATAAGCAGAAGTATATGACAGATCGAATAGAAAATGCACAGTTGATGAGGTAAAATAAACTTCATCCTGTATACTCGAAATTTTTACATGTCTTCAAATAAACGTCTCAGAGTAAGTATGTACAATGCCAGGCGGTTTGGAACAGCATAAGGCCTTGCCAGGCGAGGGGACAGTTAAGTAAATTGGGTTTCATAACTTGTTTCTGTAAGTTTGAAAATTTAATAGGATAAAGTTTATTTATTGTACATCTTAAAAATAAACTGAAAGGCGATTACAATAAGCAGAAGTATATGACAGATCGAATAGAAAATGCACAGTTGATGAGGTAAAATAAACTTCATCCTGTATACTCGAAATTTTTATATGTCTTCAAATAAACGTCTCAGAGTAAGTATGTACAATGCCAGGCAGTTTTGAACAGCATAAGACCTTGCCAGGCGAGGGGACAGTTAAGTAAATTGGGTTTCAAAACTTGTTTCTGTAAGTTTTAAAATTCAATAGGATAAAGTTAATTTATTGTACATCTTTAAAAAAATGACAGGCGATTACAATAAGCAGAGGTTGACAGATCAATTAGAAAATGCACAGTTGATGAAGTAAAATAAACTTCATCCTGTATACTCGAAATTTTTACATGTCTTCAAATAAATGTCTCAGAGTAAGTATGTACAATGCCAGGCGGTTTTGAACAGCATAAGACCTTGCCAGGCAAGGAGACGTTGCACCTCTCAATCGCACGCCCTTAGCAACTACTCTATTACTACTAACGACTAACTAGCGATTACTCGCCTGTATTTTTTTTAAAGATGTAAGTACAATAAATAAAGTTTATCTATTAAATTTTCAAACTTACAGAAACAAGTTAAGAAACCCAATTTACTTAACTGTCCCCTCGCCTGGCGAGGTCTTATGCTGTTCAAAACCGCCTGGCATTGTACATAATTACTCTGAGATGTTTATTTGAAGACATATAAAAATTTCGAGTATACAGGATGAAGTTTATTTTACCTCATCAACTGTGCGTTTTCTATTCGATCTGTCATATACTTCTGCTTATTGTAATCGCCTGTCAATTTATTTTTAAGATGTACAATAAATAAACTTTATCCTATTAAATTTTCAAACTTACAGAAACAAGTTTTGAAACCCAATTTATTTAACTGTCCCCTCGCCTGGCAAGGTCTTATGCTGTTCAAAACCGCCTGGCATTGCACATACTTACTCCGAGACGTTTATTTGAAGACATATAAAAATTTCGAGTATACAGGATGAAGTTTATATTATCTCATCAACTGTACATTTTCTAATTGACCTGTCATATACTTCTGCTTATTGTAATCGCCTGTCAATTTTTTTTTAAGATGTACAATAAATTAACTTTATCCTATAAAGTTTTCAAACTTACAGAAACAAGTTTTGAAATCCAATTTTCTTAATAGTTCAAAAAATAAAGGGCCTGATGACGTGCAGGGCTGACGCCTGCCAGGTCATGGCTATTGCTCTTAGAATTCCATAAACCGCTAGTATACAAATTTCTAACCTTACAGGAAGACCGTTACTCTCAGGGTTCACTGGCTCTTGGACTATATGGACTGTCAGTAACATAGTACCAACATCGAAATATCTATAAAAAAATATATCCCCTCATACCATGAATGTAGGATTAATATGGATTTGACAACGTTATAATAATAGCAAGAACGAAAGGGATGGTCTTATGAAACTTTTTACTAGTGGAAGTGAAAAGGAACGATAATCGTCCGTCCTTATCACTGTGCCACTATTTTTTGTGTGTGTGTGCATTAGATGCTAAATGTAAGTGCCAGACAAATGCGTTGAATACGTCACTAAGTGCCTGTGTGGCACTTTCTTCTTAGTAGTAAGTGACTATGTCTATCCCTCTTAGTGGCACACTATGTGCGGCCCCTCGCCTCATACAAAATGAGTGATTAGTAGAGTTTAATAGCATGGAAAAGTCAATTTTAACCAACATACTCTTACTTTGACTGATACAGTGGTTAGTACGGTCAAATCGTACATTAAACTAGCAAAACATGTAGTAAAGCTGTATTTTTGGTATGTTATTTAGACACCATAGGGCAGTATAAAACCACATTTTGCAAGCAAAAAAAAGTTGTGCTAGCTGCGTTGTACGTGAAAAACTGTGAAATTTACTGTCTATTTTTAGTTTCTGATTTTTATAAAAAAAGCCTTACATTTTTTGACAATATGTATCAGGTAACGTTTAAAGATGAATAAATTTGTAACGAGATGAGATAACATGCATTACCCTAGGTCTTATAGTTTCAGAGATTAGAGACTTCAAATAGTACCCTGTTTTGTAAACTAGATAAAATGTTGAGTTTTGCTAACGTTTTTGGTTTAATATCGCCTTACCTAATTATGCTACGAAAAACATGAAATAATTATCTTATAGCGCAATTAATATTCTTTCATTTAAGGTTAAAATCAGGTCAATAAACTTTGTAATTGAAACTAAAAACGCGAAATTCAAAAAGCAGGAGGTCCGCTATCTAAGTTTTTCATACAAATGGCAAGTCGTGTTGCAAAGCTGCAATTTTTGTACATTATATAGGCTCTATAGGGATGTACGAAAATGCATATTACAAGAAAAAAAAAAAGGATTTAGGTACCTATAAGACGTAAAAAACTGAAAAAAATCGGACTTTTTTTAGTTTTTGACGTTTAACTAATAAACTATAACTTTTTGATACTAATTGCTATAAAACTATGAAAGAATATTAAATTTGAAAGGATTTGAGCTACTTTGCATTACCCTAAATTATATAGATTTAGAGATACGACATTTCAAAATGTGCCCTTCATTAAGTTAAGAAAATAAATGCATGTTTTGAAGCCTCGTATACCCCCAACTATAAGACTTACAGTAATTGTTATCGGCTCAATTTGTTCCAAATTTAATGTAGTTATTATCTACAATTACTTTTTTTTCTTAGCGCGAACGTTTTGCCAATATTTAGTGAATAGCTTTAACGTAACCTAAAATTTGTTTGTTTTGATAAAAGGGCACTTTATGAAATGTCGTATCTCAAAATATATATAACTTACGGTGATGCAACGTAGCTCAAATCCTTTCAAATTTAATGTTCTTTCTTAGTTTAATAGCAATCAGTATCAAAAAGATAATAGATATTTAGTTAAACGTCAAAAACTAAAAAAAGTGCGAATTTTTTTTCGTTTTTTACGTCCTATGCCCAAATTATTTTTTTGTTTTTCTTTCAATATGCATTTTCGTATATATCTATAAGGCCTTTATAATATACCAAAATTGCAGCTTTGCAACTCGACTTGCGATTTGTATGAAAAACTTAGATAGCGCGGCTGTCCCAAATCAAAACCTAGCAAGGGACATTTTTTGTCAAAATACGTTTTTTTAATGTATCTGCCCCAAATGTTGAGCTGCGTCTAATGCAAAAACACCTGTATTTCTATCTCAATTAGAACCAAAGTTACGAGACCCACCAAACCTAGCAAGGGCATTTCTTACATGCCACCAACATATTCAAAATCCTAGTAAGTAACATTTTCAAGTCCAAAAACCTGGCAACTGCATGCTATACTAGGTTTTTGAGTTTGTAAATGGAACACACTAGATTTTTGAATATGGAAATTGTCCCTTACTAGGTTTTTAATTTTAATAATTGCCGAAGGGTCGTACAAGGAATTCAAATATAACAATAAATAAAACCTATCAAGTCAGTAATGGGTGAAGTTTGCGTTCTAATGGTCGCCGCTCCCGCGCTCCCTGCCTACGGTTTTTGTCACCGCCACGCGGGTGTCGTAAGAGTCGACTGAGGAATTGAATTGATATTGACCATTTATTTATCGACGATCGATGACGGGCAGCAGCGTCATCAAAGTGGCCAAAATATTAATAATTTTCACTAAAAATGTTAGTGAACTCAAGGCTTAAGGTTTTAAGTTGGTGACGAGACCAAGATTGTGTTCTAAAAGTGCGTGATTATGGAATTATGCAATTATTTAGGCTTTGTTTACAATTATTTTAGTTTCTACTGACGATTGGTATAGGGCGTTTTGGTTGTTAACCGACGAAGAACCGACCAAAAAATTGTACTTTTTGATAATAAACAAAATTGGATCTTCGATAATTCGTAACGTCACTATCATTACGTGCATTATTTTGTCGGTATTGTCCGTTGTCTCTCTATGGAAGAACCCTGGACAAATTATCAGAAGCTTCAAATTACGACGAAGGTACTGATAAAACAAATCAAATAATAATCAGTACTTGTTGCTATTGTATTGTATCTGTTATTTCATTCCACAATTCGACATCAAACGTGCATGTTTTGCGTGGTCCCGACGCTGGCCCAGTACTTGTTGGGGACTTCACATACACACTTAAATTTCTTTGCATGTGTATGCAAGTTTCCTCACGATATTTTCCTTCACCGTAAAGCACTTGTGAATATCAAATGATATTTCGTACAAAAGTTTTTGAAAAACACATTGCGGATTTGAATGTTTATTGCAGTTTTATTATTTTCGCTGGTAAGCCAAAAGTCACGAGTGTAGTAATGTTTATAGGTACACGTGATATTCGAATGGTATGCACATGCATACACTCGTAGCAGAAGATGATACCCAAATTTTCTCCTATCAGGATCGAAAGAGCTCGCGATTCTTAGTGGAAATCATATTAAAAGTTACAAAAACAAAAAAACAAATGCAAGACAACTTTAAAAAAAATAGGTCATTATGGAAATGAACCTACTAGGGGAAGCTTATGTCCAGTAGTGGACATTTATCGGCTTAGAATAATGTTTTTGGGAAGTTCCAGTGAGGAGTCATTTGTTAGTACTTTGCAGCGAACCTCTGCGGGAAAGAACTATTAATTTGAAATTATTGACTAAGGTAGTCAATAATTTCAAAATAACTATAATTCCCTAGATTGCAATTAAATAGGGTGCTTTGGGGTAATTTCAAAAGTCGTCTTATTTCGATTTACCATAAAACGTACCATTATTTTTATCATTATCAAGATTTATTCCGAAATTACCCGAGCATTTCTGTAGTTTGAAATAACCCCAATGCACTATACTGCATAATTACCTTAGGTACTATTAAAATGGTTATCCTTATCCGAATTTCAAAGAGGGCATTTGCTTGATTTTATATTTGAAATGTAAGAGTTTACTGCTTACAAGCCGTAAAATGTACCATTTTTGTACCACTTGCTAGGTTTCAGTTCTGTAATTGACATAACATTTCTTTTATTTTTTGTAATCAGTTGTTAGTAAGGCACATAAAAGTTCCAAATAGATACATATTAATTTTCAATAGTTTGTCTTATAAAACAAGTTATACTTCTTTATATAAAACCAAGTCTTGTGAGATAAAGGTCTCTGCTACTATTTTTTTTTAACAAAATGTTTGTTTGCTTCTCCTGTAAAATTTCGCTAAATACACTTACTAGGCTTTGATCTGGGACAGCCGAGCGGGCCTCCTGCCTTTGGAATTTCGGGTTTATACTTTCAACTACAAAGTTCACTGACCTAATTTTACCCATAAATTAAAGAATATTAAGTGCGCTATAAGGTCATTATTGCATGTTTTTCGTAGCATAATAGTGAGGCGATATTAAGTCGAAAACGTTAGCAAAACACAAAATTTTATCTAGTTTACAAAAAGGGGTACTTTTTAAAGTCTCGAATCTCTGAAACTATAAGACCTACGGTAATGCATATTAGCTCAACTTGTTGGAAATTTCGTTATTTCGAATTTTCGTTTTTGGAAACGTTTATTTACATATGATATCAAAAAACGTAAGGTTTTTTAAATAAAAATCAGAATTTCGCAGTTTTTCACGTACTACCCAGCTAGCACAAATTTTTTTTGCTTGCAAATTATGGTTTTATACTGTCCTATGGTGTCTAAACAAATACCAAAAATGCAGCGATACTACTTGATTTGCGAGTTTAGGGTAAATTTATGTACGATTTGACCGTACTAGGTAGATTAGAGTTTATATGAAGAGACTGGGGTTGTGCTTTGTATGAAAATTAATAACAATATGCGACTCTACCTTTACCACACAAACTCTAGCAACTCTAACAAAAATTAAAAATCAGTCTGTGCATAATTAAACCATTTAATAAATTTCAACTGGGTTATTATAGTTAATTAAAATTATTTTTACTGCGCTCACTCGCAAACAACAAATCAATCAATATATTTCACGATTAACACTCGATATTTTAATGACAAACGGGTCTTAGTCGTGTAAACTTAAGTTTAATTTTATCCTAACGTTCCAGGCGTGACATCACACCCGTGGTCGCAGGCAGACCAGCGAGAAAATGTATCAACACCTTCGAGCTGCGCGGGTTTTTCGAACTACCCGCACTTGGTCTTGATTATTCACTTCTAGGCTAGGGTTATCACTAGACCTACACACAACACTCACAACATCCAATGGCTTTGAAATGGATGTTTCACCACGCTTACATTTGTAAATCACGGGATTCCACGACGAGATTCCTTGCCCCTCATTTTGATAAAAATTCCGATGTTTCTTAATTTCAGTAGCTTCACGTACCTACTTTTTGGCTATGATGTATACGTTCGGTTAAGAGGACGTTCGGGTTATGGAGCTTGATCAGTGGCTTTGTCCGGATTCCAACAAATGCTCGGCCACAGCAGAATTATTAGTTGTATCCTTTCCGCTATGCGTTTGGTTTCCCCAATATAGGAACTACCACAGCTAATAATCAAGACCAAGTGCGGGTAGTTCGAAAAACCTCCGCAGCTCGAAGATGTTGATACATTTTCTCGCCAGTCTGCCTGCGACCACGGGTATAACGTCATGCCCGAAACGTCAGGATAAAAATAAACGTAACTTTACGCGATTAAGACCCGAATCAATATTACAATAAAACCACAAGTCAATATCATTTGGGTTTAAAGTTATCTCATAATTAACAATTATAGAAAACAAGCTTTAGTTCCATATTGTAGTCATGTTTGGTAGCTCATGGCTGGCTTCCAAATGAGAATAATATTCCTGATTCGAAGCTGACTACAAAATGGTAATTATTTAGCCCCGTCTTGTAGCCCGGTTTGGTAGCTGGCTTTTAAATGAGAAAAATATTCCTGATTCGAAGCTGGCAATGAAACGGGAATTCTGAAGTCGTAGGAAGTAGCTGGCGTTTAATCTTTATTCGAATCAGGAATATTCTTCTCATTGAAAGCCAGCTACCAAACCAGGCTACAAGATGGGACTACAGAATTGCCATTTTGTAGTCTACTTCGAATTAGGAATATTTTTCTCACATGGATGCCAGCTATGAGCTACCAAACCAGGCTACAAGATGGTACTAAAGAATTGCCATTTTGTAGTCTACTTCGAATTAGGAATATTTTTCTCACATGGATGCCAGCTATGAGCTACCAAATCAGGCTACAAGATGGTACTAAAGAATTGCCATTTTGTAGTCTACTTCGAATTAGGAATATTTTTCTCACATGGATGCCAGCTATGAGCTACCAAACCAGGCTACAAGATGGTACTAAAGAATTGCCATTTTGTAGTCTACTTCGAATTAGGAATATTTTTCTCACATGGATGCCAGCTATGAGCTACCAAACCAGGCTACAAGATGGTACTAAAGAATTGCCATTTTGTAGTCTACTTCGAATTAGGAATATTTTTCTCACATGGATGCCAGCTATGAGCTACCAAACCAGGCTACAAGATGGTACTAAAGAATTGCCATTTTGTAGACTACTTCGAATTAGGAATATTTTTCTCACATGGATGCCAGCTATGAGCTACCAAACCAGGCTACAAGATGGGACTAAAGAATTGCCATTTTGTAGTCTACTTCGAATTACGAATATTTTTCTCATATGGATGCCAGCTATGAGCTACCAAACCTGGCTACAAGATGGGACTAAAAGTTGGTTTCTATAATTGTTAATTATCAGATAACTTTAAAGCCAAATAATAATGTTTTCTGGTTTTATTGTAACATTGATTGATTTGTTGTTTGCGAGTGAGCGTAGTAAAAATAATTTTAAGTAACTATAAAAACCGAGTTGAAATTTATTAAATGGTTTAATAATGCTCAGACTGATTTTTTATTTTTTTATTTTAGAACTTCTTTATTTCCCCAATTTAAGGACCGCTATCTAGAGTTTGTGTTGTACGTAAGGGTAGAGTCGTATATTATCATTAATTTCCATACAAAGTACAACCCAAGTCTCTTCGCATAAACTCTAATCTACCACTGTATCGGTCACTGTAGGTATGTTGGCTAGGCGTCCATCCATCCACTGTCATACCAGCTAAAAGTTCGCGTACTGTACAAAGTAAGAGAAGGCCTGCTACCGCGAACACCGAAGTTCGTAAATTTCGGGGATTTGTCTCCGTAACTCTAATGACGCCTTCATTGCCCGAAATTTGCGGATTTCGTAGTTCGCGGTATTAGGGATGCTGGATTTCCTTTCCTGCCACGAACGCTCCGGTACGGACACACGGCTGTGAAATGAAACACCAAGTGTTCCTAAACGACTAATGTACGAAGCTTTTTTACGTTTCGACCTTTTTCCTAATTTTTTTAACAAATTATTATAATTGGCGCAGTGAATAGGGGCGGCAAAATATAAATGGCCTATAGGCGGCAAATTTCTAAATCCGGCTCTGGTACCTCTTCTATTTCAAAGTTATATTCAATCAGTCTGGTCCCGCCATTATAACGTTATAATGGCGGAACCAGTTCTGAATTCTGTCCATATTCTGTCGATTCATATTGCATTATTTAGTACCGAATTTGTACTATTTGGTACCTCTTGTAAAAAAATTAGTACCTCCTCCGTTTCAAAATTATACTTCAAACAGTCTGGTCCCGCCATTATAACGTTATAATGGTGGAACCAGGTCCTGAATTCGATCGATTCATATTGCATTATTTAGTACTGAATTTGTACTATTTGGTACCTGTTGTAAAAAAAATTTTACCTCTTCCATTTCAAAATTATACATCAAATAGTCTGGTCCCGCCATTATCACGTTATAACGGCGGAACCAGGTCCTGAATTCTGTCCATATTCTGATGATTGATATTGCATTATTTAGTACCAAATTTGTACTATTTGGTACCTCTTGTAAAAAAATTAGTACCGCTTCCATTTTAAAATTATTTAAAAAAAGTATGGTTCAAATGGTCTGGCGGAACCAGACTATTTCAAATATAATTTTGAAATGAAAGAGGTATAAGTTTTTTTACAAGAGGTACCAAATAGTACAAATTCGGTACTAAATAATGCAATATGAATCGACAAAATATGGACAGAATTCAGGACCTGGTTCCGCCATTATAACGTTATAATGGCGGGACCAGACTATTTGAAGTATAATTTTGAAATGGAAGAGGTACAATTTTTTTTTACAACAGGTACCAAATAGTACAAATTCAGTACTAAATAATGCAATATGAATCAATCGAATTCAGGACCTGGTTCCGCCATTAAAACGTTATAATGGCGGGACCAGACTGTTTGAAGTATAATTTTGAAATGGAGGAGGCACAAATTTTTTTACAAGAGGTACCAAATAGTACAAATTCGGTACTAAATAATGCAATATGAATCGACAGAATATGGACAGAATTCAGGACTGGTTCCGCCATTATAACGTTATAATGGCGGGACCGGACTGATTGAATATAACTTTGAAATAGAAGAGGTACAATTTTTTTTACAACAGGTACCAAATAGTACAAATTCAGTACTAAATAATGCAATATGAATCGATCGAATTCAGGATCTGGTCCCGCCATTATAACGGTTACGAAAACAGCATATTTCTATCTTTGTCTGTCTTTGGCATTAACGTCAGTGACAAGTATTGAAGTTGACAGCAATAGGATACTTAATTCCGTGTATGTTTCCTATAAATGTGAACGTTTTTTGACTTTTGTTACTCGAACGCACTAACACGACTAAGGAGGCCTACCACTGCGAAAATCGAAATTCGTAAATTTCAAGGATTTTTCTCAGTCACTCAAACGAAGGCATCATTAGAGTGAGAGAGACAAATCCTCAAAATTTACGAATTTCGTTTTTCGCGGTAGGGCCTCAGGTAACAGTATCTGTCAAATAAATGTTATCCTTTTTTGACTGATGACCTTAGATACGAATGGTAATAATTTTAACTAAAAAGAAGAATGTTTGGCATGTTTCTCACTTTCACAATAGTCAGATAAAAAATGTGTCATACTACGCCGTGCACTTTTTCTTTCACATGCATGAAACATAAAGAAAGTGTTATATTTATCTGAAAGACAACCTTACCTGACGATTATGAAACAAGCCCTTCATCTAATAAGTTACACGAGGAAATGAAATAAAAAACTACTTGCCTGTTTATATTTATTAGTAAATAAATCATGTTTTAAAAACGAGTGTACACCCCGTGGTTGTTTATGACAATTAGGACTGCTAAAAAATGGTCTTGCATGGAAGTTACTAGCTCAGTGCAGCAGAGGTCTCATCCCAGGGGAGTCCCATATCTTCCCATGCTTGATTGCAATGTTGGATGCGGGCTTCGGTTCTCCATTAATTCCGATCCCATACATTTTCTATAGGGCTAAGATTAGGTGATTTAGCCAGCCATATTATTTTAGTCATTTTCGGGTGACGATCGAACCAGGTATTATAGTTATTCTAGCCGTGTGTATTATCTTGCTCGAATGAACAATTAGGCATCTCCTGTTGTGAATACACATTCGCACACTGGGAAGCATACTCTCTTCCAACATCGTAACATAGTCCACTGCATTTGCTCTTGGAGTTCGCCTACGCCATCAGCACTCATCCAGTCCCACCAGTTGACACCGTTTTTTTTCTTGATAACCTGTGTGCCGCCATACATTTAATCTGCCACGAATGCAAGATTCAAACGTTTTCTCATCTGTGAAAATTGTTGACGACCAATTAAAATCCAAATACTTATTCGTGAGCAAAGTCCGCACGTGCAGTTTTGTTAATCAGATTAGGTTCTAATTTTCGCAATATTATTATATCGAAAGAATCCAAACAATATTTTATAATTATTGAGTTTGACATATCATTCATTGTCATTGTCACAATCTGATTACCAAACAAATATAGTTTGAAAATCGAACTACTGTTTCACCCAGCAAGCAATAAAACTAGAAAATTTCATGAGTATGTGACGTAATTTGTCATTATAATACGAACAGATTATGTGGACGATTAAACTGCTAAACATTCATTTTCCTCGACTGTACCTAGTATACACCCTATCTAGAGTCAAGACTGTGAACTTCATTTACAATATTTACACTAAACTACAATGCAATAAGATAGCAGACTTTGTTTATTGTTAGTTAACGATGAGTTTATCTTAGTTGGCTGCCACAGCGTAGTTACCGACAGTGAAAGCTCTGGGTGCATAACGAAAGGCAGCTAACTGTCTTTGTCGCACTAATATGAAAAAGTGACAGAGGGAAAACTACGATACGCTACCAACCGTTAGCGATTGGCAACTTAGCTAAGCATCCAGTACAGTCAGCATCGAATAAGTGCAGACAGCGTCAAATACCTATTTTGTAGCAGTTATATAGGTATTATGTTATGGTATCTAGGTACATACCGACATCCCGGCGAAGGCATTATTTGCACAAATATTTGTTCGTAGGTCGTGGCTGTCCATGTGTTTTAGTACCTATCTATATGTATATATTTATATAACATATATTATTATACTATATATCGTCGCTTGGTACCCACATCACAAGCCTTAGGTATAGACTAGCGGCCCATGCTGAAAAAAATATGGGTCATTTGAACCACCAGGTGACCTATCTAGAACGATATAAGAGCATAAAATAATAAGATTCAGCACTATGCCGTCACTTGTAAGCTGTCCAACTGACTCCTGGTGAGAATTTAGAAGTACAGGTAGAGTGAGTACATTTTGGTCATATATTTTTGTACGGCATTCTTACCACCGATAGATCCATGAAAAATAATAAGAAAACGCACAGTGCCGTACAAAAATTGTGCGCCACAAAGTCAGATTTTTATTTTATTTTCCGACAATCACAAGGGTAAATTTGGCCATTTGATTTTGTACGGCATCTGTGTCATACTATTTCAATACTGCTTCTAATCCATTATTCCGCAACGCCGTACAAAAATCATGCGACAAGGGGAAAAAATCGAGGGTTGCAATCCCTTCTCTTTCCGTGGTCCAGGGGGTGATTTGACACAACATGAAATAAATTTATATATTTTATGATAATAATACGAGCCCCGATTCGAAACAAATTTTTGAATATTTAAAAAATGATCACATTATGCTAATGATAAATTGTATGAACGTTAGTCATGGTTAATGTACTACATTTCAAGATACACAACAATCTGAAGTACGCTTTTGTTGTTTAATAAATCGATTTTAACAAACCAGTGTCTAAATTATATTTTCGTTCACCACCGTAATTCCGCGCTTATAAGCTTGACGCAAAATTCGCAGTGCATCAGGTGTACCATGTCGTCTTTAATATTAATGGCGTTCTTTACATTCATTGATTATTTACAAAATTAAAAATTGTGGAAATTAAAAAAAAAATACCTCTCGTAAAATAGTTTTTTTTTTATTCTGATTTATCAAGTCCAAATATTTTATACTCAAAGAAACTACTTTAGTACTACTATTGAATAGTGAAGGTTTTGTCTCTAAACCTTTTCCCCCGGATGAACGGGATAATCTCGAAAAACTGTCTAACTGGACGAGAACATATGCATCGGAGCTCGTAATATTTTTTTTAAGAAAGTATATAAATTTATTCAGTATTGGAATCAGTTACTCAGTTGTTATCGGAATCAACGTCTTCATCGACGTCCGAATTAACTTATCTATTATTTTCTGAAACATAAATATGTATTTGTCAAAATCCAAGTCTTACGTACAAATTTAAGATGTAAAAATTTATTTACCTATGACGTCATCACTTTTATAGTTTCTAACTAGGAACCTAGAATCAAGAAAAGACTATGACAAGTAGTAAAAATAAAATATAAAATGCCGTATAAAAAAAAATCACCTTACATTTCGTACAGTTTTTTTTCCCTTTTAGTAGAGGTCCAAATGGAAAAAATTGTGCGCTGTGAGTTACAGTTTTGTAATTTTTACCAGTGCTAGAGGGTGTAAAAATAAACATTTTTAGATGTGGAGGGAAAACCAATTCCCCCCCTGAACGAGGGGGGAGGGGGGTAAATGTGCAAACGGAAAGGTTATGTTTAAAAAATTTTCGTCTAATATTTAGCCCTACTATTCATTGTTTGGTATCATTTTCATATAAAACAGACACGGGGAATTCATTTTTGATAATAAACATGACGATTTTCATACTTAAAAAAATAATTATTGGTATAAAGGTAAACTAATCATCGTTTTTATTTTGATTGTTGCGTTATTTAAGTATTACCAAATAAATATATGAAAATAAAAAAAATACTACAAGATAGCATATTTATTGTAGTTTTTAAAAATGTTTCCTTTTGAACTTTCCATGCAAAAATAAGTTGTAAAAAAATTGCATCTGTCGCGTACCTCGAATAAAATAGGGACGTTTGCTTTGACTTATTGTTGACAGTACGTTGCTACTGAGGGAATTTAGCGATTTTGCGTAAACAAAATACTCCATAATGTCTGTTAGGGCAAATTGCATCAACCTGGGTTAACCAAGCAACCCGGGTTAAACGGAATTTGATAATAGATAAATTTCTTATGAAGTAAGTGACTGACCCGGCACTATACAGAGGATATCCGAGACATCAGCCCATGTGATATTAGAATGGCTCTTGAACAGCTGAAAAATAACAGGGCGTCTGGGGAAGACGGAATTATAGCTGAGCATCTGAAGCCAGGTGGTAAACCAATCCTTATGCCCTTCAGAAGTTGTTCAACTCCGGAAGGGAGAACGCTTGAAAAAAGGTGACAACGCCTTATTGAAAAACTACCGATCCATTTCACTTCCGAGCCATATTTATAAGATGTTTTCAGAGTCATTACGAATCGTCTTGCACGCAGGCTTGATGACTTCCAGCCTCCCGAACAAGCCGGTTTCCGAATTGGCGTTTCCTAAATGTTATACAGAAGACCGAGGAATAGGTATAACCTGCCCCTCTGTTTAGCGTTTAGCGTTTGTGGACTACGATAAGGGGGGCTTCCATGACGTACTAATGCGGTTTAATTTAGGCCGAGAGAAAGGGACAAGGCTATACGAGTCGTGTATCACTGCCCCTTTCCCTGAACCTAAACTGAATCGCATTAGTACGTCATGGTAACCCCCAAGGCCTTCGATTTGATAGAAACTCTGGGCAGTACTACAGTCTCTTAAACGGTTCCAAGTAGACTACCGCTATGTCGAAATGTTGAGGTGTTTGTACGAAAGCACCACTATGTCAATCCGACTCCATGTCCAGAGCTTGAAGCATATTATACTGCAGCGGGGAGTCAGGCAAGGAAGTGTCATCTCCCCTAACCTGTTTACCGCTGCAATGGAAGATGTCTTTAAGACTGGACTGGAAAAGGTGAGTATCAACATAAAGAGCGAGTACCTCACTCACCTTCGATTCGCTGATGATACGGTGGTCTTGGCTGAGACTTTGGAAGATTTCCGTACGATGCACGCTGACCTCAGTAGCGCCTACGCGCGAGTTTGTCTTAGGATGAACATGGATAAGACGAAAATTCCCGTTACAATCGGAGACTAAACTCGAAGGTGTAGACGACTACAACATACCTAGGACAAGCTACCCAGTTAGGTAGGTCCGACTTTGAGTAAGAGGTCAATCATCGAATCCGACTAGGTTGGGCAGCGTTTGTGAAGCTACGACACATCTTTTCGTCCAATATTCCACAGTTCTTGAAGACAAAAGTATTTGATCAGTGTGGCAACACACACTGATCAAAGATTTAAAAGAGTGATGACATACGGTACTGAAACGTTGTCGCTTAGAATGGGCCTCATAAGAAAGCTTAAAGTCACCTACAGAGCTGGAGAGGGAGTATCTCTGCGAGGTCGTATTAGAAATGAGATGATCCGCAGCAGAACCAAAGTATAGCTCCATAGCTCTCTGAATCACTGAAACTAAAGTGGTAGTGGGCGGGGCACATTGCACGTAGAACCGATGGCCAATGCGGCGGCCTCGCAGGTGGAAGGCACAGCGTGGGTAGGCCCCCCACAAGGTGGACAGTGAAGGTCTCAGGAGTCCGCTGGATGCGACTGGCGCAGGACCGATCATTGTGGCAATCTTTGGGGGAGGCCTATGTTCAGCAGTGGACGTCTTTCGGCTGATATGGTAATAATGATGATTTATGAAGTAAACGTTTAACAATTGATTGTCAAATTCCATATGATATAAACTTTTGACGCGGGTGAACTGGGTTAGTTGTTTAGTCCGGGTTAGTGAAAATTACCTTTATCGTCTTTGGTAATGAGATCATTACCCAATGACACTTGTAAAAATGATTACCCATTCCGATTCTTATGATCAGATACTATATAGTATATACCACCAGATATATAATATACACGCGGTATACAATAATCGACAAAACCTAAAAATAGAATCTGAACAAATAAAATTCTTAATAATCTTAGGTTATTTAAAATATCAGAAAATATTCAATTTACTTTCATATCAATAAATATTTACAATTTTAATATGAACAATAATATTTAAGTACAAAAATATGTATAATCTATGATGTTACCCGGCACAAAAGTCTCTTTTTTGAGGTTACGCCGAGGTTTTTGTTGGAGGTACGCGTCAGGAAAATTTTTTTTTTCAGTGAATTTTTGTATGAAAGACTACCAAATGTGTATATTTTAAAAAACTGCAATAAATATGCTACCTTACACTATTTTTTTAAATTGGATAAGTTTGTTTTTTAATACTTATATGACGCTTAAATTAAAATAAAAACGATAACTTTTTTACTTTTACTCCAAAAAATCTACATTTTTATATGAAATTGCTCATATTTATGATAAGAAATGGATTTTCCAGGTCCTTTTTACACGAAAATGATACCAAACAATGCATAGTAGGCCTTATTAATTAGTAAAAAAATTTAAACGCAACCCTTCCGCATGCACATTCACCCCCTCCCCCCGCGCTCAGGGGGGGAATTGGTTTTCCCTCCACATCTAAAAACAACTATTTTGATACCCTCTAGCTCTGGTTAAAATTACAAAACTTTAACTCGCAGCGCACAATTTTTCTCAACTTTGTATGAACCGTGACCCTTACTATTTGGACCAACGAAAATATACGGCATATGAAAAAATATTATCTATGCATAAAATACTTTCAAAATAAATTTATTTCATGTGTGTCAATCACCCCCTGGACCACGGAAAGAGAAGGGATTGCAACCCTCGATTTTTTCCCCTCGTCACATGATTTATGTACGGCGTTGCGGAATTAGAAGCAGTATTGAAATAATATGACACAGATGCCGTACAAAATCAAATGACCAAATTTACCCTGTTCATTGTCGGAAAATAAAATAAAAATCTGACCTTGTGGCGCACAATTTTTGTACGGCACTGTGCGTTTTCTTATTATTTTTTATCTATATTATCTATCGGTGGTAAGAATGCCGTACAAAAATATATGACCAAAATGTACTCACTCTACCTGTACTTTTAAATTCTCACCAGGAGTCAGTTGGACAGCTTACAAGTGACGGCATAGTGCTCAATCTTATTATTTTATGCTCTTATTATCATACCTGGGATAACTGGGGGCAACTTATAGGGATTTGATATCGATTAAAAAGATGTCGATATAATTATAATAAAAGATGTGCTTATTGAACATTCTCGATTACAGTACAGAGGTTCGATGTCATAATTATCTGATATCGGGCCTCTTCAGATAGTAAAAACTAGTATGCAGTTGTCATTTTAATCAAAATGACAATTTAAATATTGATATTTTAATATTCATTGTATATTTTGAAAACTATTTTAAAATAAACGCGTAACTACCTAATATTTATTTATGCCGAATAACATTTTGATGTTGTCATTCACAGTAACATCGATACATTTTTAGTCGATAAAATATTTTGCTACATCACTTTCGTATAAATGCCCCGAGTTATCCCAGGTATGCAGTTATTATCATTCTAGATAGGTCACCTGGTGGTTCAAATGACCCATATTTTTTTCAGCATGGGCCGCTAGTCTATTAATTGAGCTTACCGTGGGACTAAGTCGATTTGTGCATGATGTCCCAAGATATCTATTTATGTTATTTGTTTACCAAAGCTGCTATAAAGTGTGTATTTGAAGGGACCACGGAAAAAATATTTCCAGTGCTTAAAAAAACAGGGCAAATTCACAACTTATTCTGTTAAAAGTAAGGTGGTTTTTTCTTCTGTAATTTGAATTGACTGGACATGTTCTTTCCGTGGACCCTTCATTTGGGCATTTTCACTTTTTGGGTCACCCAAGTAGTGTGAAGTTAAGAAACCTTAATTTCAGTCAGCTTTGTAACGACGATAATTATTAAAAACTAAATTTCGATAATAACTCGGTTTTGGTGTTCATTTTACAATCTATAAGCCATATTAAAACCTAAAACTAAAACGCCAATCAAGTTTTAATTCCTAAAGATATTTTAACTTAACTGTCGTTACAAAGCTGACTGCAATTTAAGGTTTTTTAATGTCACGCTAATTATTGGGTGTCCCTAAAAGTGAAAATGCCCTTATAGTGAGGTATCTGATGGTCACTGTAAGTATTTAGTTTTTTATTGTAGATCTATCTCCTACAAAATAAACGGTTCAAAGAGATGCTCTAAAATTAAAATTCAATAGCATAATAGTACATTACTGCAGTGTTATTCACTAAGGAAACCGCCTTGCTGTCAGCGCTGTGTCAGCGCTGCGGCAGCGTCGAGCCAAAAAATGGTATTCACTAATGTACTTTAAGCGACACTAGTGCTCGGCGACGAATGCGGCGTGAGCTGGAACTACACTACGGACTTCATAATATATTCTCTAACGAAAAACAGCGACGAACTCGCCCACAACCTCGATTCCTAATGTCAAATAAAACAGCTAGGATTTTAGAGAAGGCTGTCTCGACGTCGAGCTCGTTGACGAACGCAGCGTCGAATGTGTGAATAAGAGAATAGCATAGCTGCAGAAGACGCCGGGAAAGATGCGCTTATCGGCTGAGTAGGTATGGACGCTCGATCGAACGTAGTGAGGCCGGACAGTGATACGAAGCCGGTAAGCCCATTTCCCGGCGTGGCATGTATAGTGCTTTTCTCAAACATATGAAATGAAATAAAAAATACGACAATCAAAAACATGGAATTTAGCTGTTTAGCCTGTTCATGAAAACCGACGCCATGTTTTAATAGTTATTTGTTTTAATAGTTAAAATGGCATCTTGAGCGATGCGAGGGATTTCAGGCACGAGAGTTGAACAAGCTTTGCTGCCGAGTGAAACACAACATTTTTCACCACACTAAAGCGAGGAAACATGCGAAATAAACTCAAACATAACAAATTAGAAGGTGTTTATTTGCAAGTCCTCAACTTCCAAAAAATAAACAAATCAACACATAATAAAACAATGACCTCAAATATTTATCTTGGCGTGGCTTGTAATTTTAAAAGAAAAAAATATTCGGATGCGTTCTGAAATTTGCATAGTGAAAACACTTTCATTTTACTATTGTTTTTATTTGTCGTATTTTTAGAACTTTTAATCAGGGATCGGAACCGTTCTTCATTAACCATTTGATTTTGTTCTTTAACCGTTATAAATTCCGTTCGTATTAGTAACGGTTAAATACGGTAACGGTTTTGTAAATGAACACAATATTTCTGGTTCACAATATTCAAGATGAACGGAAAAATTTCGTTCTTTCACATAACGGTTTTGACAAGAACATTATATGATTTATATGAAAGAACAAAACTTTTCTGGTTACCGTTACTACAGATGAACGAAAAATAAAGTTCCGTGAACCATTATTAAACTGTTCGCGATGACGTAAACATGCCGCCACTCGCTCTCTCTTTTCCACACGAATATAGTTCGTATTTTTATTTCATTTGATTAGCCATTTACGTGTGATATTGGCCGCATGATGAAAAAGGTTTAAATTGAATTAAGTGAAAGGATGCAATATGTGCTAGCAATTCTGGCGCCTCCTAGCGCCGTCGACGGGAACTTGCCTGGAAATTGGTTACCTGACAACGAGTTGTTGACTGAGATGTCAATGTTTTTTCCGACATAATGTTCATATTTAATTATCATTAAAATTAAGTTTTGAGTATTAAGTTAAGCTGATGTCCAATGATATACACAAATAATTATGTTTATAATGGTAAGTTTGTGAACTTTCTGATTAGTAGATATTTCTTTCTATGTTAATTTTAGAGTTTAATGAGAAGGAGGTAAGACGGAGGAGTAAGACGCCCGATGTTGGTCTACTACCGGCACCTGGCTTGTAATATGGGTTCGGCTCCTTGGTAATTAAATATATATACTTACTATAATAACCTGCATCATACTCCTATTACCTACGTAGTTATGGGTGCATCCCACTCGTCTGGAATAGTCAACATAGTGATAGGTACGATACGTGAATTGCTCAAGGAGACAGTTGCAGTTCCTATTATTTCCCTTAATGGAACCCCTATGCTTGGAGTCGCGTTCTATTGGCGTTAGGTGAGCTTAGCACAACTAGCAATATGGTGTTGCTGGCTACATTCCGCTGGACGCAAAATGACTTTGTCCCACAATTATGTATTTTGTTTTGTTATGAAATCATTATATCGTAACTGTGGAATGTCTTCTCAAAAGGGCTTATTTCCACTTTGTCAATAGAGATAATTTATCTTATGGAAACATAGAAAAAATAACCCTTATTGCAAGAGTGGAAATAAGCCCTTTTGAAAATACACTCCTCTACTAGTGTACTTCTTAACCCTTTGCAAGCCGATCACGAACCTAAAGCTGAGTTTACACTTGCAAGTTATTGCCGCAAGTTTACAAAGCTTAAATGTAACTTTATAAAACGCGACCCAGGTCTAACCTCGGCTTAGCTCGTTACTTTCGCAGTTGTGAGCTGGAACTCTATTGACATCATAGTAAAGTTCAAATTTAAACGAACATTTCTTTGGCGAATGAAAGTATATTTTCTGTTTATCTGTCCATCCATCTGTCTGTATGTCTGTTTGTTTCACTGCCTGTCTGATTGTCTGTCCGTCCGTCTATCTGGCCGTTTGTTTCCGCAAAGAAACATGTTTCGACCAGATACTCGTAGTATTCGAAATGATTGCTTTTACAATTATTCTGGGTGTATTTCTTAGGGTTCTGTAGTAAATTAGAAACTCTTACAGATTCGCCATGTCTATCCACCTGTCTGTCTGTATGGCTGTCTGTATGTTTGTCTGTCTGTCAGTCTGTTTGTCTGTCTGTCTGCATGTCTGTCTGTCCTTCCGTTTGATTCCTCAAAATTATTGCTTTCTCAATTATTCTGGGTGTAAGTACTTTTTAGGATTCTGTAGTAAATTAGGAACCCTTGCATTTTGGCTCCCTCTGTCTGTCTGTATGTCTGTCTGTCTGTTTGTAACTCTGTCTGTGTGTCTGTCTATCTGAACGGACTGACTATCTGTACGTCCGTCTGTCCGTCCGTTTGTTTCCGCAAAGAAACATATTTTGACCGGTTATTACTTGAAATGGTTGCCTTTTTAATTATTTTGGGTGTAAGTACTTTTTAGGGTTCTGTAGTAAATTAGGAACCCTTACAGATTCGCCATGTCCGTCTGTCTGTCTGTATGTCTATCTGTCTGTCTGTTCATCTGTCCATCTGTTGTCCGTCTGTTTGTCTGTCGGTATGTCTGTCTGCCCGTTTATTTCTGCAAAGAAACATGCATACTTCGCCCGGATATTACTTGAAATGTCTGTCTGTCTGTATGTATGTATGTCTGTCTGTTCATCTGTTCATCCCTTTGTCTGTCTGTCTGACGGTCTGTCCGTCTGTCTGTCTGTCTGACGGTCTGTCCGTCTGTCTGTCTGTTCATCTGTCCATCTTTCTGTCTGTCTGTCTGTGTGTCTGTATGTCTGTTTGTCTGTTCATCTGTCCATCCGTCTCTTTGTCTGTCGGTCTGTATGTCTGTCCGTCCGTCTATCCAACCGTTTATTTCTACAAATAAACATATTTCGACCGGATATTATTTAAAATGGTTGCCTTTTCAATTATTCTGGCTGTAAGTACTTTTAAGGGTTCTGTAGTAAATTAGGAACCCTTACATTTTCGCCATGTCCGTCTGTCTGTCTGTATGTCTGTCTGTCTGTCTGTTCATCTGTCCATCCGTTGTCTGTCTGTTTGTTTGTCGGTCCGTCTGTCTGTCCGTCCGTCTGTCTGCCCGTTTATATCTGCAAAGAAACATATTTCGACCAGATTACATGAAATGTCTGTCTGTCTGACGGTCTGTCCGTCTGTCTGTCTGTTCATCTGTCAATCTTTCCGTCTGTCTGTCTGTCTGTCTGACGGTCTGTCCGTCTGTCTGTCTGCTCATCTGTCGATCTTTCTGTCTATCTGTCCGTGTGTCTGTCTGTCTGTCTGTCTGTCTGTCCGACGGTCTGTCCGTCTGTCTGTCTGTTCATCTGTCGGGCTTTCCGTCTGTCTGTCTGTCTGTCTGTTTGTCTGTCTGACGGTCTGTCCGTCTGTCTGTCTGTTCATCTGTCGATCTTTCCGTCTGTCTGTCTGAAGGTCTGTCCGTCTGTCTGTCTGTTCATCTGTCAATCTTTCCGTCTGTCTGTCTGTTTGTCTGTCTGTTCATCTGTCGGTCTTTCTGTCTATATGTCTGTGTGTGTGTCTGTCTGTCTGTCTGTGTGTCTGTATGTCTGTCTGTTCATCTTTCATCTGTCCATCCGTCTGTTTGTTTGTCTGTCGGTCTGTATGTCTGTCCGTCCGTGAGTCCAACCGTTTATTTCTGCAAAGAAACATATTTCGACCGGATATTATTTAAAATGGTTGCCTTTTCAATTATTCTGGCTGTAAGTACTTTTTAGGGTTCTGTAGTAAATTAGGAACCCTTACATTTTCGCCATGTCCGTCTGTCTGTCTGTATGTCTGTCTGTCTGTCTGTTCATCTGTCCATCCGTCTGTTTGTTTGTCTGTCGGTCTGTATGTCTGTCCGTCCGTGTGTCCAACCATTTATTTCTGCAAAGAAACATATTTCGACCGGATATTATTTAAAATGGTTGCCTTTTCAATTATTCTGGCTGTAATTACTTTTTAGGGTTCTGTAGTAAATTAGGAACCCTTACATTTTCGCCATGTCCGTCTGTCTGTCTGTCTGTCGGTCCGTCTGTCTGTCCGTCCGTCTGTCTGCCCGTTTATATCTGCAAAGAAACATATTTCGACCGGATATTACTTGAAATGTCTGTATGTCTGACGGTCTGTCCGTCTGTCTGTAGGTCTGACGGTCTGTCCGTCCGTCTGTCTGTTCATCTGTCGATCTTTCTGTCTATCTGTCTGTGTGTCTGTCTGTTTGTCTGTCTGACGGTCTGTCCGTCTGTCTGTCTGTTCATCTGTCGATCTTTCCGTCTGTCTGTCTGACGGTCTGTCCGTCTGTCTGTCTGTTCATCTGTCGATCTTTCCGTCTGTCTGTCTGTTTGTCTGTCTGTTCATCTGTCGGTCTTTCTGTCTATATGTCTGTGTGTGTGTGTGTCTGTCTGTCTGTCTGTGTGTCTGTATGTCTGTCTGTCTGTTCATCTGTCCATCCGTCTGTTTGTCTGTCGGTCTGTATGTCTGTCCGTCCGTGTGTCCAACCGTTTATTTCTGCAA
The DNA here is from genome assembly GCA_025490895.1 of Thaumatotibia leucotreta. NCBI lineage: Eukaryota > Metazoa > Arthropoda > Insecta > Lepidoptera > Tortricidae > Thaumatotibia > Thaumatotibia leucotreta. The sequence continues at coordinate 408,561 of JALPQI010030420.1, read as the reverse complement.
AGAAACATATTTCGACCGGATATTATTTAAAATGGTTGCCTTTTCAATTATTCTGGCCGCAAGTACTTTTTAGGGTTCTGTAGTAAATTAGGAACCCTTACATTTTCGCCATGTACGTCTGTCTGTCTGTCTGTCTGTCTGTCTGTTCATCTGTCCATCCGTTGTCTGTATGTTTGTCTGCCCGTTTATTTCTGCAAAGAAACATATTTCGACCGGATATTACTTGAAATGATTGCCTTTTTAATTATTCTGGGTGTAAGTACTTTTACAGTCTGTCTGTTCGTCCGTCCGTCTGACTGTCTATCTATCTGTTGGTTAATCCTTCTTTCCGTCCATCTATCCTTGGATCCGTCTAGACATAGAAATAATTCTTAATAATCACAAAAAAAACAATGTCCAGTAACAAAAAATAAAAATTAATTACGCGTTATTTCCGCAATTGTGATTAAGAACTCTGTTAACAACATTTTAGAATTCAAATTTAAACGAGCTTTTTTGTTACTGGCTGTGAAAGCGTTAACACTTTTTCGTTAAAAAAAACTAGTTATGATCGGGCAAAGTTAAAATAAAAAAATAAAAAACCCTTATAATTTCGCCATGTCCGTTTGTCAGTCCGTTAGTCCGTCTGTCTATCTGTCAGCATACTCTTCTTAGCATGGTACTAGAGTGTGCCAGCGCTCTATCAGTCTTCATCTATCGTTTCGTGCGTTTGTCCGTCTGTCTGTCCGCCCATTGCTTAGATCAGTGACCATTTACAATTTGTTGTAGGTATACATATTAGTTAAGCCGACAAACTCGAATAATAAATATCCAAAAAAAAAACTATTGGAGTTCCTCCTCTACACGTGAATACAATGTGGGGTATCCGTGAATAGGTATTTCAAAAAGAGTAAAGGTATTTTCCAAATTCACTATTTCGAAAAATATGAAAAATATCTTACATATTTGGCTTAAGGAATGCTGATAGATAATACTAACTATCCTGAACATAATTGGTCTAGCCAGTTTCGACCAACTACGGAACGCTATACTGAGCATGGATATACATGCACTTGGCCGGTTTTTTTCCTCATGCGTTATTTTTAGGATTTCGTAGTAAACAAAAAACCCTTATAGTTTAGCCATGTCCATCTGTCTGTCCGCAGCATAGCTCAGTGGCCGTTAGTACTAGAATTTGGTACAGGTATACATATTAATTATGCTAACAAAGTGGTAGAATAAAAACTTTGGTGGGCTGTGGGTTTAAAAATAAAACCATTTCGAACGTAATCGGCCCAGCCGTTTTCGAATAACTACGGAACCCTATACTGAGCATGGCCCGACATGGTCTTGGCCGGTTGATTGATATTGTATTCTCGCCATTTTCCGCAACTCGACATCTAACGTGCCTATTTTGCGTGATCCCAACGCTGGCCAAATATTTTGCTGCCGCAATATTATAATATAATTACAAGAGGTTGTATGTTACATTTTTTCATATTACCGTGAAACTAGCCAACATTGGCCGCTTTTTTCGGAAATCCTAAAATATCTCAAAAAATATATATTAAGCCTTGTAAGTTTTTTCTGCATGTGCACTGTGATCGTATCGTACGCATCGGCTCACATGAAGAAATAATTTTTAGATTGTCATTTAGATCAGGTTTTTGTCGTTTTAAGGTGCGTGCAAACCCCCGTGTATATGCCCGCTCTACGAAATCACCCAATCACGTTTTGTGTAACGATCAAATTTCGTAGAGTGGGAGGTTAGAATAGCGAATGTTCTTTTGGTCTGAATGCACCTTTGGAGGGCGGGCAAAGTAATCTCGTTTTAGGCCAACATTGCCCACCTCAATTTAGTGCTTAAAAATAGCTCGTATGACAATAATACTACGATCACAGAAGGTTTTTGGGCAATTCTACCATTTCATGTTTATAACTCAGGGATAAGTATTTATAAACAATTTTGAGTAAATTGGTTGGGCCATGTTACCAACCCGTTTTCGCTCTTTTTCATACAAGGTCCACTAACGCAATTCGCAAATGCTAGGGTTGTCACTTTTAAGTAGATATCTTAACTAAAGACGTTTAACTTTTGTTCAAAGTATTAGTAAGTATACTAGTGAAGTAAAACAGTCCAAAATGTATTATTTGTTTTAATGCAATAATAATAAAACCGTTTTTTGAATGGGAATCAAGATAATATTATATTGGGTCAGCGGTGTAGGGTTCGAACCGGAAGTAGTTTCAATACCTAGACGATTCAAAAGAGTTTGTTGCTATTCCAATTTGAATAAAGAATTATTTGACTTTGACTTTGACATTGATATAAATATCAGCCCACTAACGAAGCAGCAGACAACGAAACTGACAATTGAGAGTATAGTTATTGGTTCCGAACATTTTCTACACGTAAAATAAAATAACGGAGTTATAAAAACGTAATTTACTGAAAAAAACATTATCCTCCACTATTTTCATCATCATCATCATCATCATCCAATTGACGTCCACTGCTGGAAATAGGCCTCCCCCAGAGAGTTCCACAAAGATCGGTCGTGAGCTGTCCGCATCCATTGGACACCCGCAACCTTTACCAGGTCGTCGCTCCATCTTGTGGGGGGCCTTCCCACGCTGCGCCGTCCAGTGGTATTTTCATAAAGTGGTAAAACTTGAAAGTGACAACTGTAGGCTATTTTTCATGATGGGCAATGTCTTCAATGTCCGTTTGCTAAAGTACTGGATAAAATTGCCCAAAGCCATAACTTATTTTCTGATTAGATTTTTCCAATAAAACTACTATCAATGTAATCTACTGTTCTCATTTTATTACAGGTCATGGTTTTTTTTTTCATTTAATACCACCCTGTTTTGAGAAATTTATGTCTATATTTTGCCAAGATTTTGCCCGCTAAATAACCAACCTCACTCAAGAAGCTTTAGCAAACAACTAGATGAAGATAGACGCAAAAGTCATACTTGGTGTTGCTTCTCACATAATCTATTTTATACTAAAAATAGTTAGGCCGCCATAAGAATGTAATTTTTTTCTATAATAACCAATTTATTTAAAATTCAAGTTTTGGGCAATGTTTCCCCTGGAGGCAGAGTGGGCTAATTTTACGGTAGTAATTCTATGTGTATTTAGCTATATTTTACTGAAACCTGTATCTTAATACCTATAGTCAACTAATAGTCTAAAATTCACGATATTACATGGTTCTATGTTGTGGTCATATAACTTACAAGGGCAATAAGGTTCTATGTTTATTTGATTGATATTATTGTAAGTGGTTATATCATATATAAAATGTACTTAATATTTATAGTCATATATAGGCTTAGGACTTTTCATAGCATATCGTGGTTCTAAAATCCTTGGAGCCGCTATGTGTAAAATTTGCGAAGTCAAAGTATATTGTAATATTAAATATAATGATTTATACCTACTGTCACATCGTTACTGAATTAATTTTATTCGAACGTAATTAATTTTAAAAAACGAACTTGATTTCATAAAAAGTGCATACGAAATTAGTTACCTATATCAGAAACCATAAAAAAATTAGACTATTAGTGTTCAAAACAAACTAGAAGAAGTCTTAAATCGGAAATAGTGATGAAAATGGCGAAAGTATCATGTTGTTATTCTCGAAAGGTTCGAATCTTTCGTATAAATTACATGTAACTTCCGAACAAGAAACAAAACTGACGTTACCTTTGAAGTAAATAGACTTCACTTCACGTTGACATCACATAGAGCATAGATTAATGATTCCAATTTATAAGTATTTTATCATAATTAATAATTTAAACTGTTTCTTGTCAACTGATATTGAGATTTAGTCTGAGCAAAATGAAAAGTCACGTGTTTGTACGAGAGCCAATACATTCGGATTATCATAACTCAATAAAATAATGCGAAAAAAAAGTATTTTACTCGTAAAACACTGAAAGATGCGAAAGGTTAAATCATAGCTCTGTAACGAAAGATGATACTGTATTTTTGTTCTTTCGTGTTATTTTCATACCTAATCAGAACCCTGATTTCTATGACATAATGTAGGTACCACAATAAAGAAATACCACGATACCTCGAGAACACGACATTAACGACGTTTATTTTTGACACACAAAAGAACTTAAAGATAAGACTAAGATTAAGGACCGGACTATTTTTTGGTGAGTTGAAAGGATGTCACAAAAAAAAATCATAAATTTATTCTCACTAACTTTTACCTGCAGATGTGTAATGTACGTGATAAAAAAAAATCAAGCTTTCAATATAAATTTACTTAATGCCACTCAAGGAATAGCTTAGGAGTAAACGTAAAGTCAAACTTGCACTATTTTTTTTCCAAGACACCCAATCGAAAAACCTTCTTGGCTTATGATCGGACTAGTATCTCATTTCAACTCTAAAGTAAGGAGTAAAAGGTGCATAGCTTCCTGTTAAAGATGAAATCTCCAAAAATTCTCGAAAAAATAACTTTTTTTTTTAACGTTCGTAGCTCAGGACTGATGCGGCTGAGCGAGAGCGAGAGGGGCAGGGTGAAATGGTGTCATGCATAATATAGCAAGTGAGGAATAAATACTACTATTTCAGTAGTTATTTCGGTCATCCGATCTTAGCCGGGTGTACCTTAAGTCGTATAAGTCGACCAACGTCAGTTTTGTTTTTTGTTTGGAAGTTACATATAATTTATACGAAAGATTCGAAACTTTCGAGAAAAACAACATGATACTTTCGCCATTTTCATCTAAGACCGATCTAAGACTTTTTCTAGATTGTCTTGAAACTAATTGTCTAGTTTTTTTATGGTTTCTGATATAACTTATTTCGTATGCACTTTTTATGAAATCAAGTTCGATTTTTAAAAATAATTACGTTCGATCAAAAGTAATTCATAACGATGTGACAGTAGATATAAATCATTATATTTAATATTACAGTATACTTTGACTTTGACTTCGAAAATTTTACACATAGCGGCTCCATGGATTTTAGAACCACGATATGCTATGAAAAGTCCTAAGCCTAGCATATACATTGAATTTAGGCTGTGTGGTGCGGCAGTAACAATATATTTGCCACCTACCAAGTTGGGGAACATTTCCGATGGGTGTTATAAGAGTCGACTAAGGGACGGTACTACGCTGATCCAATTATTTGAGATGGAGGCAGGGCAGCAGCCTCAATAGCCTCATCATAATGGACACATTACTGCAATCACCAATCTGTTTGCCCAGCGTGGCTATTATGGGCATTATGTCCTACCTAATGTACCCATACCCCATACGCATAAATAAAATAATAGAAGAGGCCCACGTCAAGACCACTGTATTAGACTGATGATGTGATATTGAATTTGATAAGAAGGTATCCTTTTACCATTTAAGTGTATTTATCTCATAAAATCATCTATAGGTACTCATATCCATCAGTATAAGCATAATAATCTTATTATAACATCGATCGACCGATCTTTTTATTAGAGAAACGTGGCCTGCATGCATTATATCACTTATATAATGGTGTTTCATACTTAATCGCTCAAATCAAACTAATGAGGTGCCGTATTCCACAGCCTTAGATACCATGGACCCTTTGATATTAAGACACCTGAATGGATGCCTTGGTATACCAGCATAGAAGAAAGTGGAAGATGCCATGCCAGAGGACCTAACCCGCGTATGTGCCAGCCATCCTGGAACCCTTTGAGATAGCAGTGATGAGTATTTGTTGCGTTGCAACCTCAATGCGCAAAAGTACTCGTTATCATCAGATCAGCTGCGGTCATATACTCATATGCTGACTCCAGCGGCAGCGGTGAAACGCTGGAATGTGGAAGACCAAGCTAACCACGAATAAATAAATATTAATATATATAGTCTTTTTCCTTTTTTAGTTTTAGTAGGTACACACGCCAACCCAGTTAACTCTATCAAAGATTTCGATTCTGGACCGTGTACGTGTTTCACTTAGTCGATTTGACCAAACTTTGATTCGAAATATAACGCTTATTTTCGAATAGTCATTAGTCATGTCAAATCTCTATAGTACTTTAGCACTACATATATATCTGAGAGAAAGCGTTATTCTTCGAATAAAAGTTTGGTGAAACGCAGCCTTAGTTTTATTTTCAGTGACGTCTCAATTGTTTTTTCTTAAAATCTTGAATTGGTCCCGATCTGTCTTTATCACCCATTCTTGATTCGTCATTTTAACTGGGGTCAACTATATCAACTTTGGTAATTTGTTGTATTGTCTATTTCATATTGCTCATTTAAGCCTTCGTCAACATCTTCTTTGGGTGTGTTGCTCTAACTACTATCTTGCTATACTATATGCTAACTATAAAAAATTAGTGACACAATCAGAACGGCATCAATTTAAGAACTTGACATACGACGACTGAGAGTACAGTTCGTGAAATATAAATTGGTAACTTTCTACCTACATTATAGTAAAAATAAACGTTCAATTTATATTTCTCGAACTATACTGTACGCTTAGCACATGATTGCTATGTCAGTATGTTATCGCTACATGTATAGATTTTCTATCTTTTACCAACAATATGAATAAAAGGGAGATGGATAATCTATCTCGCGGCGACATATTGTCGCACTGAATCATAACACTAACCTTTTCAATGCCACGGCAAAAACAGCAGCTGTCACTCCATCCACGCCACCAAAGTGTCACAAAGGAATTTGTCAAAAACTATAAGCAAGTGCGACTAGGTCTCTATTGATCTGTGACTTGTATATCGGTCTTTGGCTTTGAAACAGTGTAACCAACATAACCGTTATCGCCGTCCACAAGGTTTCAATTAGATTGGACAATGACTGATATATTGGTAGGTACTGATTAACAAGAGAGTTTCAACGCCAAAGACTATTTGTAAGTCACAATCCACAAAATAATATGTAACTATACACGTGCGTAAAGTTCAAATTTAGCTTTTATAGTTTTACGTGGCGTTGAAAAAGTTGAAGCAAGTCACCAGTCTCACGACTCACCAGTCAGCTATTTGGAATATAGTTGATTTTTGTGGTAAAACATGTTAGTTTATTGGTGTCTGCAAATGACATTGCATTTATTCGTAACTCTTACACGCATCCAGTCCAATTGCCTTATTCATAAAACTTTAAGACACATTAGTTAACTGTGTTGGCGATGAAATGATTATATTTAGCTATTTTTGTAACGAACAGGTTGTGTAGCCAATATGCCAATCGCTAACATTCAGTCGCGAACGAAACTCAACTGTCTTCGTCACACCAACATGAAAGAGTGACAGAGAGAAAACTACGATACACTACCCTGCTCAGCGTAGCGTAGGGATTGGCACGTTAGCTAACATAGCTACGGACTCAGATCTATCGACCTCTTTTGAAAAGCAAGTTCAGTTTCTCAAAAGAGGTTGGTGACAGATTGCAAACTCTGTTGCCAAACTTAAAGAAATCTGCATTAACAAGCAACTCGCAGCTACGCGTCTTTTTTCAATTGTATAGATTAAAAAGAGAAGTCTGGCACCCTAGTGAAAAGGGGTATAAATCGAAATTTGCCACTTTACAGGAGAGCCAAAAAACGATTGGCGAAATTATTCAAAATTACTGTGCCGAAGTGGCTAAAGAATTAGAATAACTTTAAATGTACTTTGAGTAAATACAATGCGCTCTTTCACATGCCGTCATTAGTTTATGGCTAAAATCAATAGTTTAAAAAAAATTGACTTGTACCCGCTGAAATAAATGCTATTTAGAAATATAACCAAATTAGTACCCCTTTTCACATATATTGGACATTAGTGAAAACGGGTATACATTTAACTTATTTTATAATAACTCTTTTTGAGATGTACTTCAACGAAAAAAATTAACTAAGTTTGTTTGCGAAATTAATTTTAATGGCATAGCATGTACGTGTACAATATAATCCCAAAAAAACCGACTTATACCATTGTGCACAAAATTTTAGTAACGTGTAAAAGGGAATAACAAGATTTATATTAATCACTTTATTCAATTGTATCCAAATTCTATGAAATAAGTTACAACAAAAATATTTATTTTTTCCATTTATTATTAGAAATAATTTCCTTGAATTAGAAAAATATTACTTCTTTTCAACAGCCAAAACACAACGCTTTATAAAATGAAGTGTTTTTAAATTTCATGGTACCAAAAAATATCATAATGTAGCATTTATTTATTATTATCAAAATCGTGTCATGATTTTTTTTTTCTCATGCCTTATTTTGCTAACACGGTACTCGACAAAAAACCTAAATAGTACAAATAGTCCTACTGTCCGAATTATAACTTTATGCCCTGGATGTCGTGCGCGCAGCTAGGTAGGTACGTTCCGTAACGCCTGAATGGCAATTTTGTATCTTATCGAGTCACCTAAAATAACAGACTATTGAAAATCGATATTTTATTTAAAAAACTATTGTCTATAGCCTATTGTAATGTACATTACGATACGACTGTAAAAAAAAATAAGTTCGAAATAAGCATAAATAAAGCAAAGCACGACCGAAGGGACACGATTTACGAATTTCATTTTTGCATGTGTATCGTACGACATTTTTCAGTACAGATGGCCTTCCGAAGTTTTCAACCAGGCAAGATATAAACGACTCCTCGCACTAGTGTGTAAAAAAGTTATTTCAGTTGTTTCGGATAAAAATAGTTGCATTGCAGTACTCTGTATGGAATCTTAATAAACAGACTTTAATCGACGAGTATAAAAAGCCTGTCACTATTATGTTCTATCGATTATAATTCTTATAAAAGTGGTATAGGTAAATATAGGTACGATCAACTTGAATTATTGTGTTAATTATACATTAACACTATTAATTTGGTTAGTAGACAATTTAAAAAAATATTGTGATAATATTGTTTTCATTCTGTTAGCATTCGTAAAAAGTGGCCAGGCATGGTTTCCGGGTGGCTGTTTTGAAATAGTTCTAATCACATGTTTCTGGAGTAATATAGATATAGCAACAGCCATAGAACAGCAGCAAATACTCGTACAAGGCTATTATAGCGCGTTTTCTATATTACCTAGATCATTAAGTAAAATTGTTACTACAATTTTAAAAAAAGTATTTGCGTTAGGTCATTTAACACAAACTAATATTACGAACATAGGTTTTAACAAATAAGCAGCAGAATTTAACAACTTGAATTTGAAAAAAAAAATACAATCATACTCTAAGAAAATCATTAACCACTAAGTAAATTAAATTTTAAAAATTAACACTATTTTAAACATTGTGTATAATTGTATAACGAAACTTAGTGTAAAAGGGTACAACTTAGTACAAATCCGTCAATTTACTGGTGTTAATGTTAAGTAATACTTTTTAATTTAGTGCAAACGGATATAATTCCCGCAAATGGATTGTATCACATGTAAAAAACTGTAATTCTAAGTCATTAAAGTCGTCTTGTACCCGTAACAACATAATTTTATTCGTGAATATGGATTTATGTCGAATTGTATCTCAAAAAATGTTTTTATTGTTCGTGTAAAGTGATTTAAATACACATGGATCCTCATTATTCGAGTGACCATCAAGAGAATATGAGTAGTTATAGCGTTACACACAACAAAAATCCAAACGCCTAAAACTTAGCTACACTAATACCTTTTGTAACTTTACAACGATATACTTTTTTTTGTTAGTAAGAATTTATTTCAACTTATACCTGACACTGCATGGTCATTTGTGTTAGTTATACCATATTACACGATTAACTCTGTCAATTTACGTGATATCTTAGATCCTTTTACACCAACAGATGACATTTTTTTTTGAAATTTTTTGGTATACTTAACTCAATTTGGCCAAAATTCGACTTATACCCCTTTTCACTAGGGTGCCAGAAGTGTGGCGGCAAGTTGATGTTAAACACAAGATATGCTAACCTTGCTATAGGAATTAACGTGACTGTAATCATAACATTACCTCCTGATAACAGTAGGTAAGGACATTTTTTCGCCGCCAATGAATTGATATAACTGATAAAATATATGTTCGTTTAACACTACGAAGCTGATACTTACTTTGTTGAGTTAGTTGTTTACATGCAATTTGTTGCTTGGCGTGTGTTGCTCGCTTTTATTTTTTGACGTGGCGGTGAAAAGGTGAACGAAAAGGTGCCACTTTGTCACTTAAATTGATGGCTTTTCCTTTTGACATAGGATTTAAAACAAATTGGCAGATTGTAGTGTATTGCGTCCTTTTTCCTTAACTACGTTCGGTTATGCGTTTAAATTTGGAACAGATTTTAAAATTCTAGTGGGTCTCTATTCCAGTATCCATAAATATTAAAATAGTAAACGACACGAAACGTCATTTCAATACGTTTTCCTTATACAAACCATACGACATTCAATCTCGATTAATCGGAGAATAGGCACCACATGTGATTGTCTATTTGTTCAAATCAATTTTGACAGGAAAACCACTATTATTCCGTTCCCAAGAACACTAAACGTAGCGTTCGCGGCCAAAAACGTTTGAAAGAACATTAACCGTAACGGAAACTTTATAAGAAGAACATGACATGACAGTTCATCTCTTACAACAGAATTAGGAAAACCGTTATTATTCCGTTCGTTGAGAACAGAATCGGCCATTAAGCGTTCCGTCAAAGAACATTAAGAAGTATCGGTTAATGAGAACAAAAACTTTATGATTATGGTTTGGGGTTGACGTATGGTAACGGTTTGAAAATAATAACGGTTTCCGATCCCTGCTTTTAATTAAAAGCCTTTTAAAACAAAATGTGGAATTTAATTTGGATTTTAGCATATCGAATATAATATTATGAAAGGTTCATGTGTATGAATCTGTTTGAAACTATTGAGTTTTCGAACCGAGGGGCCGCGCCAAGTGTGCCACTAAGAGGGATGGATATATTATATAGTGAGCGTTGTTGCCATGCGAGAAAAATTACCCCATCATTTACCCTATTATATGAAACAATATTAAAATGTAATATCAAATATGTTTATTTAAGTGGAGTTTTAGTTTCTTAGTGTACCTTATTTAATTTAATTTACGAAATAGTATTTTAAACTGTCATAGATACGTGGCGTTTTTCAAGCAAAATATACATCTTTGCCGAATATCAATTAGATTGCATTTTAACGTATACCAACCGACAGTAGAATCCAAAAAAATAATGTAAGCAAATATGGCTGACATTCCATAGCATCTGACGTGTTTGAAACATATCGTGAAATACGTTCGCAGATATAATTTTAGGTTACCACTATAAATATTAATATTTTTTACTAAAAATGTATGTGAACTCTTTCAAGTTCGGAATAAAACTACGATTGTGTTTTAAAAGTGTTTTATTATGGAATAATGCAAGTTATTAGGATTGTTTACATTTTTTTGGATTCTACTGACGAATGGTGTAAACGGTTTGCGGACAGCTCATATTGACTAGCAAAGATGCATTATTTACTTAAAAATAATACATTTTTTTTACTTTTAGGTATACACTATCTTCTACCATCCCCGACTCTCAATTTAATATATTTAATATTTAAGTCAATAATAATATATTTAGTAACCTATCGACATTAAATTAAAAAATATATATATATCATCATCGATTTCATTAAAACAACATAGTACATAAACCCTCGATTACCCAAACTAGTTTGGGCAAACTTATTCGGATAATTTAAATAGGATATGGTAAAATAAAACGACAACGTATATACAAATAACATTTAATTTATTCATAAATAATTAGAATTCTATGGAAAGAAAACATTTGCAAGTGCACCATCGGGCCAAACCACCATTTATACATTATAATAATTTTACGAACGTGGGCAACTATCATACTGAAATTACCCCAAAATTTTGGGTAATTATACCCTCCTTGCCCTGGCATCCCTCGAACAATAACAAAGTCACTGAATTATTTCCCTTTTCCGAGTTAATTATGGCCAAAATGCTTTCTAATGACTAGTATTTTTATCAGTTTACATTTTAAAATGGTTTGCTAACAGTTTCATTTAGAATTAGACTGAAAAACACTATATTTACCTGCGAAAGGTTATGTCAGCAATTTTTCGCTCGTTTCTACTTTTACAGCCTAGTACTTCGCATCGCACCATATCTAGAAGATAAACACAGATGAAATTGTTCAAAATAAGCCTTGGGATAAGTTGTTTGTGTCCACTTTCACATTGAAAACATTTAATTTCACTCCCACCAGACGTAAGTGACGTATTCAACGCATTTGTCTGGCACGTAGATGCTAAGTGCCACACAAAAAATAGTGGCACAGTGATAAGGACGGACGATTATCGCTCCTTTTCACTTCCACTAGTTAAAAGTTTAATAAGACCATCCCTTTCGTTCTTGCTATTATTATTACATTGTCAAATCCATATTAATCCTACATTCATGTTTCGAACGTACTGTTTAGTTCAAACGTCAAAAAGCTTATTGCACTCTCAGGCCGTATAAGTTATTGCTTTAGTCTATCCAGAAGATTAAAAAAAAATACTTTAACCTCTAGAGATTAAAACAGTTTTGCGCTCTGAAATTGAAGGACAAACAGCGTGTTTACGAGCAGTGTGGTGAAAAAAATATTACTTACCGGCCTAGGCCGTTAAATTCGTATGAAAATCCTTTACTATTATCTCGAGGTCACCCGCCTGCAACGTCATACTTTAAAGCCTATCATGACGAACATAATGACAACATTTTAATTTTAATTAAGACCCGTTTGTCTTTAAAATATGAGTTATAATCGTGAAAGTTTAAATCAATATACAGACTAAACAGCTTAATTCTGTTTTTATGATTGTAGTATTTTTTATTTCATTGCATATGTTTGAGAAAAGCACATACATGTATACACAAAGCACGTACATGTCTCGCCGTGAAATGGGCTTATCGGCTTCGTATCACTGTCCATACCTGATGATCCATACCAGATGTAAACAAAAAAAATAAAAATGGATGAATAACGGAAAATATAATTCAAATGTGTAATAAAAAGAAAGAACCTTTAAAAATATTTTTAAATGATACCACAAATAAGCAAAATGAATTAATTTACAAAAAATATAGAAACAGAACCAATAAACAAATTTATAACGCTAGAAATAATTTTACAAAAAAATAAATATGTAGTAACTTCAAAAACCCAAAAAAAATGTGGGAAATAATAAATAGATTGACTGGTAGAATTGTAAAAGCTGTTGACGATGTCCTTTTAAAGTCCTTTAATTTAAGATCAAAGCAATTATGTAACAAATTTGCCACAGATTTTAATAGTAACGTAACTAATATAAAAATTAACTGTGATAAACCGTTACTTGATGAGAATACTTATATTAACTGTCCTGCCGTGTCGATACGTCTAAGAAAAATAAATGAAAAAGTTTTGCATAAAATCATATTACAAATCGATGACACAAAAAGCCCTGGACACGATAGAATAAGGGCAAAAGATATTAAGTATATATCCAATCAAATTGCCCCCGTCTTAACACACTTAATAAATTCATGTATATCAAAATTAACATACCCCGATAAGCTAAAAATCGGTATTGTAAGACCCATACATAAAAAAGGCAGTTACTCAGATACCAATAATTACAGACCTATTACGATTCTATCCTGCATAGATAAAATCATAGAAAAATATTTAGGAAAATCAATAAATACATTCTTATCAAGTAACGGAATTATACATAAAAAACAGTTCGGCTTTCAGAGAAATAAGAGTACATCGCAACTTTTATCTTTATTTACAGATGAAATAAATGATTACCTAGATAAGAAATATCATGTTCTTACAGTAATGATTGATTTTACGAAAGCTTTTGATACATTAAGTCATGTTACACTGTATGAAAAATTGAAACAAAATGGTATACAGGGTCCTATGCTGGAACTTATAAAAAATTATCATAGTAACAGATACCTATAACGCGGTAAGCATCCCGGGCGAATCGAGTGACCTAATTCCAACCTTATGTGGTACGGCGCAAGGTTCGATTTTATCTCCGACGGAATACTTAATTTACGTAAATGACATGTGCAAAATATTTCAGCATGGTTCTGTATACCAATTTGCAGACGACACTTGTATAAATTGTAGCACATGAAAACCTAGAAACTGCACAAGAAATGATGCAGCATGACTTTGACGCAATATGCAAATGGGCTCACGATCTAGGCCTATCGATCAACTACCACAAAACTAAACTTATGCATATTCACTCTCCGTATAAAAAAATATCCTTAACGCCAATAATCGTGGCCCATGAACATGATTGTTTACATGCGCCTAGTCCATCTTGTAACTGTACACAGCTAGAAATTGTAAAGGAACACACCTACCTCGGCTTAAAAATTGATCATAATTTTAATTGGAATCCACATATAAACCATGTATGTAACAAACTTAGATCTTTGTTGTCAAAATTAATTGTAATTAAACATAAAGTCCCCTATAACACATTAAGACTACTTTACATGTCAATGGCAGACTCCGCTATAAGCTATGCGTTGGAAAGCTATGGCAGATCATACAAAACATACCTTAAGAATATATATAATCTTCAATTACGTATACTTAAAATGATCGTGCCTGCGAAAATTAAATACAAATATAAAAATAACTATGAAAATTTATTCAGTTACTGCAAGGTGCTAACCGTATTTGAAAAGGTAGACTTGGCAATTGTAACCCAATACCATAACAATATAATTGAACTACAGAAAAAAACGCGGCCTGCGCGCCTACGTAACCTTGAAAATAACCCAACATATGTAATTGATAAGACAAACAATGAATACGGCCAAAGAGTATGGAGGTGCATGTTGCCACGCATATTGAATAGATTTCCAATTGATTTATTAACCTCTCTAGAGGGTAAAAATAGGAACCAAGTTAAAAATATTGTCAAAAACTACCTGTTTAGAGTAAGGGAGCAAAATGCCGATCCAAATATATAATGTAATAGATAATAATATGAGATCTCAACATTGTATTATATTATAGTAATGTTAAATATGTACAATTATGTAAATTCAGACTCCTTAACTCAAAAAATCTTTTTAATTTAAGATTAGTAGTTAAGTCTATTATTGTAATAAATGTAATTATTATTGAAATAAACAGTTAAAAATTTAAAAAGATTTAATTTTTTTAAACCTACTCAGCCGGTAAGCCCATCTTTCCTGGTGTCTGCAGTAATGTACTATTTTATCAGCCAGTTAATTCATAAATGGCGTAAACCCGGAGGTAATATTAATTAGTAGGTACCTAGGTAGGTACTGAACGTTTGGAACATAGCAATATGTAGAAGTTTGATAATTTAGAGTTTCTGAACTACCTATATTTTAATCCATCAAACCTGCTCAAAATAGTGATAAAGTAGGACCAACATTTTGGTAACTAGGTAACTAAATTAAGTTTGATAGACGTTTATTTACGGTATCTGTGATCCCGCTATCGACATAGAGCCCGCGGCCGTGATCTTGAATTAATTCAGCAACAACCTTATATTACTTGAGTTGATGGGGTGAATAAACGTTACAATTTACGCAATTTGCTTCCTGTGCATCTTGCTCACTGTCGTATAGGTGTGAGAGAGAGGAATAAATGGGTACATTTACTTACACAACCAACCTCATGGTACGGATAGTTGTATACCGAACTAAATGAGTTACGGGAAGGTCTGTTATTTAGAAAGCAATTTTGAAGTAAAACCACTACCTACCCATTTATTCCGTAGTAAATGGCCGTGTATAACAAGTACCTTTTCCTTCCTATTTTAGAACCATTAAGAAGGATTCGTTTCGAGTTTTTAAAACCGACTTAGTACCGACAAAAAAGGAGGTTCTTAATTTGACAGATTTTTTTTGTTGTATGTATGTTACCCGATATCTCCGAGAATCGTGAACCGATTTCAATTTTTTCTTTTATAATCGAACGTGTATAACCCCGAGATGGTCCCATTGGCACCAAGTTGGGGTCTGATGATGGGATCTTGGAGAAATCGAGGCATCTCTTCAAATGTACCTACATATATGAATTCCGCTTTTGGTAATTTTTATTCATTTACCTACAAGAATTTGCATTCAGAAAGTAGGATTTGACGATAGAAAACCAATGATGGAAGCCACAGATGATAGGATCTAGGAAAAATCGGTTAAGTTGGTTGTTTTTAAATTTTTTATTTGGTGATTATTATTTTATAACGCAGGCTTTACCTACCTACACAGTTTCTAAAACAAAATGTTTGCCTCGTGTACCTATACGATAGCTAACGGCTTCTTTGAATATCTAAACAGTATGTCATCACTCATCAGGGGCCCTACCGCGAACATCGAACGAAACAAGCTCGTCCGAAACTAAAATCGAACGAAAGAGAATTGAAAACGTTACCATGAAATTACTTCGATTCTACTTCTTTCGGACGAATCTATGACGTGAATGAAAACAATGAACGTTCCGTTAACTACCGTTAAGTCGACATCACACTTTCATCACACGCTGCGATCAAAAACCGGTAAAGTAGTAATTAACATAAAATAGGTTAAAGAAATTGTTAAAAATTAAAATTATGAACGGATAATATGATGCGATACTAAATACTACTCCTTTAACTCATTTTCACGCTTAATTAGATTTTTTTCGTTCCTTGTTAAAATAAGCATCAAATGAACGCAAGTGTCAAAGTTGTCAAAAGTACAAAACCAGTCGCCAGTCACCATTATAGATTAAAGTTTTAAAATATAAAATAGGATTTCGGCTTATAAACGTAAGAAAAGCTCTATAATTATCTTGTATAACAATTAATTAAACCTTAAGTATAAAAACTGAGGCACTAAGTACTTAATTTCGTATTAAAATGAGATTTTTTATTTTCGCTCACTTTGATAACATATAATTTCCGTCTTTATTTATTTTTTACAGCGTGCCACCAGTTAACCATCACCTGTGATTATTTAACAAAGCACCCAGATTTGGGGAAAGGCAACCTCAGGCATATTGAGATTATTGAGGGTCGCACAGAGTCCAAACGGCGATGGGACTGAGACCACTCACTTATGACCTTTCACTGAGACCTTCAATGGGCCTCAATTGGGCAGTAAAAATGCCACACAATGGCAAAAGGTAAAAAATACTATTTTCCATAACTTAAGATTTTATTTCTTGAAAATTATTTATATTGCAGTAAACATTTTTCTCTCATTTACTTCTTGGTTAGTTTCGTTTTGAATTTGTGTTTGTAGCTTGGCTTCTCTTTAAATAGGTGTGGGCGGATAAAAAATAAACTGCCAAAGGCAGAGCAGCTGAGCTTAACCGTGTGGCCACTGGGACTGGTGGTTGTCCTCTAAACTCAACGAAATAGACCTCCAGGTGTTGGCAATTATGGGAGAAGGTTTTGGCGGTCGCCAGACCCAGGCCTTCATTAATCCGTTTCAGGTATTGCATTTCATTCAGTTTTTATTTTTGGGAAATTTCTAGTTATTAGCATTATGCTAATCATCGCACCTGCAAAGTTCTCTATGTAAGATTTATGTCTTAGAAGTAGTAAAGTAACTACAACTCACAAGAGCTATTAATTCTTTTGTCGTTTGTTTGTTAATACTATTGCTATAAGAGACCTGTCAATGTCATCAGTCATAGAAATATTTAATTTATTTTTTGAATACACTTAAAAGCCTCCGATTACAAAATTAAATTGACTCCTTGCTTCACAATTTAAAACTTACCTGCAGCCACAATACTCTCATCAATCAAAATATTTTGAAAATGTCTTCTAGCCTATTAAATCTTAGTTTTCATATGTCTTTAAAATAAATCCCATAAAAAATATAAAAAAAATCGCGTAATACACATTTTTCTAGTTATTATGAAGATTATTACAATTGGAGACGTTACATTCATAGTTGTAGACGCCTATATAGGTACATATACCTAGGACAAACTAACAATTACTTACTCAGGTGCATGAGGCTGTACAACAGCAGCAGCAGCTCTATGAAGAGGAAGTGGTGCTGGATATGGACCACCTCTATGCTGCTCCACTACAACAGCAGGTGGTGCATGGCGAAGGAGCCGAGGCCAGAGAAGAAAAGCAACTGCGACCATCCAGTAAGATATGACTCATTTCTCCATACCCAATCATACTATCAATGAGCTAAGTCCCTGATTACGGTCTGATTACTCTTCCAATAAATAAAGCACATAAATCAGTATAATGTACTTTTATCCAGATGCCTTAAAAAACTGATGATCACTTGGTTCTAAGTTCTGAACAAACCTGTTATTGTCATCGTAGTAGTTAGAGAGGTCCTATATTCCTAGAAATTTTATTCCAATGTTTAATATTATATTGTATTAAATTTTATTTTTTGCTCGCAAGTGTGTTAAGAATATCATAATATGCATCATGGCCTGAAGTGGATTACACACTTCTTTGATGTAACTAATGATTATACGTATTTTCTTTTCAGGCAGTAGAAGAACGGAAAGGCGTCGATCAAGACTGCGCATAATTTAAAATATTTCATAATCATTGTAATCAAGCACTTTCAGAACACAAGTTTGGTCTTATCACCAACTTAAAACCTTGAGTTCACAAACATGTATAGTTAAAATTATTGATATTTATTAGTATTAATATAAAAATAAATTTACGTGTTTCACGATATGTGTCAAAGACAGCAAATTCCATTGAAACTGGCTTACTATTTGTTTATTGTCGATTATTGGAAAAAAAATATGGAAGAAGATAAAAAAATACATTTTTAAAATATACATATATTATTCCCTTAACTGTTTTATTTCTGTCTTTAGTTTTTTCTTTTTTATTTCACCACTTTGCCTGCATGACTAATATGTACCTAACCAAAATGCAAATTACTACCAGTACCTACTAACGGTCACTGAGCTAAACTGCGAACGGACAGACAGACGGACATAGCGAAACTATAAGGGTTCCTTGCTTACTATGGAATCCTAAAAACCAAGTGAGTTTCAAAGAAAAATACCTTAAAATACATACCAATCAATCATTATCTATGTAAATTCCTATGAGAACATACCTAAAATGAGTTTTACAATTCATTCAACGATTTCTCAAAAAAGTAGATAGGTCCACGTTAAAATAAAATAGAATTGATGTTTTTTTTTCATAATTATATAAGACTTAGGATATGATGATTGTTTTTGTACTAACTAAATGCTTATTTTAAATACAGATTTAGGATCTATGCTTAACAAAATACCTGCCTTAAGAACCCTATAAGCATGGAACGTCAAAATTCGATTTTAGTAAAAACTTATATCAGTATCGGTTACCTATATTGTTTATATAATAATGCTTATAAGTTTTTGAAAAAATGTTCATTTTCGATCATCATCACTATCATCTCAGCCATAAGACCTCCACTATTTAATTGAACATGGGCCTCCTCTCTGGACCTTCATATGTAACCGTTGGAAGCTACCTGGACCTGCAGCCAGCGTCTCCCGGCAATCTCCATAAAGTAGTTTGTCCGTCTTGTTCTTGTGGGTGGACGTCCTACGCTGCGTTTGCCAAACCATGGTCTCCACTCGAGGACATTTTGCTTTCATCAGATGGCCCTGCCCAATGCTTCAGTTTGCTAGTCCGAGTCCGGAGGACTATGTCGGTGAATTCAGTTCATATACGGATTTCCATTTCTGAATTTGGTCCATTTTCTTCTCCAAGTTTAGCACTCTCCATAGCTCGTCGAGGGACTTTGAGATGAGTTCGATGGTGAAGGACCACGTTTCCGCGCCGTAAATCATCTATAACTCCACGCTAATTGAAGACTCATCTTGAGTCACTGAGGTGAGTCGGACGAAAAGAAAGTTCTTGTTTCCCGAACGCTGCCCAATAGAGCTGGATTCGGCGATTGACCTTTTTTTAGAAGTTGGACCTACATATCAAATTGTATTATAAAGAAATATCGGTACAGGTGAATCTAACTTTTAAAATTGATGATTTTTGAAAATCTGTTCATGATTCTCGGAGGTACCGAGTAAATTACATACAAAAAATCTGGCCAATTGAGAATTTTCTCCTTTTTTTGAAGTTGGTTAAAAATACTTGATGGTGCGTTAAGGTACATTCAAGGTAAAAAAACATAGATGCGGACAGAGTGCAAAAGTATGTAGGTATCCACGACTTTATTATAATTTTATCGTGTATTCATATTTATTGCAATTTACGCGCATCTATTTCTTCTACCTTGACTGTACTTATTATTACGGATTACGGCCCGCGGCGACAGACAGATACAAGAGTTGTTTGTAGGTTCAAAATAAAAATCTATGCATATACTGTTCATTTATTTATTTTTAGTACAAGTAATACAATGTACAAACAAACTTCATTTCCATCACTGTGCAGAAACAATATGTATAGGGGAGACCAGGTATAAAAGTAACGCGGGATGAACGTAACAAATTCATTTAAAATTTTACTACGACATCTATCCGAACGTCCTTCAGGGCATTAGATGCCATTTCGATTCCCCCTTAACCTCAGTTACACTCACGGTGCTGTGACGGCAGGTTATGCGTGTAGTGCTATGGTCCCAGAAAAATGCGTCAAAAGTAAGTTTTTAACGATTTTTCCAATCTTAGCTAGATTTTTCATGGTAAACGCTATATCTTGCGTTTTGCATGCGTGTTGTAAAGTCACTAATGATTTACAGTTTGAGGGTTGCAAATCAATGTTTTAATGATGCTTTTTACATTTTTTTGCTACGTGTTTGTGGGATTCTGGAAATTCGAGACCCAGGGATGATTGAAACAACTTGTTACTTTCATCCCGATTTCCAAATTGGAGGCTCATTGGTACACCTATGTGCTAGCGTTTATTAAATAACTCATATACTTAGTGCCTTTTTGTTGCAGAATGTCTAACATACACAAAATAACAACAGACAGGTGTCCACCAAAATAGAAATTATAGCTTTAGCTGCCGTTGAGGTGATCCTTTTTTAAAATGCCCTACAGGAACGCAGCAAAGACGTACCAACTGGCTCACATCACTTTATATAGACCACAGGGTACATGTAAAGTAAAGGAAAGCTTTACTTGAAAGTTCAGCGGCACAACCCAAGGCGGGATTTGTTTCTGGAAACAAATATTCACTGTCGATGAGGAGTAAAACACATTTTTTTTATTGTATTAGGTACATTGTATGATTAGCTTAGTAGTATACTCGGAAATAAGGACAATGCAGGAAGCATTTAATTTCTTGGATTACACCTAAGCATTTGTTTATATGCCATTTAGAATAAGACAGAAAGTTGATTGCTCTCACGTTACTCATATATCCTATAGGTATAAATTAATTTCGTCCCATATAATAATGTTAATTACATTCATTCATTGTTAATGTTTGTCTTTGATATTGTAAGACTGTTGATTACTCAAAAATACTAATTACACATAATTATATTGATTATTTTATAGTTATTTACTTTGTATCTTTTATCCCTATGCACTGTTACAACCAGCCCTGGGGGTAGGGATAATTGCAACAAATTCCATCCTTCACTGTGAGCCATTTTTCTCTAAAAATATTCGATGTATGAAGTTTATTTTGGCACCAAAAGACACATGAAATATGTGTCTATTGCACATAAAGATGTAAAGTTTGACAACTGCTACCAAAAAAATATAAAAAATCAAAAACTGAAAATTGTTACGTTCATACCTGGTCTCCCCTACTGAAGCATAGCACCAGTGACATCATAAACTGTTTTATTGTTTAATTTCGTTTAATTGTGGTATTTATAATAATTTAATAAGCTAGCGGATAATCTCAATTCTGTTGACATTAAATAATACTTGAAAACGTGTCTTTAATCTAATCTGTAATCGAGCTCTCCTTGGGACTAGGTCGATTCGTGTACGATAGTCCCATGATATTGATTTATTTGCCTCTCGACATTTACTGCCTGTCGAGGTTGGCGATCAGCCTCGCCCTCGCCGCGCGGCCGCGGCGCAGCGCCGAGTGCGCGGGCGCTGCGTGCTGGCCGGCGTGAGCGCCGCGTTGCAGCTCCAGCGGCTCCGCCAAGCACGCTGCACGCAACCACTATCGCTCCCACCGTGTCGGGCCGGTAGTAGAGCTCCCGTGCCGCCAGCAAACCTCTCCGACGACCTTAAAGAGGAACGAAAATATACATATTTTGAGAGACGAGACAATATTATACGGCAGACGGACGGAACGAATGCTTCTTCGGTATAGATTATTTCTGCTTGCAGTAGAAGACTTCTTACTGTAGACGTAATATGAGAAATAGTTTTCTTAAACTTGTACTGTTCAGATTTTTCCTATCCGATACTATAAAACGATTTACGCATGAAATGACGTCAATCTGCGTTAAAAAAATCATCAATAGTACCTATATATTTTCTGCCCTCCGACCGGCAAACAGAACTTTGCCGGCCGCTGCGCTAAAGAAAGTTGCCGCCTGCCGGCTCCGTTGAGCAGAAAAATAATATACACACTTCGGTCGTTATATGCAAAAGCCTCAGATCACATGTTTGTCTACAATTACACGTCATCCGAGACATTTCCCACTTAAACAGCCTTGGCATGTAATCTACTATTTTAGGATTTACCCGTACTTGACCAAAATTTTGAATACACCAAAAATGTCTTCCCCAAAAAATACCTTATGTTTTCTTAGATAGTTTCCCTGTATCTTCTATAGTTTCCGACTTTCCCATACTGTCCCACTTAAGAAAAAAACATTGCGTACAAAATTTAGCGCTGAACACGACGAGATAATACTGGTTGACAGTGACTGAGACCTAAATTAAATAAATATCTTGGGACATCTTACACAAATCGACCTAATCCCACGGTAGGTTCAATGAAGGCTTGTGATGTGGGTACCAAACGACGAAATATATAATAGATAGATACCTAAACATAAATACTTAAATGCATAAGGAGCAACGACCAAGAAACAAATATTTGTGATAAATAAATACACAAATAATGCCCTCGCTGGGATTCGAACCCGGAGCCTCCAGCAGGAGGCAGATTATCTATAAAATAACGTGAATATTAACTAAACAAAATTGACCTGTACCTATATCCCCTTATACTTTAGGCACTGGTCTCACCGCGAGCTACTCAGCTATGAACTATCGGCTATAAATATGAACAAAAGATACGCACTCCCGTGTCTCTTTTATTTACACGGGAGTGCATATATTTTGTTCATGTTTATAGCTCATAGTTCATAGCTTAGTAGCTCGCGGTGAGACCAGTGTCTTAAATCCAAATATATGTTACCTTTCAATATACCGAACGTCCGCTCAATAGTAGACCGCGCTCTCTTTTGAATTTCATTATAACGGCCTTCCGGTGAATCTTCTGCGGCGCCGTCAACTGGGGTCATCAGGTACTCCCGCAGGGGATACCCGGAGTCACCTAAAATTTGTAACATCAAATTACTTAAGAGGGTTTAAAAAGTGTATCTTCAAAATCCTAAACCGCGTGGGCGCGTGGCGTAAAAAATAGGAGCGACATGAACGTGCGTACGTAGCAGGAAAACAAACTTCTTAGTGCAATATTTGCATAGATTAAGATGAGATTTGTTTATTTACTTCTTAATAAATTGAGGGACACTACTTTCAACTAACCATCGTTAAGCCTAAATCGCGAACGACTGTAGGCGTACTGTCCCACAGTGTTAAGGGTCCGCAGTAAGCTCTAATTGATGTAGTTTCGTTCTTATTTTAACTACACTCGTATTGTCATGAAATGTATTTACATGTATTAATATTAGTTCTTATCCCATAATAATTATTAGAGCAAACGATACCTAAAAGGTATGCCGTCTCGCCAGTACCACTCAGCTCAGCGAAATGGTCGCATATGACGCTGTTGTCCCATATAAACGCGTCGTGAGTGGCACGCACCGCCATACGATGCGTCAACGTTTAATATTTGATTTTGGTCGTCGCAAATCTGAAACCGAATTTCAAATTATAGTTATTTCCTTTGATTATTTTTCAAACCATATTCAAATTAATAATGAAATAGCTATAGATCATAGTTTTTTGTACCCAATTAGAATGAAGTAATAATGATGATGTTGAATGATGTTGCCGTGTGGTGACGGCAGTAAGAATACATTTGTCACCACCCCAACTCCTCTTGTGGGTGTCGTAAGAGCCGACTAAGGGATTGAAGGATCACTGACCATTCTACAAGATTGATGATGGGTAGCAGGGTCATCATACTGCGATCCCATTACTGCGATCGCCAATCCGCTTGCCCAGCGTGGCGATTATGGACAATTACCTCCTAATGCGTCTATACGCATAGTTTAATAGGAGAGGCCTTCGTCTAGCACTGGACTAACATAGGCTGATGATGATGATGATGATGATGAATAATGATGTATTTGCAGGCCACACTTGGTACTCGAAAGTTTTGTATATACATTAAGAATACATGTGTTTAAGGTGGGCAAATGATAAATGCATTTTAACAAAGGAGATCGAGACAAAAGTGAATTTATCACTGGCCCACCCTATATTTATTTATTTAAACATTATTGCACAATAAAAAAGTACTTATGGCGGACTTAACGACTTAAGGCATTCTCTACCAGTCAACCATTGGGCTAAAATAAAGGTTTGTATGGTGCAGGCTTTTGTATTCGAAAAAAAAAAGAAAATATCTAGATACTTGAAGATGTATCCAATACTATGCACTTACATCAATACTTTTTATAATATACCATATTCCACCAAAAATGCTGGAAATCGTACGATCTCTGCTACCAACAAAGTAATACCATGCAAATAATCAATCACACAATTTGTCAGATGAATTCTTGCATAATATCCGCTTGAAGGTGAACTTAGTCTGTGCCTTTCTGATGTCGAGTGGAAGTTATGTATGGTATTCTAGGTAATAAAATAATATTATTTACCATCTGTACGTTCAACAAGTGAAAATGTTTACGGTTGAAAAACCTTTCCTCAAAATCATGTGGTCTGTGGTGAGCCACGTGGGTGCAGTCTATTGCGCCACACACTCCCGGGATTCCAAATTGAAAAATCTGCAAAATAAGATTCTTGTATGAAACTGTTCATTACGCAATTGTGTATATGTATAAACTTATAACATTTGAATACAATTTCTTATTTACTGGATCTTATTTATTTGTGACATTCAAATCAAATTACCTATTTTATTAGTAAATATTTTGATTAGGGTTTTTATTTTTTTCCCAGTTATCACACTACTTAATACTGTATAAATTATAGATATTGGATATCATATACCAAAGAAAAATAGACCAAGATCTGATGCCGCTTCGCTTGGCCACTCTGTCTTAGCAACCACCAGTCAATTTTCTCGGGTATATGCAATCCCTCACAAGGCTAGGCGCCTTTGACCATACTCTAAGGGAAAGCAATCACCATTGTCACTAAAACCACCTCATACTTTTGCATATTAGCTCTTCACAAGTATCCCCACTGACAAGTTAAATTCAAGAATATGTGGTTTAAAAGAAGTTTCTTACAAATACGGGCATTAAGTTATGTCTGAGTTGCTTTATTTTAGGGTGTAACCATGTAACATTAAAATGTATTCTATTTATAGTATTTGTTTATTGTAATGTTTAGTTACTTTAGTTTTTTGTTGTAATATTGACTCCACTGATCTCTATTTATTCCAATGCAAGAGAAACCCCCCTGCTACTTATTAATTATCTGCTTACAACTCGCACACATAGAATTTTTTGTTGTAAAATTAAATAAGAAGTTAATGTACTTACCCTGCTTTAATGGAACCCCGTGCTGCCTGTGTTTGGGGGAATTGGATATGCCTATGTGTCAGAGTTGGGTCGTTTAAGGCAGTAGTAACTTCTTTTAGGCACTCTGATACCGCTTGTTGGGACATCGGCACCCATTGGTCTCGCCCCACTCCACCCTGGTAATCGCCCCTACCATAAAATTTTCATGATATTAAAATCTGTAAAAAAAAATGTTAACATTAAAAAAATTATATCAATTTTATGATCACTACACCTAATAAAAATAATTGTTGTTTTGTCAATAATACCTATGTGCCCATCTATGGCTAAGTGGTAGGGTTTAAGTGGTAAAGGTAAAGAACATATAAGGATTGTGTAGGTATTATGAATATTATGATTACCAATTTCAGATCATGAATATACATTCAGGTTAGTTCTTGTGGAAAGGCACCCGCCTTTTCACTAGAGCTAATATCACATACTTATGTGAACCTTCTAAACCTATACTATAGACCTTTAAATGTTAGGTATTAAGTCTCATTCTCATTACAGCACCAATGTTCAGTATACTTAGGCTAGTTTTTTGGCCATATAAATACACATTCAGAAATGTTTTACCTTATCCACAGGGTCGATTGCACGGCTATGCCATTGGGGCGGCATCAAGGGCACCACATCGGCGCACAGAGTTTCTAACACCTCCCGGGTGACCCGAAAGGTGTTGATGAACTCTGGGTCAGGCAAATGAATAATTTTTGAGGTCTCCCGGGTATGCCGTCTCCGAGCAGCCTGTTCCCTTCTTTCTTCATCCAAAGCTTCTTGTAAGATGAACAATCTTGCAGCCATTTTTACTAAAACTAAATATCGCGATTGTAAACCGTTCGTTAGGTGCTTTCTATCTCCTAAACATAAGACGTATTTCATTAAAACACGTTTACTACTTACGCAGCGAATTCCGCCTTGTTGTTAGTATTCAAAACGCCTACCAAATACAACAGAAAAAAATATCTCGAAAACAACGAAAGCAACGCACAATACTCACATACGACAACGACACAATGACGATATCATGTCATAACGGTCATAAATGTCATAATCATAATGATCGAATAATTACCATGTGATGAATTACAAAAACCGTGAATCACGCTTCGAAACATAGTTTTCAATGAAGTTTCTAAAACACGTGCAAAGCAATATATTTACTCTTTTTTTCTAAGCTCGAGATCATAACAAATCACTAAAATTAAAGACTTATTTACTATTACAAAAGTCGTGAGAAAATGAAAAAGTGGCGTGTTTCGGCAACATTGAGATCATCGAAAGAAGGACGTTAGCTCAATAGTTGCCGGCATATTTGACGTTTCTTTACGTAGTAAGTACTGTCAAAAACTCCGCATATTGCCTTTCGTGGTAGCGTTTACGGACCGACTTCGTTACATTCACGTACTTCGTGGCCGCAATCAAGAACGAAAGAGTTTCCTAGTAGCGTTTTGACAGATGAGCCTCGAAATTAACGAACTACGTGTTTCGCGGTAGCGCCCCAGATATTATGTCGTAGCGTCTGGAGTGCTCTAAAATATCTGAACACGCCTCTATCGTTATAGCAATAAATATTACTACATTTGAAGAAATATTACTAATACATCCTTTTTCCTTGGGACGCAAAAATCTGCAACGATTTACCATTGAACATGTAGGGACATAGGACTCGTTCAAAAATTATGTGATCATAATTATTTTGGCAATTTTTGTTCTTCCCCCCTGCTCTCCCCATTGGTGGCATTAGTTGAATATTTCGGGACATTTTGCTGACCCCCAAAACAAATAGATCACATAATTTTGAAAAGGCCCGTATGTAGTTAGGTACTTCAACAAACAATTGATTAAACACTGAACTATGTTTATTGACTTCAGATCATGCACCGCACGTGCATAAAACTAAATGACCTATTACTTACATACATGTTTTATTACTTGCCTAGGCATGCATTAAAATTATAATTATTAATTTACGAAAAGTGTAATATTCGTGTTGATAGAAACTAGGTTTTTTGAACTCATGTCGATTTAATATACCTTCGTTCATGTTTTAAGATCATTGACACTGATGCCGTAATAAAAGCCCCCTTTTTAACAATTGTAACATAACATAAATGTAACTATTCTACTGGCCTACTACTGCGGACTTCGAAATTCGTACATTTCGAGGATTTATCTGTCACTCCAATGAAGGTGTCATTCAAGAATATGTCGTCAGGCCTACTACCGCAAAAATCTAAATTCGTAAATTTCGAGGATTTTTCTCTGTCACTCAAACGAAGGTGTCATAAGAGTGTAGAGACAAAACCTCGAAATTAACGAATTTCGTTTTTCGCGGTAGGGCCACTGAGTGTGGAAGACAAATCCTCGAAATTTGCAGATATCGAAGTTCAGGGCAGAGCCGCTGTCTCGATCATAGAAGTTTATTTTTTGATGTTCGCTATTTCAGAATATCAACTGAACGTTATAAATGTTTTATACAATATAAAACAAACTATAAAGTCCATTCATCCATAGCTGTCTTATCTAGTAAACAACTTTCTAACATGAAAGTACACGTTTTCTGGTGTAAACTGCTATATTTGCCTATACCAAAATACCTGGGTCAGTATTTGTGCACTCCGTCCGTAGTGATTAGTAAATTGCTTAATTTTTAATCAAAGAAACAGCAGATTACAACAGACAACGTGTACTTTTATGTTAGAAAGTTGTTTACTAGATAAGACAGCTAAGGATGAATGGACCGTAGAGAGGAAGACAACGGAAATTAATACAATTGTGGAGGCATGCCTAAACGCCTAGAAATGGGCCTAACGGTAAAGGCACTTAATGTTATGATAACAAAAAAACACTTAAGTTTGATTCACACACATTTGCTATTTCCTAAAGTGTCGCTGCGGGGGTTCTAAAAGCTTTCAATTTTTGCGTTCCTTTTTACATCTACTTGTTTTCTAAAGTGACGTGGCTCTACTATTTTGCAGTGTTTTCCAAGGGAGTTTGGATCCACAACGGCGTATACAATATTCGTGATTCCACACAGATTCTTCTCCATGTCTAATTTGAAGTAACCTTGCTCACCCCATTGGGAACCCCATGAGTTTTTGACGAGCCAATACCTTTTCCCGTTTTCTTTCCCGTAACCTATGATGAGTACGGCGTGTGTTTGGCTTCCAAGAGTGGATAAACTGAAAAGAGGTATGTTAATGAATAGTCTGGTAGCTCGTCTCTAAGTGTAATGGCCTGTACGCTTAGCACATGATTGGTAAGTATGTAAGATTTTCCATCTTTTATCAACTACATAAATAAAAAAGGGGATGGATAGTCTATCTCGCGGCGACATATTGTCGCACTGATCCTGTGCTAAGCCTACTGGCCACGACATTGGTATAAGGCGACCGGCGGGGCGGAAAACCATACGTGCGAGGGAAAGTGAAATCAGGCTTTCGCTCCAACTACCTAATGGATTCGCTCGCCGCCGTCGCCGGTCGCACAAAGCCGTGGTTAGGCCATAAGGCCTGAGCGCCGAGCGTCCGGCGGGGAGGGTAACGGCGCGACGAGTGTCTAAACGCCTGGCCACGACATTGGTCTAAGGTGACCGGCTTAGCGAAAAACCATACCTGCGAGAGGAAGTTCCCATATCGGCATCTCGCTTCAACTTATGAATTAGTTCACCGCCGAGATTCGAACGGGGTGCACTCAGGCCTCCATGCGTACGTTTGCATTTGTTTTTTAACATGAACGCTTATATTTGACGCCATACGCCTCGCTCGAGTGTCTACTCAGACCTTAGACTATCAATAAGAGCAATCGGTCTTTTTTCTGTTCAGAAATTGTAGCCACTCATTTGCCATGAAATTTTGGTTGAACTGTATTCCTATGTAAAATAAGAGTGGCACCTGATAACCACGGTTACCAAAAGCAATGGAGTAGGCAATAGGGTGGATCGATTTTTTTATTTTCGGAAATTCATAAAATAATCTTTGGATCGATACTTCGTGGCTAGAGAAACAAAAAATATTATGATCATTTTTGGATTTACTTTTATTTTGTACTTCGTTTATAGGCCCAAAAATCGACTCTATTTTTAAGGTTTTTTTAAGAAAAGTCAGTAGTTTGTGAATACTTTCGGTTTTATATTTATGTAGAAACAAAATAACATTATTTGTCATAAATTTAGAACTTGCACAATTTAATTATATGAAAATTATAACCAGTATCGGCAAACACTGGTTTTCAACTTTGAGGCTCTTGGGGCAGTATTTGCCAAATGAATATCGGAAAAAGGTATATTGTTAAAGAATGTTACTTTTTACGACTATCATTCTATTGGCGCGCGGTTACAAAAATACGAAAAAAAATTTTTTTTTCATACTTCAATGTATGGACCAAAATTTTTTTCAGGATCTTCTGATACGGGCCACGTATAGGAATAACCTGTCTAAAAAGTAACTTTTTCAACAATATATCTTTTTCCGATAATCATTCGGGAAGTACTGCCCCAAGAGCCTCAAAGTTGAAAATTATTTTTTGGAGATACCGCGAACAATTTTCATATAATTAAATCACACAAACCTTAAATTTATGAAAAACAATCTTATTTTGTTTATCCATAAAATTAAAACAAAAAATATCCTTGCTCATCCGAGTTTTCTTAAAAAAAAACTTAAAAATAAGGCTGATCTTCGGGCTTCTATATGGGGTCCATAAGGATAAAATATCCAAAAACGGTCATAATATTTTTTGTTTTTCTAGCCGCATAGTATCGATTCGTAAAGATTATTTTATGATTATCCGAAAATAAAAAAAACGATCCACCCTAGTAGGCAAGCCATAGGGTTGTTGTTGTTTTAGTTTTTGCGTAGACTATATTTTATTAATTCCTTCTATTTTTGAGATAAAATAAATCACTTTTCGTACGCGCTGCACACGCAACCGATGTGGCGTGGCCTTAAATGTCTCGTCGGTAAAAATCTTACCAAGTCTTGTCGTCGTATATTCCGGAGCGGTAGTAGAACAGGGAGCCTGGGACGTGCATCACTGTCGCCAAAGGACCATGCTGGCGAAGGGCGGCCTAAACATGATAATACGTTATTAAATGAGAAAATCTTATAAATATAAAAGATGAAAACGCAGTAATGATCTTCATGCAACACTCGTATTGTTGTTAATTTTTCTTTGGTCAACAGTGCAAGACACAAGTATTTTTGTTTTGTTACAATATATTAACGTACCTAATACATTTAAGTATGGCTTGTTTCACAATACCCGATAAATATTTATATCAGTCAAATAAAATTATCACGACAATGTAAAATGTATCTAGCAGATATATTTAATTATGAGATGGTAAATCAGGGCCATAGTTAAATGACTTAATTTAAACTATGCACTTAGTGTTTGAATATTAGGTAGGTAATAGTATTTAGAGTAGTATTTAAATATTAACTAGCTAAAAGCTGACTTTGTGAGGGCTCGCGTAATTTTTAACCCAAAATTTTTAGGGCCGTTTTATCTAAAATCTTATATTGAATTATTAATGTGTAACAATACAGTTTTATGACAAAGTAACAAATTAACTTACCTTTATTGTCTTGATTTCGTTTGATATTAATTTCGTGAAATTCTGAATATGCATTAACTGTGATTGCTTCAAATGACAATAACCCTCCTGAAATATACATAAATACCTAAAGTATTACGCTGTCAAAAGGTAATTTGACAAAATTAAAACTGATTTTAACCTTAACTTTGAATTTAGAAATCAAGTTGTTACTACCCCGTTAAATTTTATTTTAATGTCTTGTGAATTTAATCTGCTTTTAAGAGTTCGGTATTGTTTTTCTACGAATTTGCTCATCTTTCTGATATTAAATTATATTGGCGTTACTAAAGAGAATACTGATAGCATTTTAGCAATTATAACGGAAGATAATTTCAATTCTAAGAAAAAGTCAAGCACTTTTCCATTTTTTTTCTTAATATTTTGATAACTTTTATGCCCGAACCACTTTTTAAGACCATGTTCACTATACAAATACTATGGCGAATTGGACTTTACAAAAGTGTTTAGGCTATACGTCCATGTAGGAGCTGTTTCTTATACAAGGTGCCCACGAGGAAAGAAAAAAAAATCACAAAAATTTACAATCTAAATGAAATGTACGTATGTAAAGTTCTAGGTACATATAAAATGGAAAATGGGTCGTCGAAACAATTTTTGTGTCAATAGTTCATTTTATCTTAACTATTCCAATTTATATGCGATAATTCGTTGTTCACGTTTTTCACTCTCAAATCGATACCGGACTCTTAAAGTCTTTAATCGTTTTCTTGCCTCTTATTGTATTTCTTTCCCTATTTTGATACACCTAAATACGTCAGTTATTGTTTCAATCTTGACTCAAATGTACTTATGTGGAATTTAAAGATGATAGAGAAAACTTACCATTGCCAAATACGGCCCGTAATCTTTTCTTAAGGGAATGCCATGTTTTTTAACCCATTTTAGGCTGGAGATCAAATATCCCCCATTACAGCCCTGGTTACCATTACTGAAAACAAATGCACGTGCAATGTGCATTCAACGCACCAGGGTGGTTACCATGACGTAGTAATGAGATTCAGTTTAGGTCAAGAGAAAGGGACAAGGCTATACGAGTTGTATATCTCTGTCCCTTTCCCTGAACCTAAACTGAATCGGATTAGTACGTCATGGTAATCCCCCAGTTCACCCTCTAGTGTAGGTACAGGTAACCAATTGGAACCCTAGACCTCTTTAGAACCATGCCAAATGACGAATAGTAAGAGATTTCTAACAATCTGATTTGTAACGTTACTTTGACATGGTTCCTGAGTAGCCGTTATCCCCCTTATTCATAAACGTCTGCTAACTTAAGAAGTAGCTAATAATTGTTTGTCCTTTTCGGTCTTAACTATGTGTCCATAAGAGCAAAAGGGACAAACATTTATTAGCGGCTTGTTAAGTTAGCAGACGTTTATTAATAAGGAGGTTAGAGTTTAACGGTACATACCTACGTACACTAGGGTGGGCTGAATTAAGGATTAAAAAATATCTGTTTGTTATCCTAGAAATAGATCTTTGTGTGGTGCTGGTGGCGGCAGTAAAAATACATTAAAATTTGTCGTCAGTCTCTTCCCGTCGACTAAACAGGATTGAACTGCCACTGATCATTCGTTTATAGAATATTGATGATGAACAGCAGCATCCTTACTTACTACATTCGCCAATCCGTTTCGCATTCCGCATTTACCACCAAATACGTCCATAGGTAGGTATAGGTAATGGGACCTACACCCAGCAGTAGACTGGGATTTATTGAATGATGATGACGTGAGATCGTCTTACCCGTTTTGGCCCCATGAACAGTCTATGAGGGCTTGTTCGCTGACTTCTACTAAGTCTTTACACCCTTTGCTGACGTATGCTGCTGACTCGACGGCCGCCGCTGTCGTGAATGCGTAGCAACTTCCACATAAAAACGTCTGGTCTGAAGCAAACAACTTTCATATAGCACTAAGTGTTATCCCATATAAATAATTAAGTATAAGCAATAGATTTTTTGTGATTCTCCTTTAAGATTCAAGAAAAAAAGAGCCATGTACAAGTGCATTTGTCGTCACGTCGTAAAACCAGCGAAACCCGTTTCACCAGATCGATTAGAACATTGCAAGGGTGCGGCTCCACTGACGCGAAGCGGAGCGGAGCTCAGCGAATGAGACCGCATCGCAGTGTTTCGAATTCGAATTTGAAGAATGTAATTGGTCAATTTTGGTGCAGTGGAGCCGCACCCTACGGGTGCAAATTGCTGAAGGTTTGTTCAGAACTTAGAACCTTGCACGTTGTTGCCGTCGAGATATATTATGATTCAGAGTGTGGATCACAGGCCCATCTCTAAGACAGCAACCAACAGCCTTTATAATATATCTTTAGTTTCCGGTCTCCAAGGTCCCACAATATTCACTTTTTGCCATAAAATGGTCCATTTACAAGTATAGGTACTTCTCTTCCTTCTTCTCTTCTTCTTCGTCGTAGCCTCATGACTGAGGGACGTGATGACTGCAGGCGCCCTGCACCAACACTCTCCAAGCTGCACGATTCAGCGCTTGGTGCATGCTACCCTGGGATGTGGTTCCAGTTGCAGCAGTGACTGTGTCCGCCCATCGTGTGGGCATACGTCCTCTGGACCTTCTTCCTGCCATACGGCCGCTGAATAAGGTCTTCTCCAAGCTCCCTGGGCCAGACCTGGCCAGGTGGCCGAAGAAGCTGAGGACACGTTGGATGCAGACGGTAGAGAGTCTCGTCTTGATATTCAACTCCTCGAGAATAAACTCATTTGTGCGGCGTTCTGTTCACAAGACCCGGTATGTAGATACTTAGCGCGTGCTTAACTTTAGATTGGTAGCATGTTCAGTGGTTAGCTCGACCGATCTAATACGAGTATCGTATTTGTGAGTCCTTATTTTATTCATATAGGTACATATGAGTTGCTGATTTTTGCAGGCAACCATCATACGCGTATACATACCTATTAATTTTGTGCATAGAGAGCAAAACATTTTTCTGTTGCGATCCCGAGGAAGCCAGGAAAAGATCTACCACATATTTTCTGTTATAATATATTATTATTGAATTTTCACACCGTTGCGTGGGACTCAAAAGATGTGACGTGCAAATATCACAGTAGGTATGTTTAGTCTTGCTTGTATGATGATTCGTACAACTTTTGGAAGAAATATAGGAAAACATCTCCATAAAGCTGCACAATTAAAAAACTAGTGCATATTAGTCCGCGCACAAGAAAATGTAGTTCAGCTTATAAAACTTAATTCAAAGTATGCCACTTTATTGTAGTCAATTTAAGGTCTCCGCCCACTAGACCGTACCATACCATGAACGTGTCAGACAAAAAACTATTCTTTGTATTGAAAAGTATGAGACCGTGTTGGCCGCCGCCGGAACGTCCAAGCGGGCATAGTCTCATACTTTTCAATACAAATAAAAGTTATTTATACAAGGAAAAGGAAGAAGAGGAAAAGTAAGCTTTGCAGACACTTCGCGTGCATTAATTTCTCTTTATAAGGCACTTGTTATGAAAAAAGTCGTTCGATACACGTGTAAAAACTTCTTTTTAACTAGGATGATTGTCGCCCTCGTTTCACTCGAGTTCCAACTATCACCCTCGTCGAAAAAAAAGTTTTTGCACTTGCATCGAAATGTACTATTGTCTGATACGTTCATGGTACGGTCTAGTGGGCAGAGACCTTAATGCTTATGGCATGTTACCTTTTAAATCTTAATGACAACTATATAGAATATCGACGATTTGGCTTAATGTAAATTTGTTGCGTTCCGTTTGCCTGGCTTGGAAATTATGGGCCTTCTCCTCCTAATGCGTCCAATACGTTATTCCATACGTATAGGGGGCCTCTATGTACACTCAGCCAATGGGAACCCTAGGACACTCAATAACCGTGGCAAAATAACGTTATCAATGAGATTGTAAGACATTTCAAACTAGTTTTCAGTTTAGTTTGGTTGAGTGTATAACAGTCTAGTGGGCTGTCATTGCCGCTAAGGTAGGCTTGATGTGTATGCTACGTTAGATTAGGTTGACTAAAATTAATGATTTTATTTGTATGACTCACGTAGGTACAGACAATATATTTTTCTCTATTTTCTCATTAAAGTTCACGACTTACCTTTAACTGGTGTCACTGCCCCGTACCATCTCCAATCAAAATCCTTGCTGTTCTTTTCATCATTGTCTATAAAACTCTTAGTCACGTTGACTGATATAGGCGTTACTTTGATACCGGCTAACAGTGACAATTCATCTTCTGTTAAATCTGTAAACTGGTTGATAGCTAGCTTGTATGACCTTTGGCCTTGGTTCACGGACTGAATGTATCTGTAATTAAAATATTGGTGGCTAAAAAGATTTAAATTATAGTCTGTCATTTCAAGCTTAAATTTTCAGTCGGTTGAAAGGTCATTGAATTTGGCATTTGTATTTCCGTAAGTTATCGGAAACTTAAACACATTTTTTGTTTTTTATGGGACGAAGTTAGGCAACTGAGCTCTCAGCCCACCTGATGGAAAGCAGGAATTGAGGCCCATGGACATAGTGACCAAAAAATCGCCTATACACTGCCTATCCTGAATACTTAGGAGGATTGCCTCTATCTATGCCAGTAATTACACCGGCTATCTTACCCCCAAACTGGAACACAATACTAACTATTTAGCGGCAGGTTAACGAGTAAGACAGTGGTAGCTATCCGTCTCCTAACTTAGCAAGCCGATAAGTCTCGTTTGTCCGTTTCCATCTTATAGACGTATCGATAAGATAGAAAGCGACAAATCATATTATCAAACCGGAATCAGAAAGGGATTCGAGAGTACTGTTGATACAACAAATGATACAAAATTTACCAAGAAAACAGTTGTTTATAGATGTAGTGGATGATTAATTAATCTATTGTCCGTCTTTGCACTTAAACTATGAATATAACTATGAATATATCCTAGATTGACTTATACACTGTTGCGTCAACAGTACTTTCGAATCCCATTCTAATCGCGGTTTGATAATACTTATCGCCTTATTAAGTTATTAAGTATGGAGATGTTAAGGCATATAGCAGATACCTAAGTAATTACTATCTATTATGTTTATATACGTAGAGAGTCAGATAAAAAATCGGCCGAAATTCTATTAAGTTCGCTATATCAACCTTAGAGTGCGGCTCCACTGACGCGGAGCGGAGCGGTGCTGTGCAAAATTGACCAATTACATTCTTCGAATTCGAATTCGAAACACTGTGATGCGGTCTTATTGGCCGAGTTCCCACAGCTCCGCTCCGCGTCATTGGAGTCGCACCTTTATAATACGAAGACTTGTCAGAAAATATTATAAAGTGTAATATCATAAATATTTTATTCGCATATGATATTATTTATTTTTTTAGATATTACACGATATTACCCTGAAGGCGCTACAAAAGTATTGTCCGAAGGATTTGGTCCAGTTTAATAAATCTGCAAAATGCTTTAGACGGGTGATATGTATTTTATAAGGTGAAGGGCGTATCATTTTATGGTTTTCGCCTATTACGGCAATGATGACACTTACTTTTCGTTCTCCTTTCCATTATGTTAGTAATCGGTAAAAGGGTTTAGCAGCCTTACCGAACAAGAGGTGCCTTTCCCCACGGATGAGGTCAATATTTTAGGTGGTGTACTAGCAGGACCTAAGAATACTCCATGCTTAATATCAGCTCTAGATCTTCTTTTGTTTCAGAGTTATTCAAGATAATGTAAAATATACAGGGTGTCGTTGAAAGTGGCATATTTCGAGAACTGTTCAAGTTAGATCAACCAAACAAAATTGTGTTTGATAACAATAAAATAAACTACACAATGCATATTTTTAACCTGCATCTTGTCCTTATTTTTCATAATAAAAAACAGAGTTCTTGTTTTTTTTTTCCATATTTTTTTTTATTTCACGCGGAGGTACACCTACAAAAAAAAATATGCATACATAGCCACTAATGTCCACTGTATACATAAATAAAAATATTTCCGTAAATCATCGTGCGACATGCCAAAAAAAAATATTTCAGAAGTAGTCGTTACTGGCATACAAATAAAGTACCAGCGCAGTGTGAACATAAGTTAGTGTGTAGGTATACATACAATCTCTCGACACTTACCGCACAAAATATCATTGACGTCAATTGACTTATTAGTACATTTGCTATACAGGGTGGTCCAAACCTTGACGTCAAAAAAATTTTTTTAGGTTCTCAACGTCATGGGCTATCAGAATATACCCCATTTATGTTAGCCGATTTTTTGTAGTTTTCGAGTTATGAATTTTTTTTAAAAATTTTTAGAGAAATACTGGAATGAAGAAATTTATTGATAAAAAAAACTATTGGGTTTTTTAAATATTTTCTTTTTGTGAAAGTATTACTACAAATAAAGCACTTACTGACAAAAAAATTAGCGTCCTCACTTTGATACAAGTAGGATAAAAAGTACCAAATTCAAAATTTTACGTTAAAAACGCATTAAAATAGCATTAATGTAGGTAAATAAAAAAATAAAACATATCCCAAGGATTTTTGGTAATCTAAAGACTGCCCTAGACCTTAAACCTTCCTAAAAGCAAAAAAAAAGTGATAATTAATGATGAGGATTTTTCGAAGTAGTCGCTCAAATAAACTTAAAAAAAAGCTTCTAAATTTTTTATTTAAAAATAAAGTAAAATTTCGTCTGTTTTGTTGTTCTCATCAATAAACAAAAACAGAAAATACACGAAAACTCAATTTGTGTACTTATTCAAGTATTTTTTTACTACTTTAAAATTTTAAGCTTTTTTGAGTTTATTTGACCGACTACTCCGAAAAATCCTCATCATTAAGTATCACTTTTTTTTTTTGCTTTTACGAAGGCTCAAGGTCTAGGGCGGTCTTTAGAATACTAAAATCCCTTGGGATATGTTTTATTTTTTATTTACGTAAATTAATGCTATTTTGATGCGTTTTTAGCGTAAAATTTTGAATTTGGTATTTTTTTATCCTACTTGTATCGAACTGAGGACGCTAATTTTTTTGTCAATAAATGCTTTATTACAAAAAGAAACTAGTTAAAAAACCCAATAGTTTTATTTTTATTAATAAATTCCTTCATTCCAGAATTTCTCAAAAAAAAATTTTCAAAAATTAATAACTTGAAAACTACAAAAAATCGGCTAACATACATGGGGTATATTCTGATAGCTCATAACGTGAGGAATCTAAAAAAAATTTTTTGACGTCAAGGTTTGGACCACCCTGTATAAAAGAGAGATAAACATTTGACACATAGTATTGTTTTCGACATTTTCTGTTGGGAAATGGAAAACATTAAGTGTAAGCCTTGTGAAAAAACGTTAAAAAATATATGTGGAAAGGAAAGATGCATACAAAATTGACAAGAGGCTGATTTATATAGCAAATGCACTAATAAGTCAATTTACGTCAATGATATTTTGTGCGGTAAGTGTCAAGAGATTGTATACCTACATACTAACTTATGTTCACACTGCACTGGTACTTTATTTGTATGCCAGTAACGACTACTTCTGAAATATTTTTATTTTTTTTGGCATGACGCACGATGATTTACGGAAATATTTTTATTTATGTATACAGTGGACATTAGTGGCTATGTATGCATATTTTTTTTGTAGGTGTACCTCCGCGTGAAATAAAAAAAAATATGGAAAAAAAAACAAGAACTCTTTTTTTATTATGAAAAATAAGGACAAGATGCAGGTTAAAAATATGCATTTTGTAGTTTATTTTATTGTTATCAAACACAATTTTGTTTGGTTGATCTAACTTGAACAGTTCTCGAAATATGCCACTTTCAACGACACCCTGTATATTTTACATTATCTTGAATAACTCTGAAACAAAAGAAGATCTAGAGCTGATATTAAGCATGGAGTATTCTTAGGTCCTGCTAGTACACCACCTAAAATATTGACCTCATCCGTGGGGAAAGGCACCTCTTGTTCGGTAAGGCTGCTAAACCCTTTCATTGTATAGTGTATACAATCAACGACATTTGAATTTTTATCCCAAAAATTATCAGTTACAAGAAAATTCTATACAAAATCATACGTTTGACAGTGTTTATCAACTCATGTTTACAGCGAAAAGTGTACATTTTTGCAACAGCAGTGATCACTGGATCGGCTTTGGTACCCCCGCCGCCCGCTTTGCACGGTCAATAACGTTCTCATATCTACTTAAATGTCACAAAAGTCCATTTTGTCCACTGTCTAATACGCTGACTTTAGTAAGTACCCACCTTACATTTTTCAGGAATGCAGTGAACCTCATAAAGTGCTCTTCTTTATTTTTGTATTTCTTGTTTTGTGTGAATTTGAACCTAAAATGAAATGTTATTAATATATTTAGGAATTCGTAGAAAATGCAAACTTATTAGGTTAAAATAATTTTCTCAAACATGCAACGAAATATTGATGTTACGTTCCTAATTAGTTGCCTTGCGAAGTTTGACGTTTCAAGTGAAGCTAAGAGAAGAGGTCGTTAATGGAATTTCATACAACTCGAGCAGGCCTAGTTCGGCAAATTTTTCTTTTTTATATTCCATTCCACATAAATCATGGCACAGGCGTCATGTCATTTAGACAAATAAATGTTTCCATCATTTTTTATTGCATGTTCGAGAAAACCAACCTATAGGTACATACCTCGGCGGAAAATGGGATTACCCTTCTCAGACCTATCCATTTATAATATGTCTTGGGCCGGCAACCCCTTTCGTCCCGGTCTCAGTAGTAATGTACTATTGAGGCTTTCTCTTGAGTATAACTTTTGAGGACTTGATGTGAATATTTGAAAATGTCTTAGTATCTATTCTTAACCCTTAAATTGACAATGTAATGTACCACACATATTTTTCGACTCATTCTATGTATTACTTAAAAACAGAAGTTTATGCTTTACACACAGTGGCGAGGAGGCTAGAACGCATGATTTATTGTAATTTGCCAATTTAAGAGTCGATAAAAATGATAAATTGTGGAAAGATAGGTGACGGAAACATTGAAATACTTACCTTTCAAATAATTCAGTCATATCTTGTTGCAAAATAGGGCTATCAAGTTCAAAATTGTGTTCAATATCTGTTTGAGTATTTCTAGCAGAAAGAGAATTGCATCGCAGATCTGTAAAAACGAACGAGTTGGAACGTTTTTTAAAGTCACTAGCTATAGTAGCTATTTAATTACCTTCAACATCACATCACACACATCATCAGCCTATGTTAGTCCACTGCTGGACGTAGGCCTCTCCTTTTAACTATGCGTATAGACGCATTAGGAGGTAAATGCCCATAATCGCCACGCTGGGCAAGCGGATTGGCGATCGCAGTAATGTGTCCACCATGATGACGCTGCTGCCCATCATCAATCTTTTATAAAATAATGGTCAGTGACACTTCAATTCTTAGTCGACTCTTACGACACCTGCAGGAGGAGTTGGGGTGGTGACAAATGTATTCTTAACTGCCGTCACCATACGGCCTACCTACCACGACTTTTACCTTCAACGAAACAGTAAAAATATCTTCTTTCAGATGTATCAATTTATTAAAGAGGTGGTAGGTATTACATAAGCTCTGAAATGGAATTCGAGATCAAAAATGTAAACAATCTATGACAGTGACATGACATTATAAAGTCAATGTTAAAATGACATTCCAGGGGTATAAAACTTTTTATTTTTTAACACCTTTATAAATTAACGTCGCATTTTGAGATGGGTTTATTTATTTTTCACCTCCGCAGCTCGAAAAGACTTCTTTTGATTCGCGAAATCAGTGAGCAAAGTGCGATTTTGCTCACTGAGTGAATGTTGTTTTCCATGACGTTTAGACTTTAACTTTTTCTTTTGTTTCTTTCACTTGTTAGTAAAAAGACAGAGATGAAAAATGTTACGTTATAAATTGTCATAATATGCATTTTTTTTTCGTTCATGGCATCCTAGCGTATTCAGCCAGTTGTATTAGACGACGCGTTTTATCGGACCCGATTACTTGTACCCGAACGACATATGGCCCCTACCACCAAGCATACATAGCATTGGCGTCCGTCATTCCACCTCTCTATCGCTCTTATATATGTGATGTGTGACAGAGAGAAAGACAGCCGTTTTAAAACGGACGGATATCGTGCACATCGTGGTACTAGGCGAGTCAGAATCGCGTTCAGAAATTCGACACGAGTTCATTTCTAAATAATTATAACTGTTTTATAAAATTTTATGAGCTTTCATTTTTTTAGTAGTTATAATTATGTACTTTCTGTTACAAACATAATGGTAAAACAAAAACAAAAAATAACGGGATGGCACGTATAAATGTTTAATAACATATTTTCCTTTTCTCCATGCTGAGGTGAAAAGTTGTATGTACAACTTGAGAGCAAAGTTATTTGAATCTCGTGTCTTTCGAGTCTCTCGCTACGCTCAAGACTCAAAACTGACACTCGCATCAAATACGTACTTTGCTCTCATGTTGTACAAATAACTATTATTTTATTTATTTGCACACTTACAAACTATCCTTACAGATGCTAAACCTAAGACAATGCTTGATGTTTAGGTGTAGATACGCGAAAGTCAAAGTATGTTCGATACACAAGTATCACAATCATAACATATTTTTGGACATGACTATAAAAAAACATACGGCTGAGTGTCCACGGTTCCTGATTACAAAAATAATACCTAGAAAATTTGCTAGAATGTTGTAAATAATCAACATAATCAATGTTTGAAAACCAATGTCGTGTTACTTTTATCTTTAAGATAGTCGGGGAACGAATTCCAGTCTTCATCTATAGTTACAATCGAATTTATAAAAATGTCTATTATATATTTTTTTTTTTTTATGTAATAAATTCTTTAATGCATGTTATTTTAATAAGATGTATTATTATACTGTTTTGAAAAAAGTAAGTCCACCTGAGTTTCTTACTGGTTCTTCTCAGGAACGGTAGTAGGGTTTGAACCAGTAGTAGATTTTTTTTTTCTCTCTCTTGATAATGTCAGACGATTCGAAAATGCTTATTAATAAGCTTACTTGAATAAAGAATAGTTTGACTTTGACTTTGACTTTGAATCAATTTCTATGAAAAAAACTAAAATCTGTTTTCATGTAGGTACTTTGTAATGCTAAATTTTAGGAGTTTCTATGAATCATAAAAGAGTCATTTGGAGCACCATCTTGTTTTGATTTTTTTCAGTAGGTACATTATTAACATTATTATAAC
This sequence comes from Thaumatotibia leucotreta, assembly GCA_025490895.1. Classification (NCBI taxonomy): domain Eukaryota; kingdom Metazoa; phylum Arthropoda; class Insecta; order Lepidoptera; family Tortricidae; genus Thaumatotibia; species Thaumatotibia leucotreta. The sequence continues at coordinate 365,813 of JALPQI010030420.1, read as the reverse complement.
TGCGAACCAAATGTTTAAAACTTCTTATCATTGCCAGTAGTATAAATTAAACACCCTACATTTTATTAAAACTAGAGAAATATATGATTAAAAAAATAATGTATGATATAAAAATTAGTAAAATATTTAAAAACTATACGTACCGTCAGTGACATGCATGTGCGCATTTTTTAAAAGTATTTCAATGATTTTAGATTACCCACCTCTCGCGATAATTTTTTTGTGCTGGTATCCCATTTGTTTACATTTTTGATCTCCAATTCGATTTCAGATCTTAGGTGCGTCATTGCGACATAGGGCTGAAATGTAATGAATGCTCCTACACATTCCCTATACTGAGCATGGCCCGATATGCTCTGGGGCAGAGATGGGCATTAATCGATTATTTTTTTAATCAACTAATTAATCGACTAAACAATCAATCGTCACAAAACTAATCGCGATTAATTTAATTAGGATTAACTTAATCGCTGCAGAATTCGATTAACGATTAATCAATCGGCATTTTAATCGACTAAATTAACGATTACGTCTCGATTACATTTTGAAACATAGTGCATAACAAAAAAATAATATGTATTATCATTCAGTATATTTTTTGAAATCATTTTAGAGCAGGGCAACAAAAATGTTACTTAGCTATTTTAAAAATTGAATAAGAAATCGATTTACACAATCCATCATTTCATCCATAAATATCATATAATGTATACTCGGCGGGCCAACCACGGTTTGTCCGTAGTAAAGAGCGGCGTATTTGAAAAATACAAGCCGTTGGCTCGATTTCTAAAGCAAGTATTGAAATTCGCAATTTTTTCTAGGTACTGATAAACTGGTTGGCCAGTAATTTATTAAAAGTACCAACAATATTTTTAATCGAGCATAACTAAATTCTTGCTAGAATTAGTTCAAACTTCATTATTCTTACCTGCTACCGACCCTTGCTCATTATTCTCATAAGTAAGCTATTCCTTTCGCTCTTACGAAAAACAAAAGAGATGGTAAAGGGCCGTAGTAAAAAAAAATAACTTTCCCTTATCGCGTGATTTGAAGACATTTACTGCCTAGACTTTACGGTGTTATCTCGGTCGGATTTTTGACACGGAACCGTCATTAATATTACTAAGTAATAACAATAGGATGTAGTGGCTAAGAATTCTATGTTAGCGTTTGCTAAACACGTGTGAGGCAGCGTTTCAAACAAATTCTAATTCTGTTCCTATGTTATATTATAATATAAGTGTACCTGAAGCTGGAAGGCCCTACTATACTAAAAGCATCAAACATAGTTTTAAATAGAAAATAACTGATTTAAAATATTTATTGATACTTTAAATTTCAGTGGCCATTGAAGAGTTACGCTTGACACCTTATGGTTACATTATCGGATTATCCGATCAGGAGGCCAACTTGTGACTTTCAAGCATTCGATTGCAAGGAAACAGGTTGAAAATAGTCGCACTCAAATGTGTTTCCCAAATAATCAGTATAAATATAAAAGACCCGTAATGACCTAGGTATTGTTATACATATACATGCCTTAAGGTATACCCGTCTGTCAGCCGAACCCGAAACTTAGTAAAACTTTAAAAAAAAATCGAATGTTAATCGAAAGAAAATTAATCTAATTAATCAATCGATTATAGATTTAATCGCTCGTATTTAATCAACGATTAACTTAATCGTGATTAAATTAGTCGAACATCTTACGACTAAGATTGATTAATCGTCACTTTTAATCGTTAATCGATTACTTTTAGGCTAATCTTAATTGATAATCGTTAGTCGATTACATTTTGCCCATCACTGCTCTGGGGCGGTTTTATTTTCTTCTCACTATTCCGTTGAAAAATTTTGTGCGTGCCTAAGGGTGCGGCTGCACTGAGGCGGAGAGGAGCGGAGATGTGCAAAATTGACCAATTACATTCTTCAAATTCAAAATTCGTCATGCGGTTTCATTGGCCAATTTTGCACATCTCCGCTCCTCTCCGCCTCAGTAGAGCCGCACCCTAAAGCTTGTGTAAAATAAAGCTCGTGCCTTTGGCTTGGGTCCTACTTTTACACTTGTTCACAATTTCTCGTTGATTTGCATTCCATGGGGGCTACCTTCAATGAGATTCAGCTTATACTCTGTTTGGTTTGGTGTATAAAAAAAGGTAAACAATCTTGCAGTATCTTTTTATTGAAAAATGGATAGAAAAATCCAAACTAGGTACTTAATGAATCAAAAAACAATGTAAATCACTATATAAGGTCCTAATTTATTAGTTGCAGATATTTGAACACATGATACTTTACATTAAAATAATTAGCTTTAAATATAAATTAAGAAATCTTTTCATGTAATTTTTTCGATTTCATTTTCCTAACAAAAAAAATTATTATAATTTCGTCTAAAAAAAATCATCATGTGTGCATTATCACATGTCACAATAACACTGTCTGTCATGTCATCAAACGATACAATCCAAAGGAAAATAACATGACATTGACAATCAAGAAGTGGCCAGTTCCAGACTTCCAGTCCAGTTAAGTGGTACGTAAAAGAGGTATTAGAATCTGTTCAATGAGTTTTCATTTAATAATCACAAAAACAGGGTGATTTTACGTAGGAAATTTGTTTTTCCGTTTTCTCCAAAAAATCATCGTAAAAGCTATAATGTTTCACGGTTTAATATACTCCAGAGACCGAGTACTATCAGCTGTAAAAATATCTGCATCTAATAAATTAGGACCTTATATTTCCTTGTTATATTATGTATATTTGCTAAAACTTATTTTCTACTCGTAGTTTTCAATAAAAAGATACTGCAAGATTGTTTAACTTTTTTTAAACACCAAACCAAACAGAGTATAGGTTCGGCCTGTCAGTTTTTGACAGTAATTCTATGGAACAGCGGCCCTAGCGCGAAAAACGAAATTCGTAAATTTCGAGAATTTGTCTCTCTCACTCTAATGACGCTTTCGTTTGAGTGACAGAGAAAAATCCTCGAAATTTACGAATTTAGATTTTCGCGGTAGTAGGTAGGCCTGATTACATCGCGATTCAGATTAGGTCCTAAACTGAATCGCATTAGAAGATCGTGGTAGCGCCGCAGACGTGATTGGACTTACCGCGTGGGATTTTATACACATCAGGGTCAGGTTTGGCCCTGCTGAACTCTTCATAAGTGTGCTGAATAAAATCTCGTTCGACACCTTGATAGAACATCCTGTATTCGTATCTAAAATTATAATTGTCTGTCATGAATTGATTAGTATAAGTAGTTTAATCAAGGTATTAGTTAGGACCTGGGCCCTATTTCTCCATGGTGACAGATGCAACAATTGTTAAAAAATAAATAATAAATAATTCTTTGGACATCTTACACAAATCGACCTAGTCCCACGGTAAGCTCAATTAAGGCTTGTGATGTGGATACCACGCGACGATATATATAATAGATAGACACATATAGATACTTAAATAGGTATATAGACAACCATGACCAAGGAACAAATATTTGTGATAAATAAATACACAAATAATGCCCTCACCGGGATTCGAACCCGGAACCTCGAGCTTCGAAGGCAGGGTCACTACCAACTTGGCTACAGAGGCTGATACTGTTTCTCCTATTGACTGACCATCGGACGAGCCGTGTGTTTGTTTTCCATCAACATAAGAACTTTAATTTAGCAGTACCTAAAATAGCAATTTTAGAACTATCTCGAGAAAGAGTTGTGCCGTAGCCGACGGAGGCCTCTGACGTCAGTAAAAGTAATATTCTACAATTGTCGAACCTGTTGCCATGGTGTAATAGGGGCTTGGGCGAGAGAACTTCGCTTTTGAACTCGAAAACAACTTTTTCCTAGAAGAGAGAGCATGATTTATTATGAAGGTAGCGAAATATGTATAATGTATTGTAACAGCTTGACTAAGTTAAGTATCTATTTTTGAACGTATTGTGAAAACACAAATCAAATTATTTACCAACTAAATATTTTGATTTGTGCTTTTATTTTTTCCCTAGTAGTCACACTACTTAATATTATATAAATTATAAATATTGGATGTCATATACCAAAGAAAAAAAGACCACCGAGTGGCCGAGCGGTGCTGGCATCAGCCGCGAAAGCTGACGTTGGTGATCTTGGTCGTTTTTACCAAAACTATGAAATTCACGCCAACCCGACCCGATTCAATAACAATAGTCTATATATACCTAATTACCTAGTCTATAACTCTATAAATTAATAATAATTGTCTATCAGATTGACTGGTACAAATTGCCTCATTGCTTAAGTTTACCTTTTGTACGTCAAGTCTTCACTTCTTCTTGAAAAATGGTATAAGTTTAATACATGTGTACATTCACCGATTTCCAAAACGGCCGGCGACGGACCCTTTTTCACTAAAGCCACAGAAATAATGTACACGCTACTTACGCTACACATTTCTATACTATTTAGTGACAGTAATGACTGAATTCATATGGAATTACGTAAATCGGTGAAAAGGGATTAAGCTTACACTGAATATGGGGGATTAACCTTAATACCAACGTATAAACAGTGTTAAAATAATAATTTGCCAGTATCAAAATGTTCAGGGTAAGTATATAATAATATTAATAAAATAACAAATTCATAATTGGGTCTTATAAAAATGTACGTAGAAAAAAGTTAGTTTAGTTAAAAATTATGATTGTGATATTATTTCCACGATATGACGACTCGTGAAAATATTTTATGGAATATGCCTAATGATAGGTAGTAATGATTGACCACGTTTGCGTCATTTTGTTACTGTATATAACATAAAGTTGGTTTTATCGTACCGAGCAAATTCAGAAACTTCCATTTACCATCTAAGATAGGAAACCTATTCTAAGTCCTGAAACATCACAGACAACGTGGAATGCACTTATTTTACTGCTCCTAGTTAAGTTACTGCTTTATTTGTAAGTTTTTCATTTACAATACAATACAATACAATAACTCTTTATTGCACCTCAAAGACAAATACAAAACAAATAATAAAAGTACATGTTTGAAAGAGGTAAACAAAAGGCGGTCTTATCGCTAAAGAACGATCTCTTCCAGACAACCTTCGGGTAGAGGAGATAAGAAAGTAAAAGTTGATAGTAGGTGGTGCAAAACTGAGAAAAATAGTCTGATGGCTAAGGAATGTAACAATAAACACAAAATGCAAATACATATATATGTATATATATATAAATAGATACACATAGAAATACATATACATATTATAAAAATAAAGATACACCACATAGTGAAACTATGAGAAATAATTAGTTTAAGTCAATTGGAATGAAAGGAGAAAATAAAAATAAAGAATTCAAAACTAAGGAAGTGACAGATAGTGTTTCTTAAGTAATGATTTGAAGGATGTAATCGATTCGGCACGTCTTAATTCAATAGGGAGTGAGTTCCATAGTCGAATAGCTCGAAAGGTTATGCATATACTCGAATGGTAGCATTTACTTAATGAGGATCATTTTTGATCGAGATTGAGAACGGTTATTTGTATTGTATGAACAGAATTCTTTGAATGCCTTACCTCACTGGCGCCCAATCATTAGTAGTCCCAGTCGTCCAAAGAGTGTACTTGAATATTGCGCCATATTCCTGCTGTTTTTGTTGATATTCCCATTTTGTGGTAGAATTTACATCAGGACCTGTATGTAATATAGTCACCATCAGATGTATCAGAGCGGCCAGGGTGATCACAAATATCTGAACAGGCCTCTGTTGTCATGACGATAGAGTGCATATTCAAATGCTTTTGAGCTCATCGTGGCCGCTTTTATATATACCAGGGTGCTTAGACAAGTTGCCAATCGCTAACGCTTAATCGTCAGTCGTAAACGAAAGGCAGCTAATTAACTCTCTTTGTCGCACTACCTACTATGAAAGAGTGACAGGAAAACTACGATACGGTACTAAGCGTTAGCGATTGGCAATTTGGCTAAGCATCCTGATGGCGATTGGCGACTGTACAAATAAGCTTTTCGTGCAAGAAAATGTCTCGATTTTTCCCCGTCGCACATTTTTAGTAATTCTATTTATTCTTCATTTTCCAGATCATTTTTTATAGTTGATATTGAATCGCTATGGCTACTTTCTGGCTCTATCATGTAACAAGCAAGCTCAACCATGTTTTCATAATATAATTTTGTTATCAAGCAATGTTAAACATGCATGCGAAATTTCAGATTGATTGAAAGCTGGAAAGAACGTTTTTATGTAGGTAAAATCCACTCAATTATTTTACCATGCTAAGTCAAACCTATATTTGATTTTTGTCCTAGGCACAGGCATAATTACATATATTTAACAGTATTTAGTAAAAACTTGGAAACCATGTCGCGTTCGCGTTCAAAAATAAACACATTTTACTTTTGCTTTAAAAATTGCTGATAATATTATTCCGTTAATTAAAAGTAACCCCAAGTTACAGTAGCTCCAACATACTTTTACGTTTTTATGTTAAACAAGTGTATATTATTATCTAGAAATTTTCAACAAACAAACGTAATACCAGTGTAATTGAAAAAAAGGGGCAAAATTACCAACACAATTTTTAGGCAACGATATTCAATTTTGTTGAATTACTTAGATTACAAATAGTCGGCAAGATTACAATTAAAAATAGTAAACATAAAATTTGTCTTACGAAAACAATGTCTGTATTTGATTTCATAATGAGAAAATTGATATTTTTATTGTTTCGTTCATGCAGTGATCATTCCAATTCTCGGAGATATTGAGTAACATACGTACAAAAAAATTTCAAATTGAGAACCTTCCCTTTTCTCTAAGTGGGTTAAAATAGTGCTGTCGATCATGTACAATAGGTAATTAGGTACCTAATTATAAAAATGAATCTGTTACATAAAAATAATTTTATTTTGTAATAAATAACATTGAGCCTCCACTAGGACAATTTATACATGGAAGTATTGATTTTCCAAAGCAAACGATAAATGGTTAATGAAACAAAGATTTGTCAAAATAGATGAAGAAGTTTTGAATAAGTTGCTTATTACAATGGAAATAATTGAAAAAATAAAGTTTCACCAAGTAAAAGGAAAGGCGTGGGTGTCCCAGTTAAATACGAAACTGAACGAACCATTAACATTTACTGAATGGATAGCGTGGGACCTGCCCACGTCCCCTGAATTGATGGTGCCTACACCCAAGAAAATACTTTTAGTTAATTTTTATAGAAAATGCTACTTGCTGTTTTCAAACAGATTCTTAAAAAATCGAGGAACTTATGGAATGTAACAGTATTTGATCAGTCTGCTTCAAACCCAGTATATCAATTATTTATAATATTTTCTATGAAAACAATCAATCACCCGACTCGAAACTTTAAAGGTCTCTGCCCACTAGATCGTACCATACCATAACCGTAGCAGGAACGTATCAGACAAAAAACTATTATTTGTATTGAAAAGTATGAGACTATGCCCACTAGGACGTTCCGGCGCCGGCAAACACCGTCTCATACTTTTCAATACAAAGAATAGTTTTTTGTCTGATACGTTCATGCTACGGTCATGTTATGGTACGGTCTAGTGGGCAGAGACCTTTACACTCAAGTTAGTCTCATAAGTATGTAAGAATACCTGTTTCCTTAAAGTTGTACACGGGCGGCAAATAATAGTAGTGCAGCCGTCTTATCTCACTAGAACCCTCGCTCAATTGACGACAAACAATATCATTTTGATTCCCGTTCGGATTAGGGCTTACCTGCAGGAAAAATAAATGAAAAATGTTCAAAGCAATCTTTTTTATTAATTGTACAGATCGTGAGTGCGCACGAATCTTATTTTTTTTGTGGGCTTTTGAACGATCGTAATATATACGGAATACATCAAGCAAAAAAAGTCGTGAAATATATAGGACAGTTGGTGGAGTGCTTATATTCATTGTAAATTAAGTATCATTAAGGATGAACATATTGTGAAAACACAAATCAAATTATTTATTCGTTAAATATTTTGATTTGTACTTTTAATTTTTCTCCAGTAGTCACACTACTTAATACTATATAAATTATAAATATTAGATGTCATATACCAAAGAAAAACGACCAAGATCACCTATGTCCGAGGTGGGGATCGAACCCACGTACTCAGCTTTCGCGGCTGATGCCTGTACCCCTCGGCCGAGTGATCTTGGTCGTTTTTCTTTGGTATATGACATCTAATATTTATAATAATTTATCATTAAGGATATTTAGTTATTTTTTGAGTATATAATATTTTATTTATAATTCGTACCATTTTTTGAAATGCTTTAATAGCTATTAGGGTTATTCGTTTGGATACATGATATATTATATATCAATTTAAAAACAAATCGACTATTTACCTACATATTTAAACAAATCCAACACTATGGATTTATAAGTAGGTAGGTATTTAAATTGATGCTAATAAATGTATAATTTTTTCAACGTCCGTAGCTTTTTTGGAACTGTTAGAAGTAAATAATTAGGTAACTAAGAAGTTATATGTCTAACCCTGTTACTGTGAATTTACTCGCTTCTTTCTCGAGTGTGACTACTGAAACTTTGCTTACCTACATTTTTGCCAGAAAACTCAAATAATTTTGGGGTGGTCACACTTTGTGTTATAGGAATTATGGTTTATTGTATGAGAATTTATTTTTTCAAAAAGAATATTACATTCACTTAGAGAAATACAGACCAGTCATAACTAATACGTATAAAGTGTTTTTAGAATATATTATTGATTTTCTGTGCACACATGAGATACTTAAGGAAATACTTTGACGTGTCTTGCACTCGGTTAAAACTACAAACATAATTATATTTACACTTACAAAAAACGATTACACCGAGGAGTGATATATATTTCAGTCTTATTATAGAATTTAAATTATAAACAGTTTAACCTTCTCTTTACAAACTTGTCCCGTTTATGAGATTATAGTACATTTAGATGCAAGTGCAATTAAAAATATTTTTTTACACGTGTGTCGAGCGAATTTTTTCATAAGAAGTGCCATAAAAAGAGAAATTTACGCACGCGAAGCGTGCGCAAAGTTTACTTTTGCGCACTAGTTAGGAAATAGTACTTTACGACACAAGTGCGAAAAACATGAAATTCGAAACGAGTGGCGATGTTTTAAAACAGGACAGGAACAGGGAGTGTTTTAAACCGACACGAGTTACGAATTTCGTTTTTGCACGTATCTCGTACGACGTTTTTTAGTACAGATGGCCCTCCGAAGTTTTGGACCTCACGTAAAATGACCCACTTCTCGCACTAGAGCCTAAAAAGTACACCATCTGTGCTAAAAAGATTTTATTTAATTCACTTGATCAAATTACTGGAAACACGTGAGAGAACTAAAACCTAAAGTATCAACATATTAGCACCATCCTACTACATTGTTTATTTTTGAACCATAAGCAAATACTACAATTAGTCATACCGCAATCAAAAAACTGACAACAAAATTTGGTTGCACAGAAAATCACTTACCCAGAAATATTGGAACTGGACAATGTTATTCACTTTTCCATGTCGTTTCTGATACATTTTTGACATTCCCTTGTAAAAGTCAAACCTGTGGTGACCGTTAACGCCGTTAGACCTGTATTTTTAAAATAGTACGTAAGGTTTCAGAATTTTGCATACATATTATAATTATTATTATTCACTAAAGGAACTTAGGGATTCTTGCACAGCAACATACTCGTATCAAGACGAACGGCCATTTTTTCCGCAACTAGTTATATACTTTCGGTTATTTACCTTATTTACGCTATTCCATAAATTTTTTCCATGATTCTTTTTAATTTTTCATAGGTCGCACAAAACGTTTATAGGGTTCCTTAGTAAACAAGGCCCTTTGTAGTGTCGCCATGTTCGTACGTCTGTCCGCAGCACAAAAGAAAGTTTTTCCTTTAAGTCAATATTTTCGAAAAACCTCTAAAGATGCATTCAGACCAAACGAGCATTCGCTATTCTATCCCCCACTCTACGAAATCAACGAATCACGTTTTGTGTAACGATCGAATTTCGTAGAGTAGGGGGTTAGAATAGCGAATGCTCGTTTGGTCTGAATGCACCCTAACTTTTGATCCGTACGTCTAACTGATATAAGGTATGTTTCATAATTTTTTTCATATAAAAAAAAAGAATCGTGGAAAGAATTAATGGAAGTGTAAATATACAGGGTGTTTGGGATAACGATGTAGGAATTTCTGGAGGTGGCAAAGGAGACTAATTGGAAGAGTTTGAACCCTATTTACCCTAGTCCAATATGTGACAGTTTTTTTTTAAATAAAACAAAATTGAACTCGCACTTGCCTACTAACTGCAAGAAAATTTGGTTTGGTGACGGCGTTCAACAATTGATCGACGATAACTTTTAAAGTAATTGCTATTTTGTTGTACTTTTTTTTGTAATCAAAACCTAGAAAATCAAGCATGTTTTTACACGAATAGGAAGACTCATATCCCGACTACTTTTTTTTCACAGGCCGATAAAGTTTAATTTACTGTTAGAAATCAGTAATGATGAACTAGAAAAATTATTATAAAAAATGTTGAGTGTGGCAAGTGGGAGTTCAATTTTTTTTTATTTATTACTCAACTAATTGTTATGTTAATTATAAAAAAATCAAAGCTATTTATTGCATATTTTGATTTAAATATAACTTTTTAAGTAAATTTTTGGTATAAAACTGAACATTTTGAAAAACGTGAGTTAAAAAAAAACTGTCACATATTGGACTAAGGTAAATAGGGTTCAAACTCTTCCAATTAGTCTCCTTTACCACCTCCAGAAATTCCTACATCGTTATCTCAAACACCCTGTATAAATAACCAAAAGTATTCAATAGGCCTATATAATACTATAAAATGAAAGAGTATCGCGAACATAATCGACCAAGCCGTTTTTGAATAACTACGGAGCCCTACACCGAGTGTGGCCCGACATGCTCTTGGCTGGTTTTTTATTTTGGTGGGCACTGGCAGTAGCATACACAAGAGTAGGTAATACAGGGTTGGGCGGATTAAGTGTCCTATTGAAAATTTTTTTACGAAACTGTGCCTCTTATTATATAATCTTCGATAAAATTATGTAATTGAAGAGGGGTTAATATTTTGCGCACTGCAAAATAATCACAAAATGTGAGGCCTTTTTAAAATAGATAATTTATATATGTGCCCTCTCTCTTTAAAAAATATAAGAGTTAAATACAAAAAGTCGAATAGGCGGCACGAAGGCCATTTTTCAAACAAAATGCATTTTCATTGCAAGAGTTTGGTAAATGCCAGATTGATTATGGGTATAGTGTTTTATTAAGAACTAGAAAGGAAGGTATTTTAGTTACAAATTTATTCCAAAAAGTTAATCAATCAGGGTACAATATGATAAGAAGAAATACCAAGTTATAGCCAAAATTATGAGGATGATATTTACCTAGCAAAGTACGCTAAATCTTTAGATAACTGAAATGCTATAAATATTTCCATATACAAATCAATGCAGAGTTTTATTGAGACGGGTTAAGGCTAAGATTCAAGTTTATACTAGGGTTAGATAACCTAGTATGACATCACATGGCAGATAAGGTAGTGCGTGCCGGATGAAATTCCTTATACGACATAATGCTTAAAATAATACATGTTAAAGGGGAGTTCATCAAATTTATCAATTGCTGCGGTAAAATATAGAATGTTTCTGATATAAATAACACCAAGATTTGTAACATTCTTTTGTTTTTAAACTTTTATACCACTTTTTAACTAGGACACTTAATCCGCCCAACCCTGTATATGAGTTGTTAAGTGGTCACAAATTCTATTAAATTGACTGAAACGATATCTATAGATGGAAGTCCAAATGAATTAATATTTCATGTTACTGGAATATTTATACTAAACATTTTATGTAGAATAGGCATCCACATACTCACCATACTTCGTAAGGTTCTATCACGTTCGCAGACGGTATTTTTAGGGTTGCTTTAAAGTGATATGTTTGTGGCCACTGTAAGGAACCCTCTGCTCCTAAAATATACATCCGTTATACCAAGCCGAAGATAATTATATTTTCCCTATAGATAGTTCCACAAGAGTTGAGGTCACGCACACATCAACATGTCATGTAAACACACGGGGAATTTGAAATTAGTGTTATTTTTTTCATACTGACAGCAAACCCAATTGCAAACTGTAAGATTGACCAAAAAGTTTGTTCTAGGGATTTGCTTCAATATTTTGACGCAAGTCATTCATTATTTAATTCACAATTTTTTTGGAATTAGTACTTCATTTGGATGTGTGTGTGATCATTCACCTCAACTCTGGTGTAATTACCTATACCTATACAAAAATCATTTCACTACATTATCTTAGCTCACGGCTGCTTTTCTTTGAAAATTGTATGCAAATTTGTATTTTGTGTTCAAACAAGTCAAGCTTTGATTGCCTTGAAATATTATGAAAGCATAGGAGTATTTTTAAAGTTATGATATTACAAATAATACATAAGTATATTATTTTTGTTACATATCCTGTGATTTATATTTCAAAAGTTTGGAGTCTTCTTGTTGGTTGGTTCAGTTTCTTTGATTACACTTGAAGGAATGTTTACAAAAACAACATAGCTAGCATTTTTTCCAAATTTGAGTTTTTGATGTCATACTGTTCGTCATCAAAGGAGCTACAGAATGTGAAAAAAAAATTGTCTAAAAACTATCCCGTTTGGCAAAAAAATGGAAAATATTTTATTTTCCATATTAAACTGCACTAAAAAGTGTCGAATAAAACTGCAGCATTAAAATACTCAGAGTAAACCATATTCTAAATCGACTTATAAAATGGGGAATATTAGCGTAGGTATACGACGACTTTTTTCAATAAAAAAAATCTTTTTCCAAAAATGTTCATCAAGTTTTGCACAAAAACAACGTAACTACTCAAGATTTTACAAAAACAACGTAAGTGGCACGGCTTATTTTATTTTTTCCAAAAAAAATAATGAGCTAAAACACAAATAAACGGGTAATCTTAACTTAGTGGTTATATATCTTTACCGCTTCTGAATATTAAGCTTTAATTAATATTATTTAAAAAGGAATTTAGTTTTATCGCTCTCCTGTAAAGTTATGCTCAATGTAGTTATGTTGTTTTTGTAAACATCCCTTCACTTGATAAAAAACAGTTTTATTTAAACTCACCGCCATAAAACAGCAATAGCACCAGCAATAAACATGACACATGCAAGTTATCCATGCTGCCAGTACAGAGGCAGGAAAGTTTTTGCCATGAAAGAATTCAATTATCGTTATTTTCTGTTACATTTTTTTAATGATTGGTGCGTTATCATGTGAATGGTTACTTACATCATTATTTTTATCAAAATTCAAACGATTATAATTAATTATATCAAAGATTTATTGATACTACCTACTTCATTGACCCATGCTTCATAGTGTACAAATGAGAATTACATATTTAAATAATTTATAGCATTAATTTAAATTTAATATTGATAGCGGTTTGTAATTTCGGTCATCAAATAATGGCATATGGTACGAGTAGTTATATCTTATTATATGTTATTTCTTGCCTTTACGAGTTGGTACCTACGCTAAAATTTACCTAGTTTATTATTATATTATTCAATTTAAAAAAAAAAGGTATAATTGCTGTCGTTATTTTCATATCAGAGTGATATCTACTAATAACAGAAAATCATGATTATGTATTTAAAGTATCTATCTTAATATTCTTTATTTTTAGACAGGTTTTAACTCATATTTTTGGTAATTCGTAAAAAGTGTGATATAATTGATTAGATTTTTTATTAAATTGACGGGAACGAAGGGAAATCTGTTAAGTGATTTTATAATAAGAAGTAAAAACACTCTTTCAGTAGATTTTATTTCTCATAAATAACATAGAACATCGATTTAACATTTACTTAAAGCTATTGTCGAAATACCTTTGGATGGATTTTAATAAATAACACTTAACATTGAAATAACCTAATACAGATTTCAAAATCATTTCATAAACTAAACCACATAGTAATTATCTTCACACATGAAAAACACTGCAAAATAGCAGATCACACCAGTCTATACAAAGAGAAGCACGCATAGTGTTGACTTATAGATAATAGTACAAAATACTTAATTACATACATAAATATATTTAATTTAAGTGTATACACATACATAAATATTGACTATCCATTCAAATACATCACACTCGTTTTTTAAAACTTGGCCCAATATTTCTATACACTGCATAAATTCCATACATTCACATCATGGGCTTATGATTTTTATCAAATATCTTGGGTACCCAAGCTTACCCAAGCATTCCCAAACTAGAATCCCTTATTTGAAAATAAAATTGGATCCGACACCGACTGTAAACAAAAGAATATCTCTTCTGTGAACAATATTTAACTTATAAATTTTCATGTAGGTAAATATTGTTTGAAAAGGATTTGTTTTAGTTTATTTACTTTTGGCCCTGAGGAGATATATTATCGAACCGTGATTAGAATGGGATTCGAAAGTACCTGTTGACACAACAGTGTATAAGTCAATCTGGGATATACTCATAGTTATATTGATATGAGACTAACAGACAATAGATTAATTAATTACTCACTACATCTATAAATAACTCTTCTTGGTAATTGTTGTGCCATTTGTTGTGTCAACAGTACGTTCGAATCCCTTTCTGATTCCGATTAGATAATTATTATTGTGAAAGATTATTTCATTAATTTTATTTCATTTATATGAATTATTAAAAAGTATATATTTAATCTGGACTAACAAAAATAAAAATAAAAACAAAAACTATACTATGCTAAACTAAGCCTACCTTAAGGACTACGGGGACCTAAACTATATGTACAAATGTCTCCCACATCGCTGTCACTGGGCAAAGTGCCCATAAGGCTGGCTGCGTTGCCTCGCTGAATGGCAATGCCAATTCGTTGGGCGAGGAACGAGCCAGCTCTAGGTTCACCCGAGGACCGGATGAGCAAATAACTTAATTTTTTAAAAAGTTTAATTGCTTCCGGTCCCCAGGGGCCAAGGGTCTCCACTGCGAACGGCGCAAATATGTAGCTGTCGCCTAATGCTGCATATTTGCGCCGCTTTGCAGCTTCAGCGGAGGCCGCAGCCCCGCCAGCCCTCGTCGACGTCGTGCCCAGGTGGGACGGCGCCAGGGTGTCCACACATGTGGCATCCCAGACTAAGGGCCGTCCTTGTTGCCAGGGCACGAGAGTCATCCCGTCGGGTCTCTTGCCGTCATCACGTACCAGGCCACAAGGCTCTAAAGTGGCCGGCACGCTGACGCTGACCAGAGCCCGACGGATGATGTCGTTAAGGCTAGCGTGGCGCGACAGGCGACCAGCGCTCTTTGAGCATGCCAGACCATGGTGCCCCAGCCTGTCAACTGTTGTGCCACAGAGGCAGCGATGTGGAACGACTAGGTTCGCCCCGAGTCGCAAGCCGACAGCAATACGGAAACTGTTAGGGTCCAGAAGGTTTCCGTAGTTGGCTGAAGGATAGGCATTGAGCCAGTACCCAGACTCCCTTTCCGAAATCGCTAATAAGCGGGCCTTGTCGGATATATTTGTTGTTGAATTTATGAGATCTGTTTGCACCCGCCGGCAAATGGGTCCGTCCCAGAGTCTCTGGCTATTGCCATTAAAAGGCGGATCTACCCCTGGACAGGTCAGTCTCCATGCGACCTTAGCCTCGGTTAAGTACGCTATCTCACAATCACGGGGTGATGGATTTAGTATTTTTCCAGTGAGAGATAGCGTGCTGTGTACCGAGGACAAGAAAGCCGGCAGGGCGACGCTGGAGATTTTACGTAGACCAAGACCACCGAACCTTACTGGGAGGGAAGCGATGTCAAACATTCTGGAATCAATTTTAATATTTATAATTTTCTCAATATGTGTCCAAATGATGTTGTCTATATTTTCACAAAGGTGTGTGAATTTCCAAAAAGGGCTGCATCGCATGACATAAGTAAATTTAGGTACGAAATGACAAAAACGAATAATAAAGATGGCCATGTGCGGATTAATTTGAAGTAGGCGGTCTGAAAATGAATTAAAATGTTGTATATTTTTATCGATGAAGTCTGGGATAGCTTCATCAAATACCGGCGCACCAAGGAGGTGAAGCGAAGCTTTGGTGTGAATTTTGATGCCCGGGCAGAGGTTTTCAAACGATCTTATAATTTCACATTTATTTTGGATTGCTGGGTCAACGTAAAGTTCACATTTGTTTAAGTTTAGTTGTAAGCCTATGGATTCGAAAGCGGATTTAATGGAAATGAAATCATCTTTGACAGAGCTAACTTCACCCCCTAATGTGCCGTCGTCTAAATACCAGGAATTAAATTTTGAAGTAAGTTCGGTGATACATGGATGGATACAAAGGCTGAAGATGGCCGGGCCCAGGGGGTCACCTTGCTGGCAGCCGACGGATGAGAGGATGGTATGGCTGTTAAATTTAAGGTGCGTGGAGGAACTGTAGCATTGCCAAATGTAAGGGTAAATATCTGGGACGGATTTTTTAACTTCATTTAATATGACATTTCTATTGACCGAGTTGAAGGCATTCTTTACATCTAACTTTAAAAGGACTGAATTTGGGGATTTTCGGAGAAAGGTACGGCAAGCATGGACTGCTGCCTCGCAGCCGCCCTTGCTTCCGAAGCCGAGCTGAATAGGTTGGAATTTAGGTTGGAGGACGGGAAGGATATGTTTGCAGCAGATTTTAGAGGTCAAACGTCTGAAAGTTGATCCGATTGCGATTGGTCGTACACTGCCGTCCTTTTTGGAAAGGGCGCATAGGTTAGCCCCATAGAGGGTCTTAGTCACTTCCTCATTTACCTTACCACTAAGCATTAAGTTTACTAACCGAGTGATGCTTGTTAGTAATTCGCTATTATGAGCGCCAGATGAGGGTGTCAACAGATCTTTGAGGTGCTGGGGCGTAATCCCATCCAGTCCGCCAGCTGAACCGTTGTTGAAGGACATGATCGCCAAAAGTACAGCGTCTTCAGAGGCAGTAAAGCTGGCCAGAGTGGAATCGGGAGGAGCAGGAAGGTCAGGTATGGTGGGAGCCGGGGGGTGCTTGCTTTGGAGGGCTGTGAGGGTTTCATGGGAGTCTGGGGCCGATGTGTCACTGGAAAAGAGGATACGTGCGGCTCCGCGGAGGTCACCATCGTTAACTTTCGTCTCTACTTTTTTGGTTAAAGTGGAAAAAAGTGGCGGTTGTTTATCGGTGTGTGGCGGTTGATAGGGCTGAGAACAGTTTTTCTTAATTTTGCTAGTTAAACTTTTGTGGGGACTACGATCAAAGTGTAAAATTGAGTAGGCAAAGGTAAGAAGTCTTTCCCATGACGCTGAAGAATTAATATGGGAACAATCATCTAAAACTTTTATAAAACTCTTTGCTACGGTGGCTCTGGCTCCTCTTGGAATCCTTTTTATAACAGGTGTTGAACCTTTGAGAGCACTAAGTTTATCAGACAATGATATTGACTGGTAACCGGGTATCGAGGACAGTTGAGGAGTTGGGGGTTGTAGAGGTTGACTATTGCTACATTTATGAGCTTTACCAATGTGGATGTTCAAACCTTTCCGGCCTTTAAACAGTTTGGTGGATGAGCACTGTGGGCACTGTATAAATTCGTCCAGCGACTCATTACCGCGGGGATGTGACATGCGAATCGGGGCTGGGACAAGCTTATTGAACGTAAAATAGGAAATACAGAATGTGAAAGATCCCTTTGGCCTGTTGATAAATTTGATGAACGTTATTTTTACGGGTGGGTACTCATTTACGGATTCACATTACAACTATTTTATTAGCTACTGATATTTTGTGTGCGTAATTTAAACCACGTCCTAACAGTGTCACGGCGTCCTTTCAAATATTATTTATATTTTATCTTCACATTTGAAATGGCAACTCGTTTCGTTTGCCGTTTGCCGGAGCAATCGATCCGATTTGTGAGACAGATTATAAGTAGGTAAAACACATTTTACTTATAAGTTTTTGATTATCTATATTCATGTCTACTAGTATTTCATGTAGAAGGAAATATAGATAATACGACGTCGTGTTGAGTATTCGTGCCAGCAAATTTCACTAAGTAAATGATTAATTACATCACACAGGTATCACATTTAAATCTACCTTACTACAGTATACATTCATCTTCCATAATTACTATACTCGTACTCGTACTTACATCAATTTAATGTGTCACTCGAAATACTTACAGTTCTAGTTAAGTTTACATTATGATACTTATGCATTATGATTTTATGTAATAGTTGACTGATGTATCCATATACATGGTGAGACAAAAATCCCAAAATTAAGTAATTAATTAATGAACACAGCCTTATAAACTACTAGCTGCAGGCCTACCCAAAACCCCATTCTGCAATCGTATATGATAAACGATAAGTAATAAAAGTATAATGACAATTTCGTACGAAAAGTCACGTGACCATTTTCATACTTTATTATAGTCACGTGACTTATCGCTTATCGTATACGATTACAGAATGGTATCTTGGCTAGGCCTGCTAGTGCCCGCTGCCTCATCTGCGACATAGACGATTTTCGGGATTTTATGTTATCCGTCGGAAGTCAAACTATGTCCAAACCAAATTTAAACGAAATCGGTCCAAATTTTACTATGCTGCAAAAATAGTAGTTTCAAACTGCCATTTAAATTTTCGACCGCCAAAATAGACCGAGAATTTGATTGCGCGTCGTTATATAGTTCATTAAAGGGCGTATTCAGTATCGTATTCTGATACGAAAAAGCAAGAGAAAAATATCAATTTTGTAATTAACGTTGCTGTGAGTCGATTGCCAGTAACTATAATTACTTGTGTTTAAATGTGCCAATCCAAGTAACTTTATACGGATATTATAGTTGGCATTTATTTTAATGTAAGTTTCAATATTAACACTATTAAATATAATTATCTCAACATAGCTATGGTCTGTTGTAGATTGTCTACCTCCTTAATCCTATAAATATTGTAAGCAATATGTATTTAAATTTCGCTTATGAATACATTTATTATGAATGTGCCCGTAATTTATAATATATTATATTTAGCCAAGCCATCATCATTGGACTTTATTTTTGATTACGCGTAAATTGTAAATACCTAGATAGGTTTTTTCTGAATAGTTGGCAGTCATGATCAATGATTATTAATTTTAGGTATGAAATATTAATTACAAATTGAGCTTCTTTTCATAGGTATTATATCGAACATTTAATTGAAAATCTTTAATAGATTTTTTATCTAAACGATACATGATGAGAAAACAACAAATTAAGTAAATATTTCTATATGTCGGTAAAGCCGAGTTACTTAGAGATATTTTTTTTAAACAGTCCTCATAACATTGAGTAACTACGTTTTAGTTGAACAGTTTCATTTATCGGAGCTAATCTTCTATGACCATTTGGAGAACATAATGTGAACTCCCTAACAATTTATAGTCCAAAATTAATAACAATATCTTTGATGTGGTGTAAATACCACAAGTCTAAAAAATGTCAGCCTCCATAGCCTAGTTGGTAGTGACCCTATGAAGCTGGAGGTTACGGGTTCGAATCTCGGCGAGGGCATTATTTGTGTATTTATTTATCACAAATATTTGTTCCTTGGTCATGGCTGTCTATGTATTTAAGTATCTATAATGTATCTATCTATCATATTGTTACGTTCGTGGGGTGGGTTTTCTATAGAAAATGTATAAATAAGCCACTAATTAAAACGGAGACTTTAATTACTAATTAAAAGAACAAACACCAAACTAAAACACTGATCACACACTTAAAACTTCACAAACTCGCAGTTAGATCGCAGTCTTCGCTCTGATGTTAGCTCTTCGCTGTCTCGATAGAAACTACTCCTTCGGCCGGGTCATACTGGGCTTTTATACTAGCCACTCAAATCTACAAAGTACGAGATAATTCGATTCTAGAAAGTTCCCGAGTCAGGTCGGTCGGTAGGGCCCGTGCGCGAACATTCTAGGGTATCGCTGTCTCTTTCTACAGGTTTCTCTTTCACACCCGTCGAGAATGTTCTCTCTATAGCTGTCTCGTTCACATCCTTCCAGAACATTCTCTCGTGCTGTCTCTATCTAATAGTGCTTTCTCTTTCACTCCTATGGGAAATTTAGCTATATACCGATTTGTACTTGAGAGGCTCAAAAGGGGTCCTGAAAACGCCTGAAAACGGGTTTTCAGGTTATTGCGCCATCCGATAGAGGGTATCCTGAAACGGCCTGAAAACATGTTTCAGGCGCCTGAAAACGACGGTATCTGGGGTGAATATTTGATTTTGTAGTATGTGAAAGAGGACCTTATGAAACGGCCTGAAAACGCATTTCAGCCTGCTGAAAACGCTTCTAACGTGTCTAAAATCATATTTGTAGTTTTTATCATGCCATCGGCGTAACACTACCCCCTCCTAAGACATGCTCGTCCCGAGCATCATTATTTCCGTGGTATTTGGCGAGCCGGTCAACGTGAACAATCTTGCATGGGCTTCGTAAATTCCTCCGTATCCGATACGTAACGTCATTGATCTTCGTAACCACTGTACGAGCTGCCATCCATGGTTTACCGTTGGATACTTTTTCCACAACTACACATCGACGCCCTCCCTGACTTGCTGTTCCTGGTAAACGCACTGGGACTCGAACCTGTGCCTTTGGTAGGAGAACAGGTCTTCTAGAGCAGTAAACATTCCCACTAATTCTTCCTTCCATTGGAACCTCATCAAATCTAGTTTTCAGGACTCCAACTTCCATGTCAATTTTATAACCATGGCACCTCATAAAATCTAGTCCAATAATACAGTCATCAATTATGTCGGCAACAATCACTTTGTGCCGATAAATGTGCTTGCCAATTCTTAAATCCACTTCTGTCTCTCCCTTGATGGGAATATACTGGCCAGTGGCTGTAAGCAGCTGTAGATGCGTCGGCTGGACTACATGACCTCGAGTCAGGTGTTTCAGAAGCCAATGATTAATCACCGTCCGAGAAGCTCCGGTGTCGATAGTAAGGTTACATGGTATTCCACCAATTTCTCCCTTGACGACCAGACTATTCCCGTCGTTGGCTTGTGAGATAACTACTGGGACATTTCGACCTCCAGCCAGCACTCGTCCCTTAGTCCTGGCTCTTACTCGTTTCCCTGCTGCGGCTCTGGTCGTACAGAGCCCTTATTCCTGGTCACAGGGGATTCATCTCGTTCTCTCCTGCTGCTTCTTTTCGGGCAACTAGTTTGTATATGGCCAAGTTCTCCACTATGGTAACATCGTGGCCCAAACTTCCGATGAGGTGCAATGCTTCTTTTCGGGCAACTAGTTTGTATATGGCCACGTTCTCCACAATGGTAACATCGTGGCCCAAACTTCCGATGAGGTGCAATCTTTCTTTTCGGGCAACTAGTTTGTATGTGGCCACGTTCTCCACAATGGTAACATCGTGGCCCAAACTCCCGACGAGGTGCAATCGGCTCCCTGGCAGAAATCTCACGTAGCTTATACGATCCTGATGAATCTTGGCGTACAGCTTCAACTTCTAGGGCATGAGCTACGGCATCCTTAAGGCTTTCGTGGTGCCCTAGTCGTACTGCCGCTCTTACTTCCAAATCTCGGATCCCATCAACAAATGCCTGCACCAGCATGGTTTTTATCCAAGAGTCAGCTGAACGTTGGTATGCCTTTCTGACCAGCTTTTCAATTTCCAGGGCCCATTGTTGCAATGTCTCATTACGTCCCTGCGTTCTGTCTTTCAGTTGAGCTCGGTAGACATGTTCTAGATGACTGTCTCCGTAACGGGCTTCTAATGCTTCTAGAAGCCGGTCGTAAGTTTGCTCTTTTCCAAGAGCTTCTAGAATTGTAAGAGCCTCGTCACGAAGTGCCAGTGTCAGAGCCGTCATCGCTTGCTCCTTACTCCAACCGTTTGCTTTGGACACGGACTCGAACTGTAGCTTGTACGCCGCCCACGAAGATGTTCCATCAAAAGGAGGTGCCTTAAATTTTCCACCTCCCGGCACAGATATCTCAGGTGTGCAGGGACTGATGCCACTAGCTAGTTTTAATTCAAGCTTCTGGAGGCGACGCTCAACCGCTTCCTCTACAACATGAATCTTGTTCTCCATGTCACTGAGCTTCCCTTGGACTTCGTACATTTCTTGCTTCCATTCAGTAGCAGCCTTGTGCAACTCTTGAAGAATCAATTTCGACTGTTCATCTTGTTTCCGCGACTGTTCTTCTTGTTTCCGCAACTGCTCCTTCAGGAGAATCAGAATAGTTCTGAGGTCTACGTCTTGAGTACTCTTAGCCTGCAAACCAGACGTTCCGGGCTTAGATGCAGTATCCTCACATGCTAGAGGTTCTTCAGGTACTGCGATATCCTCCCGCGCTGCAGATTCCTCGCGTGCAGCTTGGCTCCGGGTCACAACTCCTTTTGGCTCGGTCTCGTTGTCACGTGGCGTTATAACCATTTTCTATCCCACTTCTGACACCAAATGTTACGTTCGTGGGGTGGGTTTTGTATAGAAAATGTATAAACAAGCCACTAATTAAAACGGAGACTTTAATTACTAATTAAAAGAACAAACACCAAACTAAAACACTGATCACACACTTAAAACTTCACAAACTCGCAGTTAGATCGCAGTCTTCGCTCTGATGTTAGCTCTTCGCTGTCTCGATAGAAACTACTCCTTCGGCCGGGTCATACTGGGCTTTTATACTAGCCACTCAAATCTACAAAGTACGAGATAATTCGATTCTAGAAAGTTCCCGAGTCAGGTCGGTCGGTAGGGCCCGTGCGCGAACATTCTAGGGTATCGCTGTCTCTTTCTACAGGTTTCTCTTTCACACCCGTCGAGAATGTTCTCTCTATAGCTGTCTCGTTCACATCCTTCCAGAACATTCTCTCGTGCTGTCTCTATCTAATAGTGCTTTCTCTTTCACTCCTATGGGAAATTTAGCTATATACCGATTTGTACTTGAGAGGCTCAAAAGGGGTCCTGAAAACGCCTGAAAACGGGTTTTCAGGTTATTGCGCCATCCGATAGAGGGTATCCTGAAACGGCCTGAAAACATGTTTCAGGCGCCTGAAAACGACGGTATCTGGGGTGAATATTTGATTTTGTAGTATGTGAAAGAGGACCTTATGAAACGGCCTGAAAACGCATTTCAGCCTGCTGAAAACGCTTCTAACGTGTCTAAAATCATATTTGTAGTTTTTATCATGCCATCGGCGTAACAATATATATCGTCGCCCGGTACCCACATCACAAGCCTTAATTGAGCTTACCGTGGGACTTGGTCGATTTGTGTCAAATGTCCCAAGATATTTATTTATTTATGTATGAAAACAAACAAAAAAAAGGTTTTTATTGATGCTATTTTACAAGCTAAACGTGGACAGATAAGTAATGAAATACGTTGGTTTTACGTTAAAAAAAAATGTGCTCGAGCTCGTTGGATTCTGGTTACCGTGCCACAATCGCAACCGTTTTCGTTAGTTGCTTCCTGTTTATTAGGTACCAAACTTTGATTAAAAAAGTAGTTACATTTATTTTTACAGCCTGTGTTATGTATTACCTACGTAGTATTTTCCTTTTCTTGAACGCGCAAAATTAACAAATTAACACCCGACCCTGAGCTTTTGATTAAAGATTAATTTACTAATCTTGTTGCCAGGACAAATACTTGCCATGTGGAAATAAGATGGGTTTTCAGACGTAATAAGCTATTTATACAAGTAATATTCAATTTGCTGACATACAACAACGTTAAGTAGTTTTGACATTACAAGCCCCGATGCAGTGGAGTTCGTCTAGTTCGAAACAATTTTTACAAATTTTTGAATATTTTAAAAATGATCACATTATGCTAATGATAAATTGTATGAACGTTAGTCATGGTTAATGTACTACATTTCAAGAGACACAACAATCTGAAGTACGCTTTTGTTGTTTAATAAATCGATTTTAACAAACCAGTGTCTAAATTATATTTTCGTTCACCACCGTAATTCCGCGCTTATAAGCTTGACGCAAAATTCGCAGTGCATCAGGTGTACCATGTCGTCTTTAATATTAATGGCGTTCCGTTTTACATTCATTGATTATTTACAAAATTAAAAATTGTGGAAAAAATTTAAAAAAATACCTCTCGTAAAATAGTTTTTTTTTTATTCTGATTTATTAAGTCCAAATATTTTATACTCAAAGAAACTACTTTAGTACTACTATTGAATAGTGAAGGTTTTGTCTCTAAACCTTTTCCCCCGGATGAACGGGATAATCTCGAAAAACTGTCTAACTGTACGAGAACATGCATCGGGGCTTGTAATGTTCATTTTAGTTATGTTACGTAGATGCAAAAAATAAAAAACAAATGGTTTATTTTTTATTCTAACTAACTTAAACATTTGAAAATATTCTACGGCAACAGGGTTACTCATGTAATTTTACCCAGTGCACTTTTATTCAGTGTAAAGAACGTCGTAACATAAGATATACCTATATAAGAAGATTCTTTCGATACATATTTTTGTACTTTACTGTACCAAACACATCACTAATGAACCAAATGATTCCATGATGTCTTACAACCATTATTTAAAATTTAATAAAAAACTAAAATGAATTGAGAATTTAAATATTTTAGACCATTCATCAAATTGAATGTCGATAAAGGACATTGCTAGTAAGAGATCCATCATGTCAAACACTTTCTTCGAAATTCAACATTAAATATTGTTACATTGCAATGTTAATACTAAAATCGGGCATCTCTAAAACTCCAGGCTGTCTTTTCGTATCCCTAATCGACTTCAAAAAAGGAGAAGGTTCTCAATTTAACATAATATGTCATGTCAAAGTTCCATAATATTTTGGTCAATAGTCATTTTAAATTAGCATTAATTATATCCTAAAAGTTCTTAACTTTATGAGCATAAAATGTACTCTACTAAAACCAGAAACGATAAAAAATTTGAGATTTGACCCCTGTATTGTTCAGATACATATTATTATGCATGTTTAGAGTTCAATTAAAAAAACAATAAACGACAAATCGTGTTTTCGTCACTCCCAACAGTTTTGAATCGTGCATGTTCAAGCGTTTAGTTCATGTTTCATAAATTATTATGTTTAATAACCGTGTGGTCACGGCAGTAAGAATACATTTGTCACCACCCCAACTCCTCCTGCGGGTGTCGTAAGAGTCGACTAAGGGATTGAAGTGTCACTGACCATTCTACAAGATTGATGATGGGCAGCAGCGTCATCATAGTGGACACATTACTGCGATCGTCAATCCGCTTGCCCAGCGTGGCGATTATGGGCATTTACCTCCTAATGCTTCTATACGCATAGTTAATAGGAGAGGCCTACGTCCAGCAGTGGACTAACATAGGCTGATGATGATGATTATGTTTAATTGCTTGAGTGCAATTGAGTAAGACTGTGTGAGTAGCCTGTTGGTAGCCTGCCAATCGCTAACGCTCAGTCACCAACGAAACGCAATCGTCCTTGTCGCACTAATGAAAAAGGGCGACAGAGAGAGACGCTACTACGCGATGCTACTGAGCGTTAATGATTGGCATCTTGGCTCCACACTCTCTCTATTATTCTGCTCCTACAGTATTTTATTTAAGATCAGGATGATGTTTATACGCGTACAAAATTATGATCGCATGTCTTTAGTTGTTAGGCCGGAGTGAATTTCTCGTATAACCTTATGTTATGTGGAAATCTTAACAAGAACAGAAATGCGATGTTAAAAGCGTTTGTTAAGATATGAATAGCGAACTTAATTCTCATAATGAAACGGTATTCATAATTATCTAAATATGTTTTATATGTGCATGTAATTTTAAGTCGTACAACTTGCTCTGTATTTGTTTCGCACACAATTTTGTACGAAGTCGTTTCTGAGAATAAAGTAGAATTCATAAGAAAAGTAGCACCAAATTTCAAATACAACCAAAAACTTTCTTCAATAATATTTAGAAGTTGTCAGAAACTAGTAAACACCATTAAAATATTTTCCAGTTACATTAGTGACTAATCTCGTGCCGTCAATAACATATCACACGTGCGCCAAGATTTAAAAACCTGGCGTCATATTCCAACCACTTGCCGAGCGCAGGAAACTAAAGTGATTTACTGAGTTTATCCGATATAAATATACCTACCTACTTCCAATCGTTCATCGTTTTGCCGAATGTTATTTCTTAACTGACTTACCGCAGAATAAAATTTCGCCAGAAGATCAGTTCCTAATTGTAACGTTTCGCAGACGTATCTTACGAATATTAAATTATAAGCCTAACCTAGCTGGAAAATAATGTTTACAATGCATATGCTCAGAAAGTGCTCTTTTTAAGGGTAAACTTATGCACAGAAAGTGTTTTGTCCGCACGTGTGCGGGAATGAATTTTCATAGTACTGCCAAGATAGTCTGGTTTTCCTCGCATAATGCATTGTAAAATATACACATGTTGAAATGTAGGCTGTTTTCTAAATCGTCTAATCGTCTAAGTCCAAAAAATGCCTACTTTCCACACCTGTATCATAAATAGGCATCGGAGCTTTCATCGCACGGTAAAACTAATAGCAAGCTATGGAGTCGACATTCGCCATAATTTTAAAATATTGTTCATACTCATACTCATTATTAAATTTATCTTAAAACGCCTTTATAGCGGTCATGCATAAGTTATTACGTATTTTAATACCCCATAAAATTATTTCTTAACATTTTTTTTCTATATTATTTTTTTTTCTATGTGGGATTACAATTTTATGACTTGAATATTTCAACATTTACAATTATACAAACTACATCGCTGAAAATAATCTATAAAGGAGTACTGACCACTAATAAAATTGATTAATCAATTGTAATCTCGATCAAATAAAATCCACTAGAATTTCAAGCTTATACAAAACTGGAGAGAAAACCACGATTAATTAGAGTTTTATCCCGACCGTTTCGTGATACATTGTAACGTTTGTGATTTTTCTATTACCCAGCTCAAAAAAGAGAAGTCTACTATACTTGACAAAACCTGTGGTTTATGTTTCGATTGACTGTAAGTAAATATGACGACGCATAAACATGATCACTTTAAAAAATGAGTACTCCTGGGTATTAAAAAGCCAGTAACGTTAAAATTAATAACGTCAAAACATAAAAATTACTACAATGATTGTATAAAAATGTCTTCACTCACACAATGGACGGAAGGAAGACAATTAGCGTCATTTTTATACCCCAACTTTTTCATATTCTGTCTAACGTAGGTGTGTGGATATTTTTATACTATGATAAAATTATATTGGGACGAAATTATACAAGTACTCATTTTTATACATCGCCTTATTTTCTTAGATTCATTAGTGTCATTATACGCATAAATCGCTATGGTAAATTCAGAGCAATTTGAATTCACCCCAGACAATATGGAAAAAGTCGCAGTTGTTTACTCATTTTATTGTTGTAATTATGAAAATGATATTGCCTATAATATGGCATATCAGGTCTTTGAAGCTCTTATTTCGGTAACTTCATGTTCCATGGCACTATCAACCAACTAAAAGATTTAATATTCAATTTCCGAAATTATGTTTTTGTTCTGATTTCAACTAAGTCCAGATAAATTCATTTATGTTTTATATTTATGACACGACACGACCCCTCTAAAAACATTTTAAAATAAATTAAATAAGTGAGTATGAGTATGAATATGATTTTAGATTTATGGCAAACGTCTACTCCATAGCTTGCCATTAGTCTTACCGTACGATGAAAGCTCCGATGCCTAATCATAAATAATAATTTTTGTTACATTTACATGTTTGTTGGTGTGTCAAAAAGTTGGATGCCAAGTGCGAATATCATTTCAATTGTCAGTTACACAAAATTAAATTCGAAGAAAGCGCAGAATATTATCAATAAAAATCAAATATTATGAAATTCTGATTGCATTTCACTGTGCTTAGTTGAACATAGCGGCACCAAATGGACCCAATATCGAAAATGTACATCTGAAATGAATGACTTTTTTTTGACAGATGACTAACATTTTTGGACAGTTTTTTGTGTATTGGATAATTTTCGCTAAAATCTGTCCAGCTGTTGTCATATCCATCGAGATTAGGTACACTGATTAAAAAAGGGCTCGACTTACCTCCATGTAGTCAATTGAATACAAGGGCACCTTGGGCTGTCAACGCACTGAGCCCGAGAATGTACAGCAAGGACAAATTTACAGACTTGAATTACTAACTATGCAAATGAGAATGAATACAATGATATGGTGACGTATCCTTTTCAACCTAACTTTTTACAGATTTGCACCTAAGCATAAATTAATTTTATAATAAGAATGCGTAATAACACACCGCCAACATACCGTTACAACGAGAAATCAAAACAAATTCATATAATATTTTTTTAGAATACACATTTCTATGGTTGCATAAATTATAACTGTCTTTCGTAATTTTGCTTAAATGACATCCATTTCAAATCCGTATATTAGAACATTACACAACGTTATGATTATTATCATTGAAATCCTTACGCTAAGCATATTATATTAAATTATAAACTATTAAAGCAACATCCCATTGTAACAAATTTAGTAATGACAATGATCATCAATTAACGTATAATAGTTGCTACACTAAACAGTCCATATAATATAAGTAGGTACTTAACATTAAAATTACACAAATCTTTTCCTGTTGAGAGTAAAGTTTTTTGTCATAAATGTAATTATAAAGTTCGCCGAGCGAGTTTAAAAAGTGACTAGAAATAAATTACATGTATGTACTTAATACTTATCCAAATAGCATAAAATAGATACCTACGTGAGTGTATAAGTGTATCCATTTAACTTATAAAACTTAAAGAAAATTAATTAATTGAATTTATAAACAGTTTCTGCAAACAACAATCAAAGCAAATTCGTTAGCTAGCTTTTAACTCACTTTCAGTTCATCAGAATGACAAAACTTTTCACGTCTAGTCTTAACAAGGCAGGAACCTTTTGAATGTAATGAATAATTAATTAAGTATAGCGCTTTGCTAACCAATATATTTCCCAGCCAGGATTTTATGATTTTATAGTGCATAAATACTGGGTAGAAAATTTGTTAAGCAGTAATTGGAGATTCCGTTGCTAATAAGGTAACTGTATTCTATCATCTTATATATCATTATGCTACTATGGATATGCCCGGGACTCATAATTGTCGTGAAAAGAATGCACACATTATGTCATAAACATAATAAAAATTAAGTAATTAATAAGAACAATAAATATCTATTTGTTACATTAAAGGCTGCTCAAATAAAAAAAAATCTACACATGGCTGCGATTTAATGGTTAATGTTCCTGTGGTTTTATTGAACACCGATTAAAATACATGTGTTTAAAAGTAGGTACTGAAAGTCAACGCTGCTCATGAAATATCGACTACATACAAACATATTACACTTAAGTTATTTAAAGGACCTGCCGCGTATCCATAATAACATTTCTGTTCGATATCTCCAGTCTCCCGGTGGCATACAAATTCCCGATTACTGCTGATAATACTGATCTTTTAATAAAATGTAAGTTATATCATTATGATGTTGTGTGGCCTGTAAATTACATATTTTTTTATGTTCTGCTTCAGAGAGGCACATGGAAGTCTATTTAACATTGGGTTATAATAAATGGACTTATGTTTAATATAAACTAAGTAAACATGTTACTAAACCCTTTTAAACAATGAGAACCTATTAAAACATTAACATAAGTTTCATAGTAAATTGTGAGTAAGATATCATACATATAAGTAAGTAATACGTTTCATAAAACTATTGAACTTATACCTACTATAATAATTAGGCCATAGAGAGGTTATTTACAATCGGTCTTGTAAATTTAGCGAATTGTATAAAGCAAAGTGAGAGCGCAAAATATAATGTAAAATATAATGTTGAATAGAATGATAAAATACATAGTTTATAGCCAGGTACCATAGTCAAAATCGACGGAACATAATCTCTGCATCGCGGCTAAACCTCTCGCTCTCTCATCAGCGCCATCTTTCAGTCTCCTCATTTCCGCCTCCTCATCGCACTCGTAAATGTAAGAGTTATAATAGTTAACATTGACATTTACGTTCTCGAACGGGTCATAATCAGTCTTTTCGTCAAGGGGTCGGGTAGGCCGTTAGCGTCATTCGTCACAGAAGCTGACGGCTGGAGCCGAGTGGTGGTCTCTCTGAGGGACGAAGCAGGCGCAGGCAGGGGGTCCGGGGGAGGACAGGGCGGAGCCCGGGCCGAGGGACCCGCCGCAGGACAGCCGCGCCCGATCTCGAATGTTCTGGATGGAGCGGTGAGGATTCCACCAGGGTTCTATTGAGTCTTCGTTCTGCGAAGGCCTGTCTAGACCTGGTTCTGCGAAATAATGAAAGGTTATTTTATTTGTCTTTGTGATTTTCTAAATATTATTGAAACGGGTTGCTTATTTATGTAGGTTGTCCGACATGTTTCCACCCATTATGCCCCGGCCACGACATTGGTCTAAGGCGACCAGCGGTGAGCGAATCCATGAGTTGGAGCGGGATACCGATATGGGTAAGAGAGGGAGCACCATACGTTTTCCGCTAAGCCGGTCGCCTTAGACCGATGTCGTGGCCGCGGCGTTATGAGGTTCCTCGTCTGAAGCATCCTTGGCAGTGTAAAATTATGTCGTAGATATATCTCCACACGTCGGGCTTTGGTCGCGGGTACTCCATGATGAGGATCCTCTAAATGGATCGAAGCATGTCGAGCAATTATCGACTTTAAATTACGTGAGTAGCCCGATTTTTTGTAAATTGCCGCCTTGTTCTGCCAGAGGTTGTTGGACAGAGTACCTACACCACATAGTTTTTTAGGACGCAAACATTAAGGAGGCATTAATAATGCCTCCTTAATGTTTTTGTTCACTTCAACTTACAAAATTTGACGCCCGAAAACTGCAAGCTGCGATTAAAGACGGACAACTCAGTGGATTTCACTGAGTTCATTTGACAAGCTAAGTAGATACGTTTGCTTGATCTATGGTATATATGACATCTGTGTCTTTAATCGTTTGTCGTTGTTGCTGTCAGGTTCTAACAAGTATGTAAGTGCGAAATTGATGAGTATGCACGATAAACGGTAAACGCTTGACTGTGGTTAGTTGGTTGCATTGGCAAACTGTTGTTCTTGTCCTTGTATATGGACGTCTAAATAGTCGACAGCAAGATAAGAAAGCAATAAAATCTGACCCTAACTAAGTACAACTTAAAATCTTCTTAAAAATCGTATCGAGATCTACTTTATTAAAATAACCGAGAAAATCAGACAACATTCTCCATTTTAATAGCTAACTTTTGAAGTGTGATTGACATCAAACGACAATATTTGAGTTAGATTATATTCAAGGCTGTCTGGGATTTTATAAAGTCCAGATAATTCTGTTTCGCTATAGTGGATTTGATAGTACTTAATTTATCCGATTTTGTGGTATATTTTCTGTAAGTACTTGGAATTACTTAATGTGCTTATCACGAAATTCATTGCCAATAAAACTAGTCCTATTATTAAAAATATTATGAAGAAAAATCAGAGGTCACATTATTAAAAAAACACAGTTATTGCTAAGCACGATTTTCGATTCAGAGATAATAATTATATACCTATCTTTTTTGTTAGAAACTCGTAACTTAACCATAAAATATTTCTTGATTGCATTTATTACAATTTTAAAATGGTAGGTCATTACAAACACAATGTTTAAAAAAATTTAAGTATCAAGAAAATAATCCAATCTGTAAAAATATATATATATTCTCGAGCACATTGTGTACATTTCTTAGAGAAGTTGTTGAATTATGGTCATAGGTATAACAACTATAACAAGTTACAAAAGCCATGGCGAAGTCACACCATTTAATTTTTCGTAAATCAATCCGCTTCTACGTATTGGTACTAAGTGAAATGTACCGTAAAAATTGAAAGTAACATATTGTTTGTTTTACTTATGGATGAAAAATGATTCTGTATTTTTTTTGAAAGTAAGGTTGATTTGTTTCAGATATCTGTTTGATTTGTTATGGGTTTGACTCTCCTTAGACTCGATAATTGGTCAACCAGTGGCCTATACCACAAAACTTTACAAGCGTACAATTCTACAAAATTGTACAAATTCCCATACAAAAAGTTGTCAATTTTGTAGAATTGTACGCTTGTTAAGTTTTGTGGTATAGGGGCCAGATCATTCGCCTTACAAGGACATTAGTACACTAACTAATCCCTTAACGCTAGAGAGTCACAGTAAACACCTTTTCAATAACCAAGTAGGTAGTGAGATCTTGGAAGAAACTCCCAGAAGATCAGTATCAGAACAAAACGTGAATCAGTTTAAAAATGGTAAGACACTGAATACAGGCTATATCTGTTTTTTAACTGCCTGCCTGCTTATTAAATAATAATAATAATAAAATAGGATTTATGAAGTTTAAATACATCTCTAGTTCAACGTACTTGGAAAAAGGCGCGGGCCACAAGATACGAGTAGTTTGTCTTAAATACGAAATAATATTGTTGACTCAAATGCGGTTACTTTCGGGTCCTCTTTCATCTAAAAATACACTGGTACAAATAACGATATATTCTCTTCTCGGTTGAGCCTCAGGATTTTTTTGGTATTTACATACGTGGATGGCTCGTGTAACAGATCAACTCAACTCAAAGATAGATAGTTTTATAAGCGAGTGGAATAATCGTCTCAGGTTTTCTAGAAATCGAGTTACCTACTATGTATACAGGAAAAATATAAATGAGAAATAAATGTCTTAATGTTTTTCCGAAAGAAAAAATCTACGATACAATTTACAAAACTAAGTAGCGTTACTGCTAAAAAAATATTTGTAACAAGACTGATTTTATTTAGTAGGTATATCTTGAAAAATCAATATTAAAACTCCCTTTAAATGTAGATCGGTATATTAAAGTTTAACTATGAAATGAAATAATTTTAAATAAATAATGCAATGTTATGTTATTTTTTGTAACAGTTTTACTACTTGGAAATCCCAAACTTGGCCTCCCATTCATGACCTTTTTTTCTTATGAGCTCTGAAAAGTAACAAACGCTCACATAATGAAAATAAAGCACCCCTTTACAGAAAGGTAGCAAGTAACTAGATCGAGTATTCGCATAATGAAACCACCAGCACCAATAAAAAACGAGTCATATAAATTGCTCAAATCGTAGATACATGACATTCAAGTTAAGATAATAATTAGTAAGTTGTTGAGATCTATTAGGTTCATTTTGTTCATTAATACCATTTTTATTGTTGATACTTCTTTAAAGTGTTTCCTGGACAACGAAAAACCTTAAGATTTGTCCAATGGCCAAGGCCGTATTTATTTTATAATAATATAATAATTTATAATAATATTAGATGGTGGAAAATCCCCATCTCATGAATATGAAATACTCGACGTTTGTAGGGACTCCAAATATAAATGAACAATACAAGTGTATCGTATTAACTCTAACAATGAACGTTTAATCTGGTAACCATATTATGCTTAAAATGAATAGCGAATACCTATGTAATTACCTAATAGGTAGCTAAAATACTTCAAATAAAAGTGTAAAACTTAATAGGTATATCATGTTTTCTACTGGGCAAAGCTGATATAGAGACCTGAGGTTGACTTGGAAGGGAAACATATCGGTTTTTTAGATTTTCATAATAATAATTGTTCCCGACTGAGGCCCTTTTTACTACC
Organism: Thaumatotibia leucotreta; assembly: GCA_025490895.1. Classification (NCBI taxonomy): domain Eukaryota; kingdom Metazoa; phylum Arthropoda; class Insecta; order Lepidoptera; family Tortricidae; genus Thaumatotibia; species Thaumatotibia leucotreta. Next base: position 331,849 of record JALPQI010030420.1, on the reverse strand, counting down.
ATTTTATTAGATAACCTTATGAGTAGTTCGTTCCTAGAGATGAAATCATTTATTTCAAGCAAATGTAAACGCTTTCAAAGCAAATTTACACGTCGGTACACTAAGGTGGATTGAGATTTTTATTTCTAAATATCCATAAATCGCAGCAGTAATAACAAAAATACTACAACTATTAACTATTATTTGATTATCTTGCACTCCGTTTAGGACCCCGGAGGAGGTTAAGACCCCGTCTAGGAGGAAATTTCGTCTTTTGATTTTTATTATAATATCTTCAAAGATTATTCTTATTTCATATTTTATCGTTAAGTAATAAATAAGTTAATAAAATAACATACATGTATAAATGTGCACGCTAATAGTACGTGATTTATAAATAATCTACATTATACATATATTTATTTGACGACCCTTTATATACTTTTTATGATGATCTCTTTGAAAGAGGTACCTATTGGCACTTAATTTAATTACAGACTCACTTTTGAATAATTTATCTAAAGTATCCAAATGAACCAAGATAAAAAGGCGCTTTCAAATTCCTGTAATAAATTTGGGATTCCACTAATGGCAAAAAATCGGTAATTTTCTAACAGGATTAGGTGTCGGGATCTCAAATCTTTTTTAAGCCTTGTGACAAATTAGAAAAAGCTTCCCCTACTGTGCAGTCTAGACATCTGAACCTGCGACGACCTGTACCTATTGCAGATTTAAAGATTCTAACGATAGTTCAAAATCTGCGACCATAAATAACATGGACGTCTAACGCCAGCTCAAAAATGCCCCCAAAAACAATTGTTCAATTGTGCCAAGATGGGCAGGACATAGCGCTTTTCTTAATACCGCGCATATGTCGACGCAGCATCTTTGTCAAATGCTTATAGAATATAGCCAATCAAAACTTTGAGGGACTAATCACAACTATTTTTAAATGGCGGTTTAAGTTTTTATAGGTTGACATTGAAATTCATTGCCGTGACGCATTGAAGAGGGGATGACACTTGTCAACTAAAATTCAGGACCGTTTTTGAAAGGCAATTTAATATGGCGTGCGGCTTCCATGTTTTATTTGTTCGTAGTTCAAAATAAAAATAAAAAAATGCTATTAAATATTATAGCAAAAATTAAATATGTATTTTTAAGCGTGAAGTGTGGAAGCGTTATAAATACTAATAAAATTAATTTAGTGTAACAGTATAGACTATTTTACATATGTACTGGTACACAGTGTAGTTAAAGGTGTCATAATACTCACGATATCGCGATAGAGAGTTTTTTCTTCTTTCGTGGTCTTCTCCCACGAGCCACCAAGTTTTCATGTCGCCTTTACCCTGAAACAATTTGTCGCAATTAGTACATTCAAAATAAGCTCTTACATCCGTGACTTCTACAAAAGTACTCGAATTTAGGCACGGTATGTCATGAATATCATGATCATTTTTAAACTTAAAAAAAATACAGACAGGAAAGTCATCATCATGTCAAGCACAAAACATTTTGCCTATTACACGGTGTTTCCTGAGTAACTAATAACTTCACACACACTGTATATAAATGTAAGTCATACTGAGCAATTTTAAGTATAGGACCAATCTTTAAATTGAATTGGTTACGTTCGGGAATTTTACACAATAAACTTAATCTGTTTTTTTGTAGTATTGGATGATTTTCGTGTATTAGTTTTTTAATTTATATGACAATTTTTAATTGATATAATTTCAGTTGTTTTCGTATTTTGTATTTTATTTATTTTTATTTTTGACGTGTGTTTTATGAACATTAAAGAACTTGAACTACGTGATGTCGACATTTTGTATGGAAAAGTGGTATTTTTTTCACGATTTCGCCATTGTTGGTCCCATACTAAAAGATGTTCAATAATTATATGTGATTATGGTATACGGTGTGTGTGGGGTTATTAATGACTCGAGTAACGCCCTGTTTAGTATTAGGTATAAGTATGTAAATAAATCCCTTTATACTTGTTTACTTAAGTTCCTCAGCAAACAAAGAGATTTTTTTTAGGATTATAACTAACGTGAGACTCAAACAAAAACGTGGGTCGAAACATGTCGAGCAACATCGACTTAAATACGTGAGTAACCCAGTTCGTTAAACAAAGAGACCATAAGCACCCCTGTTTTATCCCAACAAAGCTCAATTTATCCTTTAGCCTGGGTGTTTGCTGTCGCTTTTGTCAAAGAATAGTGCCTAGAGCAATTCTCGCAGACTATTTTCACGCACTGACCTCAGACTCTCTTTTAAGTAAAGTAAAAAAAGTTTAGTAAAGAAAAAAGTTGCAAAAATAATTCGTTTTTGTCAAATCGACTGCACACTTTAAATTACGTACTTACGCGGAGTTGGGGATAATAATAGAATTAATAGCTTTAGAACTTTTAGGGTTTCAAATGAGGTTCACTTTGAAATTTCTTGTCGATATCCATTAGTTTTCTCTAAACTATTAATTGACATTCGGCAAGGTTGATTAATTTTCGATATCAATTTAACACTTCAATATTACGAACGAGTCGAGTTATTCATTACTTGAGGTGATGCAGAGTTTCACCCTGCCTACCAATAACACCGAGGTAAGTTATTACCCTTTTAAATTGATCTATTCGTACTGAATCTTATTTTACGGGTCCTAATGCGAATTGGTACTCAACGTACCTCTTAATATTCATCGCGTACCCTAAAATCGTAGTACGAGCCACACCGCGTTGTTTAGGTACTCTTAAACTCCTATCAGTGAGTTTTGTTTACCATTTCGAAAAAGTGGTAAGTAGGTACATGATTTCAGCTGGTACTTTGAAATTGACAATTAACATTTACCAGCTGTAATATATTTGCAGATGTAAATTCTCCCGCCTCTCGCCTGTGCGTACCTATATGTTACTAGTCTTAAACGAATCGCGACAATAAAGTTCTGGTTTACATAAAAAACTCACGATTCTCAAAAATACTGATCCTATATTTTACCGCATCAGAGGGTTGTTTACATTGTTGTTGACGTGAGTCTCCGTCGTTTCTGTTACTTTGTACGTAAAGGCGATTCGATTCCGAAAATTTGGAAATCTAGTTGATCCCTATAAATCTTACCTTGATATTGACAATGCCTCTCTCCTTGAAATGGTAACCGCCGTGCTGCCGCAGCAAATGGTAAGTGGCGTTGCTGATATGAATCCTTTGCGGTTCCCCGCTGGATTCCATCCGTGCTGCAGTGTTGACTGTGTCTCCGAACAGGCAATAACGTGGCATTTTCACACCAACGACGCCTGCAGCGCACTGCCCGCTGTGTATACCTACGGAAATTAATACCATGTTATTCACAGACTCGTTTTTTGTATGAGGATAAATTGGAAATTTAAGTTTTATTATATTTATTGTAAAAATGGTAAAATATAGATATATTTTTTTCAAAAAACCAGTTTATTTAATTCAATATTTTGATGTGTTTTTTATCAGTTTTATCACACACATACTCGTATTTGCAATGCCTACAAACTTTATTAAATTGACCATATTAAGCATTGAATACAAACGGGCATTTTAGAATATATTAAATGATGATATTTATGATAAAGTCCACGTAATCCGAAGGTAATATATATTATGCTAATTATAATAAGTTTCATAGGTACTTTAAACGAATTATATTTTCACTCAATAATATTTCGACTGATACGTACAACAAATAAGCAAGTTTTATTATTTATGAGTGAGTATGATATTCCAAATATCATAAGTATAATTTATAATGCATTGAAAAATGTAAATACCTACACGTAGCAAATGAAAGGTTAATAGTTCACTTTAGAATTACAATTTTGCACTTTAAACAAAATCGTTCATTGACATTGTCATCGCGTGGCAATAAATATAAGCCAAAACTTGTACGGTGTTGACATAAGGACTACTTTTGCTTGAGAAATTACCTTTTTGATTGTCTTTTTCAGTTATAAATAGCAGGTCACATTGCGAAATTCACATTACAAGTTTCGAAGTTGATTAGAAGTAACATAATGAGTTTCACCGATAAAGTGGTAATAATAACTGGTGCGAGCTCTGGTATTGGAGCTGCCGCAGCGATAGCATTAGCCAAGGAAGGTGCTAACCTAGCTTTAGTAGCTAGAAACGAGGAAAGACTGGGAAAAGTGTCCAGCCAATGCGAAGAACACGGAGCCAAACCATTGATTATCGTAGCAGACGTGAGTCTAGATGAAGAAGCAAAGAGCATCGTGAAAAAAACAGTGGACCACTTCGGACAAATAGATATACTAATAAATAATGCTGGGATAGTTGGTATATCATCTATGTTGGATGAAGACCTAATCAAGTATTACGACATCGTCATGAACACAAATGTACGCGCCGCAGTACATTTGACAAGTCTTGCTGCCCCTCATCTGATCAAGACAAAGGGTAATATCATTAATATGTCAAGTATAGCTGGTTTGAAGGTTCCCGGGAAGAACTATATGTGTTACGCGGTGTCGAAAGCTGCTATGGACCACTTCACGCGCTGTACAGCTTTAGATTTTGCACAGTTCGGAGTTAGAGTAAACAGTGTGAATCCTGGTCCAGTTAAAACTGAAATAGTAGCAAATGCTGGTGCTCCCAATCCAGATATATTCTGGGAAAGGTTTAGACAAGGTACAGCTTTGAAAAATATATCAGAACCTGAAGAAACTGCAGAATTAATTCTATTTCTGGCTAGTGACAAGGCTAGGAGCATCACTGGTTCCTCGTTTGTGACGGATAATGGCATGCTCTTAATGTAAATAATTATACGTTCGTGTTTTAATAAAACACCTTAGTTCAGACATATTTTTTTCATGTTATTAAGATTTTTTGTTTTGCCTCATTCTGTTGTTTTGCTTTTGTTTTTCATTATATTTATTATCCGAAAAATATATACCAAAGTCGTTTAAATTATTGTATCATCTTTTCTTCATAATATTCTAATACGAAATAAATGTATAGGTACACAATTATTTCTAAATTCTTTTCTACTTACTTTTCTACTTTTTATATTATGCTTATTTACTAATTAATTATAATTAGGCAGTAAAATTTTGTTTTTAGGAAATTAAATAGACTCACAATAAAATTTCAATGTCAATGGAATAATAGTACCAAACAACTTTTATTGCCAAACTTTAGCATTTAATTTGTTACTTCAAGTAACTTTAGAAGGAACTTTTATTAATTGATGTGCTAAAAGTTCAATTCCTCCATAAACTAGGAAGGAACAGTCAAACAATTGGAAATTTGGAACCCTATGCCACATTGTCAAAGTGATATAATCATGTTGTTACATATATAAGGTGTTAAAGTCAATGGAACAGGTACAGAACATGAACCCTGCTAGGGCACAGCAATTTATCTTATAAATAAATAATTGTATCTAAAATCAGTCACATTTAACATAAGATAAAAATAATAATCACTTATTCAAAATCCACATAAGGTACCAATAATAATAAAATAACTTATAAAAAATAATTGATTAAAAAATAAATTTCATTGCAATGTAAAAATTATTCTGCAGTAAATCCAAAATTATATAAAAATAATAACTATTCACGAGATATAATTAACAATTAAGATAAAACTCATATAAATGGGATGTCAAATTATAAAATATAAAAATGGTCAAGGTAAGGACTCGTCCGAAAGAAACTCATTTGTCGAGTAATAACATTTCTTTAGTAAGAACCCCCGTAACAAATTTTTAAATTTATTTATATCTGGTTCGTCTTTAATCGATGCTGGTATTTTATTGTATACTTTAACGCACATTGCGAAAGGGGCAGAATGTACTAATTGTAGTTTCGAGAGAGGTCTTTCTAGCTTATTTCGCGGTCGCAGATTTTGTGATCGTGAATATTGAGGAAATAGGTTTATATTTTGTTTTACAAAAGCACATACTTCCATGATGTAAATTGATGGCAATGTCAAAATCCTTTGCTCGATAAAATGTAGTTTACAACTTTCCATCGTACCTATATTGACCAGGATTCTAAGGCATCTTTTTTGCAGTCTAAACAGGTGTATAACGTCTGTACTGTTGCCCCACAGAACTATACCGTACTTGAGCCAAGCATACGCATAGGCGTAGTAGGCGCTAGTAGCCGTTCTAAGGTCGGTAGAGGTTTTGAGTTTGTAAAGTGCATAGGTAAATCTATTTAATTTGGACATTACGTTATTCACATGTTCTTTCCAATTTAATGTTGCATCAATGGTAATACCAAGCAATGAGAAGGTGTCAACACACTCCAGAGGGACGTCTTTGAAAGTATAATCCACTTTTATTGCACGTCGTTGGTATGGTCTAAATTGGATAAGTTTCGTTTTAGCGAAGTTAACCAGTAGATTGTGGTCGGTTAGCCAGTTTGTTATGTCCGTCAGTATAGAGTCTAATTGCGTTTTTAGATCGGCATCATCTTTGCAAGGTATGGCAACAGATACATCATCTGCGAATAGAGTAGAAGGGACGTCTATTGATGCTGGTAGATCGTTAATGTACAGTAAAAACATCACACAACCGAGGACGCTACCCTGGGGAATAGATTGGCTGACTTCAATCTCCCGTGAGCGTATTCTATTTATGTTTCCGGTAGAAAAGTCATGATATTCTATTTCAACCACTTGTACACGATTTGCAAGATACGAGGAAAACCAATTATGAGCGACTCCTCTAACTCCAATGCCGAAAAGTTTTTTTAGCAGTATTTCATGGAGAACCCTGTCATAAGCCTTACTCATATCTAAAAGGACGCCGATGGCATGCTGTTTTGAATTTATGATGTTTAGGGCGTCATAGATGTACTTGAAAACGGCTAATGACGTCGATCGGTGTTTCCTAAAACCGTTCTGGCAGTCGCTAAAAATCCTGAATTTTTCACAGAATGAATAAAGACGCGTGGTCATAGCTGTCTCGAAGATTTTGGAAAAAGTAGTTAACAACGCAATTGGTCTATAGTTGCTGCAGTCAGTATGAACGCCTTTTTTAAAAATTGGTTTTATTATAGTTTGCTTCAGGGCGTCTGGAAAACAACCTTCTGTAAACGACTGATTGATGAGATACGTCAATGGAGCGGCAAGTTCATGAGCACATTTTTTTATAAGTATTGGGGGCAGTTCGTCTATCCCAAAACTACGCTTATTTTTTAGGTTACTTATGATTTTGAAAATTTCATGGGCAGTAACTGGCGATATATACATGGAATTTTCTGGCGAAATATATTATTGTATGTAAATCGAATTGTGCGAGTATTTTACTATAATTGTCCTATTTGCATGGCTCTAGAGTTACCTAGACTTTAAATTCTGTTAGGTAGTAATTCCAGGCTAAACATTTTAAATTCCCCAAAAACGAGAGCCCAAACATCATCATCGAATAAATAAATGAAAAATGGGTGAATATCTGAGCGTTCAACCGCCTAATATTGGTGGCTTAATTTTTGCCGAAGGTTCTAAACGTCTTAATGTTATACTTCGTCATTTGTATAAGGTACCGTGCCTCCTTCAAATAACAAAGTAGCACATTGTAACGAAAATAATCTTCCTCAAAAATTATGCCACCAAAATTAGTCGGTTGAAACTCTCTTCAGATATTCACCCAAATACGGTAGTCAAAACTTACCGATTCGTATGTGAAGACGCGCGGCTGGCATGTTACTCCTCATCCGTATCTTAGGCACAGCATCCAACACGTGCAGAGCGAGCGAAGCCACCTCGGCTGCGTGTCGCGAACATCGCTCGGGGACGCCCCCCACAACCATGTACGCGTCTCCTATCGTCTCCACCTGGACATGTCACATTATAGGTACATGTATTTAAGAGGGCTCTGTATTTCCACTGGCTCCTACCCGCCTATGATAATTTATATGTATATTTCAGTTAGATAACAATAATAATTCTGTTAAATGCAACTTCATAATAAGTTAGTATTAGATTAGATAATAATTCAATAATTAATAGTACATTACGAAATATGTGCGAAATAAATGCACTTAAACGACTGGCGATCCGCGATAGCTAAAAACACAACCAAGGGAGTATTTAAATCAATACGAGGAACGATTTCCTCGCGTGTATCGTACGACGTTCTTCAGTGCAGATGGCCATCCGAAGTTTAAACCTGACAAGAAATGAACCACGTCTCGCACTAGTGGGTAAAACAGCACCATACGTACCATCTGTACGCAACGTACACAAATTTTAGAATCAATCGCTGTCTCGTGGCTCAATATTGGCACAAAGAGTAAACAATAACTTCGCTCTCTTGTTGAACAAACAACTATTCTGCGGTTCGATTTACTTGAGCCAGAGAATGGTTATATTTGTATAGAAAGACATTAGAGATGCATAAAGTTTATCCACGTTTCAATATCAATCTGCATGAACATAATCTTTCACGTGTATTATATTTAAACTGACTTTGATCCTTCCAAAGGTCATACTCAGTTGTTAACTAATTGTTAGCCTATACACGGTGTTACGCGAGCATTGCGAAAGATTTTAACTATGCATTCTAGACATCAAAATAAACAAAAAATATTATGAGATCTAATGTCAATTACACCAAAAAAAAATTTTTTTTTTCTTTTTTTTAGGCCGATTTGAATACTTTTTAACATTTCCAGTACTTTTTATCATAACAATAATTTGTTTAAATTATTTATTTCAATTATTTTTTTAGGTAGAGGTTATTTCGTCAAGTCTATTCGTATTTTTTTGATTGTCAGGCAAAAGGTGTGGTAATATTAGAACACATTGTGGTAGCATTGTAATCCAAAAGAAGTTAAATGACGAGTTACGTCGAAAAACTTATTTCGAAAAAAGGTTGATTATCTCTGAAACCAAGCCGAATCCAGGAAATTTTATATAACATTAAAGACTCTAAATATGGTCAGAAATCCAGCATTAAAATCTTTCGGAATGCTGACGTAACACCGTGTATTCGGTGGCAATATTTCATTTCATAATCATTGACTGATCCAGGTGGCTTATTGTTGTGCTCTTTTTGCCGTTTATCGTGCTACGCGTCGCTGTCGCACTTGCATTAATGCATATTTGTCAGAACGTGACGGCAACGATGACAAATTATAATTACGGCTCTATAATAGGACAACAGCTGCGGTGTGATTTTGGGAATGTCGATTGAAATACGTCCTATCTCGCTCCTTATCGCCATTTGTCATTTACAGAGTCGTGAACACACCTTTAAGCCCCTACCTTACAGATGTCAAGATAAATCTAGTCTATATTGTCTATTCCCTATAAACGCATTCGGGTATACACGCAGTGCGTTTTTGAATTTTAAGACACGTCGTGTATACAAAACGTAATGAAAAACATGGCTGCCAACCTAATTTTAAATGTAATTTCTGATGAATCGTAAACCATAGAGGACTTTACTTTTTAAATTTTGTCTCCCGCCCGACCTTGTTTATTAATAAAAATGTGTTTGACTAAGAATATTTCTCAACTTTTCAATTTTATTTGGAAACAAGTGTGTGGTCGTAGAAAAAGTATTGTATGCAACATTGTTTACCTGAGTCAAAAAATGCTCGTGGGGTCTTTAATAACAATATTCGGCTTCGCCTCAAATTGTTACCCACGCCACTAATCTTTTTTGACCTCTCTTAAACAAGAGTTGCATAAAATACTATTACCGTGTTGTATTTCATATGTGTGTGTGTGTTATTTTCTCTCTTACATTTAACTTTTGGGTCTACCTGTAAATTTCCATTTCATTATAGATGTAAATCTGTTCAAAGTTTGTCCGAAGTGTATTACTTATTAGCGATCACACCGCTTGTTCTTTTTTGTTACATTCTTACTGGTGCTATAAATTCAAATTCAAATTCAAATTCAAACTATTTATTCATGGTAAAAAAATAAAAATAACATAAAAATTAGTGATAAAAACAATAAAATGGATAGTTTACCACGAAAAGGTCTCGCCTCAGCATAATGCTAACCCGGAAGTAAGCGCTGATCTTCCGGCGAGACCGTTTGTGGGCCACTATAGTTGGTGTGACACGGCCTTAAAAAAAACTAAAACTGAATGCAGTGTTACATAAATTTCCAAGTTGGCAACACAGCGCCATCCGGTCAATGGTATGACAATATTGACATTGACATTTACAATCCTTTGTAACATGAACAAGGCCGTGCAAAATATTTATTTCTAGAAATACTTAAAATTAAACCTATTTATAACATGATCCTTTGTGCAAGATGTACAATATTATTCTAAAATAAAAACCACCGACGTAATCACACTTTACACAAAAATAAACCCAAGTGAAAGTTACAAGAAACTACTATTTTTGAGGTTATTTGTACAATGTATACACAGAAGAAATAGTGAAATCAAGTAGATTGAAGAAAGATAATTATGGTAAAAATATGAAATACAGCTATAAAAAGGAGAGGAGTTAACGCTAAAACTAAACAACTATAGATATATCGGACGGACAAAGAGGTAAGCATTTCAAGAGTTAAAACGTCAAGTTACACACATATTACAATTATAGATATTTTAATTAATTTCATTGTTTAAGTATGGCTCCCTTACTAGTAGTAGTATGCAGCACATAATATTGACCATCTGTTTACTGTACCTATTTCTAAACCTAAACCTAAAAACAACTTAACTTATTCTAAAATAAAAACCACCGACGTAATCACACTTTACACAAAAATAAACCCAAGTGAAAGTTACAAGAAACTACTATTTTTGAGGTTATTTGTACAATGTATACACAGAAGAAATAGTGAAATCAAGTAGATTGAAGAAAGATAATTATGGTAAAAATATGAAATACAGCTATAAAAAGGAGAGGAGTTAACGCTAAAACTAAACAACTATAGATATATCGGACGGACAAAGAGGTAAGCATTTCAAGAGTTAAAACGTCAAGTTACACACATATTACAATTATAGATATTTTAATTAATTTCATTGTTTAAGTATGGCTCCCTTACTAGTAGTAGTATGCAGCACATAATATTGACCATCTGTTTACTGTACCTATTTCTAAACCTAAACCTAAAAACAACTTGTGTCCAGTCGTAAAGCTTCCTGATCTCGTTGATGTTTTAGTGCATTCATTTTAACTTTAGCCTTAAAACATCTAAAACTTTCCAGGTTCCGGATTGGCGGTAAAAGTACATTCCAGCATTTAGTTGCCATGTATCTGAAGCTTCCACGAAACCTTGCAGAGGCATGTCGAGGTGTCATCAACTGTATACTGCAATCGCGCGCCCCAAGCGACCTACGACTGCACATCCACGACAACTTCTCGAAGAGATATGATGGGGATCTGTATTTCACAACACCAAAAAGGAGACATGCAAGATGAATCTTGCGGCGGTGCTGCATTTTCAGGATACCATGCTTATTCAGATATGGGGTTACATGGGCTCGCGGTGGGATGCTATAGCAAAAACGAGCACAAGCATTTTGTACCCTCTGGATGAGCCGTCTTGTTTTAGCCAAAAGACAAGGACCATATACTAAATCCATATAATTTAATTTGGACAGAATAAGTGCTTCAACTAATTGGATGCGCAAGGTCTCATTGATGAACGGGCGTATGTTATAGAGTACTTTGAGCCTATAGAAACAGTTGCTAACGCATTCATTGACATGTTTTTCATACCTGAGTTGGCCGTCCATAATTAAACCAAGATTTCGGGCTTCATAGACTCTTTCAATAGGCTCACCAGATAGCATGATATTTGTGGCGGGTCTAATAACATTCAGCATATTTTTAGTGCCAAAAACCATATATTTGGTTTTTGACGGATTTAACATTAAGCCATTTTGCAGAGCCCATCTTGATATGTTAGCTAGGTCTATATTTAGGTTGTGTATAGCACAGTCAATTTCGGATGGCTTACACGATATATATATTTGAGTGTCGTCTGCATAGATATGATATTTACAGTGTGCGATGCAAGTCCCAATATCTGCTGTATACAAAATGAAAAGTATTGGGCCGAGTATTGATCCCTGCGGTACACCTCTGGACAGAGACAGTTTTTCTGAAACTCTACTTGACCCATCATTTGACCACAACTTAACATACTGCTGCCGCTCGTGAAGATAGCTATGGAACCATCGCAGAGCATTGTCATCAAAACCATAGTAACTTAATTTTGAAAGTAACAAATCAATATTTATACAGTCAAAAGCCCTAGAAAAATCAAGTAATACCAGTAATGTGCACATGCCTCTATCCTGCGCCCAAAGTATATTATCAGTGACATCAAGTAAGGCAGTCTCTGTACTGCGTCCCTTCCTGAAGCCCGATTGTACATCGGGTAAGATGCCATTGCTCTCTATATAGGTATTAAGTTGTGCACATACAATCTTTTCTAATATCTTAGACATGCATGGCAAGATGCTGATGGGCCTAAGGTCTTTTAATTCAGTAGGGTTATTAGTCTTAGGCAGTGGGCGTACAATAGCCACTTTCCAGGCGGCAGGAAAAGTACATGTCAAGAATGAAGAATTTATCACATCAGTCACTAAATCTAAAATATATGGGAATGTCATCAGCAGCATTTTTAAATTAATTTGGTCATGTCCTTCTGCATTTGATTTGAGTTCTGAAACAATTTTTAGTACCTTGTCAGAGCTGACAGGTTCAATATGGAATATAGACTGGTTGTGTCTATGGAACTCGAAAAAAGTTAGCTGGGAATTTGTTACTTCTGATTTAATTGGCAAATCCAAGAAATGTGTATTGATAATATTAGGGTCGTTAAATGTAGAGGGCAAGTCTGTGTCACTTTGTTTAGGCAAGATATTTGACTTAAGATTCTTCCAAAGGGCCTTTGGCTGCTTTATCTTATTGTTTATATTGTTTTTAAAGAAAGCAGATTTTTCATTATAAATAGCCTTATTTACTGTAGACTTTAGGTCCTTATAATACAGTTTTTTGCTCTGAGAACCCGTTTTATGATATTCAGCGGCAGCCTGGTCCCGCAAACTCATCATCAATTTCACAGTATCTGTGATCCATGGGTATGATTTATTTCTTATTATGAATGTTTTGATGGGTGCATGCAGGTCAAATATAAATACTATATGCCGGCTCATTGCTTCTACCTTGTCATTAACGTTAGGCAATGCAGATATCAGGTCCCAACGCACACTGCGCATGTCAATGTCAAATAGTGGTAAATTTATATCATTAATAGGCCTGTGCGTTATACGATAGGGCTTAGGTTTGTCTCGCTTTATAGCGAAATCGCACACAACAATACGATGCCCAAAGAGTGAACCTACATGCTCAGTATGTACCCTTTTGGCTTTTAAGCTAGTACAGACTACGTCAATCAATGTTTGGCTGGTATTTGTAAAATGTGTTGGTTCTGTAACTATTTGTGTTAAATTAAGGGTAAATAAAAAAATATTAAATTTAGTTGTTTTAATGTCATTGGCTAAAAATAAATTTATATTAAAGTCACCTAGAAGTATTAAATGGTCATAATTGGATAAAGAGCTAATCGAGTCTGATAAGGCGTCAAAAAATAGGTCAACGTTCTGCCAAGGTGGGCGGTACGCAGTACCTATTACTATTTTTTTCCCTTGAACAGTTAGTTGTACCCACATTTGTTCCACCATTCTGTGTTTTGGATCGACGGGAGGGGATAAGTTACGTGCCGTAATCGAACGTTTAGTGTAGAACCCAATTCCCCCACCGCGAGATCGCGAGCCTTGGGGACGCGGAGTGTGGCGAAGCCTGCACCCAGGGAGTACAGGCGCTCGACATTCATCGCCTCGTCCCCTTAGCCATGTTTCGTTAATGCATAACACCTCCATGTCCAATCGAGTGCAGGTCGCTATAAAGTTGTCGTGGTTTGTGCCCAAGGACCCCGCATTGAACAAACCAATTCGTAGCTGATTACGAGTCATTATAGCATCTAATAAACAATGGTATTGTAAGCGGGAAGCGTGACAGAACCGGTTTCAAAAAATAGCCATATGCAGTACACGAGTGCGGGGTTAGGGCGAATTTGAGGTTATATGTGCGAAAATGTGTTTTAATAATGTACCGTTGTGTAAAATTAATCGGATAACGTTTATAAAGGTTCAGTTTTGCGTTCGAGTTGATATTATAAGTTGTGTAATGTGTATAATTATATTTATGTAGTGTTAAAAAGTGATATAAGTTGAACTAAAGCATAATTAGTGGTCGACAGTGGTTGCGTAAAAGACAAACAAACAAGAACAGTGGTCAACAAAAGTACCACCAAACTACTGTATTGAACAAACCTAGCGGGAGCCAAAAACACGATCCAAATCAAGTTCCGTGCGTATACGGTGCCGTGGCGAGTCCGTGCCCGCCTGTCGCCGAGCGAAGATCTTGCCGTCCCTCGTCCATACGTACCGCCAAGAGTGCTGCTCCTTCAACTCTCGAGCCTTGTACAGTAGGCGCCGGTTGTGGGGAGTCAGACGCTCATTGACGTAAAACCTGCGAGCGGGACCAGGGACGCCGGTGGCCTCAGTGGTGGCGCCTCGTCGTACGCGCGCCGCCTGCAGCAGGCGGTCCCTCACGGCGCGTCGCGCCAGGCGCACCACCAGCGGCCGCGGCCTCCCCGCGGGCCCATGGGCACCTTCCACCAGAAGAGACTTCCGACCCACGCGCGTAGCGTCAACTATGTCTTGCTCGGTGAGTTGAACCCCTAATTTATTTCCCAGAGCTGTTACCAAGTGTATTGGGTTCTCGCCGCTGGTCTCCGGCACACTTGATAGTTCAATATCATTTAATAACAGCTCCTGGTCGCGGTCGTTGAGCTCCAACCTAAGCTCTGAAATAGTTTTGACCAGAGTCTCCTCGGATGCGACATCCTGCGGCTGGGGCTTGGTCTCCAACGCCTCAACACGGGCACAGAGCCCGTCAATACGGGCATCGCAGCCATCGATCCTGGCCGTCAGGCCCGCCAGCGACAGACGAAGTGCACCAATGTCCTGGCCCATCCGCTGCAACTGTTCACGAATAAGCCGGAGCTCGGTGATCAGAACCTGTGTGTCACTTAGGCGGGACGTGTCCAAACCATTGTCCTGCGGGGTGATGTTATGCTGCGTATAGGACACGTCCATGATTGAGTTGTCCCCCGCTGACTCCACTGGGCTCACAAAGGCCTGGACCCGCGAACCACGACACATATTTACATTTCGTACGGGTGTATCGTCGGTCCTAGGCACAAAATCTGACCTGTTCCGGCACTGCTCACACGTCCACGCACTTTTGTAGGCAGGGTCCATGCGTTTGTAAGCGTCCATGGTGACATTTGCGCAGAGAAGTTCGTAACATTTTTGGCAGTTACAGCACTTCAGAAAATCGACGCCCGTTAAACGGTTAATACAACCTGCGCAGCTTGCCATTGCGTTTTACACTTTCCTACGAACTACTACTAAAGAACTACTTATTTACTTACTTACTCGTAATGCACTTAACCACTTACATTAGGCAGTACAAAACATGATTGCCTCTTTCAAAAGCCAATGCTTTTAAGGGTAATTTTGTGGCACTAGCGAAAAGGGGCGCAAGTAAAGTACGAAATATATAACGCGTAAGCTCTTTTCTATTAGAGGTACAAAATTACAATTATGAAAAACCGATACTTCGTGTACGTGTTCCATTACGTGAAGTATATAATGTGAGCGTTACGAAATACGAGAATGAAATTGAATGAACAATAAACTTTTATCATGCAGATCAGGCGATATCATGTCTTATTACGATGACCTTGATTGTGAATTTACCTTGTAAACATTGTAGTATGATATGATGGCATCACAACACGTGTATAAGTCGTTTAGAATCTCCACCACCTGAAACAAAAGCAAACATTACGCTCGAGTAGATAGGAAAGTTGATACTTTCGTCCGATATTAGAAATGAAAAACAGTTGCTTGAATTGAATGTTAAACGTGCGCACTTATTTATTCCAATGGGAAAAATATAAACAATGATGCTGTTAGCGAAAAAGGTGCTACATTCAAGATATTTGAAGTTTTCTAGGAATTTATACTTTTGTTCCGTACAATTCTCATTTCCTTTCCAACGTCCGCTACATTAAATATTCTAAGTCAGAGTTGACTCCCTATTTAAACTTAGCACTCGCAGCGAAAGCTAACTTTGCTCTCTTCTTGTGCATAACTATCTAAGTATAACTACGTACTTCATTAGTTAGATAGGTAGGGTAGGTACTAAAAAGTTGTTTATATGTGTCAAACGTTAAACAGGATGTAATATTAAATAGTGGCGATCCGTTCAAGGACCCATTCAGTATCGTATCTAAATAAGGATAAACAGGAGAAAAAAAAAATGGATCGATTTCAAAAAATATATATTTGAGGGCTTCAGTGAAAGCAGATTTTATCGTCACTTTTTTGTGTTATGAAGTTTCTTAGGTAGGTATCCATAATATAGTTTGTAACAATGACTAACTTCTGTAACATAACGAAAACGATCGTGATTTATGTTCTGTAATTAGTAATTACGTAGAATATTTTTGAAAACGACCCAGAGACAATATTTTATTGATTTATTTATGCTCATTATTTATACTCATAAATAGTAATGTGTCCACTATGATGACGCTGCTGCCCATCGTCAATATTTTATCAAATGATGGTCGCTTGGCAATCCGCTTGCCCAGCGTGGCGATTATGGGCAATTGGGCATTTACCTCCTAATGCGTCTATAAGTATAGTTAATAGGAGAGGCCTACGTCCAGCAGGTACGTCATAGGCTGATGATGAAATTATGAATACTTATAGTGTCTCAATAAAAGTTATCGCCCGAATTCGATACCTGCGGGCTGCATGATGTCACTTGTTTTGCATTTACGAGATGAATCTTTCCGTAATCTCTGTCTACGTCTAGTCAATATCCGGGGATACAATATTGCTCGTTGATTTTTGGAGGGAGACATTTTCAATGAAATATTGTCGCACTGCTGGACGTAGGCCTCTCCTATTACTTAGACGTATCAACGCATTAAGAGGGAATGTCCATTAAGCACTACGCTGGGCAAGCAGGTTGGCGATCGCAGTAATGTGTCCATTATCATGACGCTGCTGCCCTTCATCTTCATTATGGCCTGGCCACGAGATTGGTCTAAGGGCCTTGCCAATTCAATGGACGCGACTTCGGATGTTCCGCTCTTATACCGTCGTCATAAAGCTTTTTTCGCCCGGCTTAAGCCGATTCCTCATCTGAGTCATAGGGAGACACTTAGGCGACCGGCGGGGCGGAAAATCATAAGTGCGAGAGGGAGTTTATCGGCTTCTCGATCCAACTTATGAATTCGCACGCCGCCGTCGCTGGTCGCACAAAGTCGGTGCTAGGCCGTTAATAAATGAATGGTGAGCAACACCAAATCTTACGTCACCTACGGGATAAGTTGGGGTAGTGACAAATGAATTCTTACTGGCGACAGCACGCAGCCTCATGCAGGCTGTATTAAGCTCGGAAAATATAAAGTAAAGCCCAGGGCGTATTTTATCTTATGTGCTACGAATAAATAAAACATGGAATCTGCACGCCATAATAAATGGCTTTTCAATAACGGTCCTGAAATTTCGTTGTCATCCTCTCTTCAATATCACGCTAATCTCGTCAGTATCACGCTAATGTTTTTTTTGTATTATCTTATATAAACTTAAACCGCTTTTTAATAATAGTTTTGTGATTGAACCATCATCGGTGTTAAGAAAAGCGCTACGAGTAGGTATGTCCTCCTCCTGCCCATCTCGGCTGAATTGCGCAATTGTTATGGGGCATTTTTGAACTTGCGTTGAATGTCCATGTTAATATATGAAGGGTCCACGGAAAAAAACATGTCTAAATCTTATGAAAATCTGGACAAATTTGTACCTTGTTCCGTTAAAATTTAGGTCGTTTTTTCTTATGAAGCTTGAATTGACTAAACATGTTTTTTCCGTGGACTCTTCATATGGTCGCAGCTGACAAAGCACCATCAGGCCTTCAGACAGGTAGCTGCATGTAGTCTGCGAGTTGCTGTCAATAATCACTAGTTATGCTAGGACCGCTAGCGTCTATAAACAAATGCTTGAAACAAGATTACCTGTTTTTTATTTACTTTACTCTTGCAATAAAATATATTTAATTCTGATTAAAATTGTTTGAAATTGACAATAAGCTCAAGTAAGGAAATATATATAACCTACGTACAGATAAATATTTGAAAGATACTCCCACGACGCGATTGTGTTTATTATTGCTTCCAAACTGCTCTCAACGTAAATAGGTATACACGTGTTTGTGTTGTCACAGAATTTATTACCTACTGCCGTGACGTCATAAACGACAGACAATTTTGGCATATGAAGCTTGCCATGTTTCGAGTATTGTTTTCACAATGAAATTAAAATTAATAATCCATCAGCAAATAAAATATATTTATCAGATACATGTTGGCTATAATTACATATGAAAAGGATTATGATAATTTTATCTGACAGATTTATTATCCCGGGTTTGTGAGACAACGTAAGAGTCGTTAATCCTATCTGTTATGAATGGTACCACTTCTTATATAATTAATAAATAAATATCTTTGGACATCTTACACGAATCGACCCAAGGTAAGCTCAATTAAGGCTTTTGAAACTCAATTAATCCACGTACCAAGCGATGACATATGAAATAGACATACTTACATATAGATACCTACTTAAATACGTACACAGCCATGACCAAAGAACATATATTTGTGATAATATACACAAACAATGCGTTAGCCGGGCTTCAAACACATAAACTCCAGCCACGTAGGCAGGATCACTAGCAACTAGGCTACGGAGGCTGACAAACCCTTTTAACCCTTATTTTAGGATATGAAATACGTCTACGTACTTACGTACTTTTTATTATAACGCACATCGACTAAAACCCTAAAACACGCTTTTAGTGATTCCCATAAAACGACATATTTTGCGTGTTTATGTAGCGTTTAATAAAATGACCGACATTTTGAAACGATCTCTTATCAAGTATATTTGCTGGGAAAATCAACCATATTCGGCCCGTTGAGCTTATTTTTTTTTATAGGAGATTATGCCATATAAAAGCGTTTAAGCAGTAACACGAGGTAGGTTTGGTGGCTCGTTACATTTGGAACGAACGACAATTCAAATGTTTTAATGATAATATTATTGTGTGTCTTTCTAGTAGCAAAGCAGGCAGCTGAAAATAATGGCACTTAGTTTCAATAATGGTTTACTGATTTAAACTTCACGTGTATATTTTGAGAAAACAATTCTGTTCAATTTTATTAAATTGGCACATCGTTTTCATTTCAATTCCAACGTCATTCAGTTCTACGTCATCTTAGTGTGACCTCGTACCTACACTATTTCTAGGTATCCCATATAATCATTAAGTACTTTGTATGTACAGTCAAACACAAAATAAGGTGTACACAAAAATGTTCAAAAATATGTCCCAGTGCTGCAGTGCACTCTAATTCTGTGTAATAAGAAAGAAGTAACATATTTATGAGCTGATTCTTTCGATACTTATTTTTGCACTTGACTGTACAGTTTCTAGGCATCTAAGAAAAGTCAATTCAGACGTTACTTTGGCGCCCAACCTGGGACTTACCTATCTAATTTTAAGATTAAATGAAAATGATGTCTGCTCATCTCTGAGATGAATACTAGGTATTTTCAATAGAGTCACTGCAACGCATAGGCAATATTAGAAGAAATTAACTGGAAAATGGAGCACCAACAAGTAGCTCGGCAATATTAAAAGCAATATCGTTATTAAAAACATTCTACATGATAAACGAGAACTGACCTGACCTATTTAAAAGTGTATCAGGTTGTTCAACCCAGGTCAGGTCGTAAATTTATATAAGTACTGTAAAACGATATTGCACTATCAGAGATTACATCGTAATTTTAAAACTTAAGCCTGGTACACAACTAGTGGTCTAGCTGCGGAGCGCGCGGTACAATGGCCCTGGGCGGCTACGGCTACACATTTATGGTTGGCAGTTGACAAAAATATGAAATTGAGGATTCACGGGATTGTATAAGATTTTTTTCTCTCTCTTGATAATGTCAGACGATTCGAAAATGCTTATTTATAAGCTTACTTGAATAAAGAATAGTTTGACTTTGACTTTGACTTCACATTTTCTTATCATCTCAAAAATCCTAAATTATCTCCACTCTGTTAACTGATTCTCTTGATTTGAATTACTGAGTTGTTTTATCATAGGTATCAATAATATTTTGCATTTAGAGTGCAAAACGTCAACTGAACTGACGTTTTGCACCATAACTAATCAAAAAATATTTGTGACTCAGAAGGTCTCGGGGTCCAATTCTGGTGAGAGCCTCTCTTTATCACATTTTTTTCCTTAATCAAGCCTGTGTTTTATTGTTCGAGAGTGGCCTATGGTAATTTTTTGGCTGTACATACACTCTTTTAAATTACTGTAATTTGTGTGTATCCGACTTTAGTCAATAGGTGACCAAGGGACCTTAGGGGCCGTTCGGGTTGGGACGTTGGCACTAAACTACGGAATGGCACCGATAAATTCCGCGTTCTAAGCACCTCAGAATATCTAATGGAATCACAGATCGTTTTGAAAGGAATTCCGTGCTTTGAAATATATTTGTAATTTTATTGAAACAGTGTAAGGGACTATAAAAGGATCAAGGTGAAAGCCAATACTTTCTTTGAGGCTTTATTTTGTCTTATACCTTGTAGAATGTTTAATATTGCCGTGGTATCTACCTACTTAAAGTACTTAACTATTAAATAAATACTTATGCCTTTCATGAGATATTATGAATATAACAGAATATATATATATATATATTATTAAATTGGATTCTTTGTACTCAATGAATAAAATACCAAAGTATTTTTTGGCAATTAGCAATAAAGCAACAGTTCCCGTTACGTTATTTTGTAGGTTCCATATTAAGACAATAAATTAAATCAAAGTGTATGTATCCCGACGCGTTCTTAATTCCTTTAAAATAAACGATAAACATAATATACCTATCCTTAAATAAACTTCTCAAATATACCTGTCATGTCATTGATACTTAGACAGGTATCGCTAATGTTTTACATAATACTAAAAACCCGTGAACGGCTTTAGGATACCCTATTTCTATAAATTTCAACGTACATAGTTACGTAATACTACTATTTATTTCACTAATTGGATATATTAATCGGGATTTTATTTTGCGGGGCAATCAGGCTATTTTGACTGTCAATTACACCCACATCACAATCTCACAAAATTAAAATAAACCTAAGCTAAAAATAGGTAGTCGTAGTCTTTAGTAAATACTTGTCATTAGTTATTACGTTAATTAAGGAACACCATCATATGAACCTAACTGCCTAATTAAATTGTAACTAAGCGTTAAGTTGACAAGCCCGATAGAATACGTCCTAAGCGTGTTATAACATAAACATAAGCAAAGTACCTGCATAGGAGTGTTCGTTGCCGCTAGGTTAGTGAATCCGACGATGTCACTGAAGTATATCGTGACGCAGTCGTAACTTTCTGCTTGAACCCTTTCGCCTCGCTTCAAGGCCTCTGCCACAGTCCTGCTCGAAGATAAAATATTATTATAAGGAGACAAAAAACATTCATTTCAAATAATTTTATGAGAAATAAAGTGTTTATCTCGATTCTCTATAATTCTCGATTATTTACTTAAAGTTCTTAGCCACACCACTCTACCCGGTTAGATGACTACTTAACACGGGGTTAACCGATTAAATTCATAAATTTTTGATGTAAGCATTGACTTATCGTGTTAGTGGCCTAATCCAAATTTAGCAAGTCGACCTTAGTGTGAAAACTTTCTATAAACTACAGTAGTTTAGTTTAGTACATTATTATAATTAGACTTGTTCTTAAAGACCTGAAATTAGGCTTACATGTTTAAACTGCTTTAGACTTTCCCATTATCTACCGCTACCTTACCTAGGTAAGTTATTTGAGTAAAGTAAGTAATTTAAGTTGATTGGTACTCAAAATAAAGAACCTTGAATGAAATTCCATACGTATTGTTACATTTATTCATCACCATTTTGTTACACAATTGAAATATACTCTAATTACTTTTAGAGTACCGACTTCACGTTATTTTCCATATATAGCATAAAGTAAATGAATTCTTCTTTGGGTACGTACTTAACTTAAAATATGTTAAAGGATTGGATGAAGTTAGCTTACGAATACTACGAGTAGCTTACGAATACATTGAAACCTAATATTAGGTCCTTAAAATGAATGGTATTCTTGATAGTTTTGATATAAATGGTATCCAGCGCTAAAAAAATATTTACCTAAGTACCTACTTCAGATTTAGGTTTTATTTAACCCAGACTTGGTTCGACATGGGTCGTGATTCTTTGAGAATAAAACCAACAGAAATAAATATAAAAAAAACGTGTAACATCGTGGCGATTATGGTACCTATTGGTTATCTCCTAATGCGTCCGTGCGAATAGTTAATAGGATTTAGATAACTTAACATGTGAGGTCAAAAAATATATTCTTTACCAGTTAACCCCGTAATGGCTACCGCTAGATTGTGCATTGTGTATGTTGGCGTAAGAATGGTTACTTTAATATCAGAAATCAAAAATAATTAATAAAATAATTCAAATTGTTCTATCAAAGCAAAAAAAAACACTTCCCTATTTTAAGATCGCTTGATGAAAACTCCAGTTGCCCGTTAAGAGGTAGATAGTAATCAGGGCATATTGCTCGTGTAATCAATTTATTAAAAGAGTATAAATTGTTTTTGTTTTGTTACACGTGGAAAATGGCAATTCAAATATTGAAGCCCCTAAAACTTAAACACAAACTAAATTTAGATGACATTGAATCATAAGTAGATCTCTGGGAACATTTGAAAAAGAAACATCTAATTAACGTTAAGTGTTCTTTATAATTTCGGAATCACATGCATGGTATTCATATGAAAACGGAATAAAACGCGTACTGGCGTAATTGGCTTCTTCGCTTGAGTACATTGTCTTGTGTAAAACTATCCTATTTCTGGGGTTTTGTTACGAAAACAGAACCTGTTTAGTTTCGTAATGTTTGTTTATAACATATTACACAAACAATGAAAGAAAGTTTACTCCTTAGTATAAATAATATTTGTTATTGATGTAGGTGTTTTGCTATGAATGTGGCTTGTAGTTATTTCCGTTTCTCCCGCAGAAGTTGTTTTTTCCTCAACACTAAAACCAAGTTTTCCCAAGGCTGTAGCTCTTCTCACCTGGGAAGCATCCTATGCAGAAGGTCGTCAGTCCGTCTCTTCTCTTGTAGAAGCTGTTCAGTCCTCGCTGCAACTAGTGCCTCCAGGTTGCTTGCATATTTCTCCATCATGGCAAGCATGTTGTCGAAAATGTTCGTTTTCCTGTTGCAGAAACAATTCATTCATATACTAGGATTTTAGTACTATGACAATAATTTCACGCAAAGTCGCATATTCTCTCAGATTTATATGAAAATCTGTATGAATGGTACAAATCTTAACTATAACAATTATAACTATTACACTCTTGATTTTTATTTTTTGATTCGTATTCTTCTCTCAGCTGATCAAAAAATGAACCGAGCTGACATTGATCTGAGAATATACTGTTTACAGCTGTATCTTGTCGAGAAATCGGCCCTTAAACATATTTTTACTTCCCGGGACCTTGTCCGTTATTGCTTCAGAAATTTGATGAAAGTAACCATGGCAATTATGTTAACTTAAACTTAGCGAAATTCATGGTAAGATTAATAACGCTACATTAACTCCAGTCAAAACTCGCTAATGTAGCCAGCCCAGACGTTTATCTTTTGCCCTTTTGCCCTAATCACCTTAATTACTCAAACCCCATTCTAAGTGTGTATACTTTGGCCAGTCGGGTCAAAAGTTGCTAACACAATTGTCCCTGACTTTGATGTAAGTTGCGCATATCTACGCAGCGTGTACCATCGAATTGCGTCGTAGTTTCATTATATATAACAAAAAAATGGTTCACATCTTTTTAAGTTTGTTCATAATAGTGTTAGACTCTAGTTATCGACCTAATATTTTTGAAATCGCTAATTTCACATTATAAAATACTTTTTTATGCTAGAGGCGGCAAACGAACAGACGAATCGCCTGATGGAAAGCAATTAACATCGCCCATGGATACCCGCAACATCAGAGGCGTCGCAAATGCGTTGCCGGCCTTTAAGGTGGGAGTACGCTCTTTCCTTGAAGGTTTGAAGGTCGTAGGTCGAAGGCTGTAAATTAAACAACAAATCCAGTCCAAGGTCAGGCTGCTTGCTCTAGCATGCGCTCAAGAAAACACAGACAGCCGCGCTGCTATGCCGCTTATACACTTGCATAATATGGTTGTCTTTGAGACTAAATCATGCTGACCGCAGATCCGATCAACGGTCAGACCGCTCGCTCCAGCGCGCTCAGGACAGGCTAAGATGGACGATCTGCCCGCTTTGCCGCTCATACTCACATGCCAGCATGCATGTCCTTGAGCCTAAGTCGTACTAGGCGCAGATCGGGTCGACGGTCAGGCCGTTCACTCCAGCAAGCGTTCAGGACCGCTAAGACGGATGGCCGCGCTGCTAGACCGCTCATTGGTGGCCTGAAGAGGACTCCCCCGATTGGCTGTCGGACTCGGCCGATGATCTCTATGAAAATGTAAATAAAAGTATGCGGATAAATAAACGGACAAAAATGACCACAACGCTGTTTTAGAATATATTGATAAAGTGAAAGATCGAGTGAGTTTACCTACTCGTATAATTATGTCAGCGTTTCAGCAATAACGTCCCACTTTGTCGTTTACCATAAGGACGGAATTGGCTTTGTACCTTTATGCGAATTAAATGTTTAAGAGCCCCTATGGTAAGCGACAAAATAGGACGTTCAATTACTAACAAAATAACAAAACGTAAAAAGGTTTGTATCAATTTCATGTAGGTAAAATGGAAATACAAATAATATCAATAAAAAGTGTGTAACTTGTCTGAAAGAAACCGTAGCTGTCAAAATCAGCTTTAAGTTTGTAAATAAATTGTTGTTAGTATTGGCATTGGCAGCATTATAATGACTTTGCAAAAAATATGTTTTATCTGTTGAAAATTCTCGTGAATTGGTACTATAACAATAACAACTCAAAAATATTATACAATATAAATATCGTTTGTCTAGGATATTCGTTTATTGACACAAACATATTGTACTATAAAGTGTAACGAACTCAAAGGTAAAGAATACCCAAAAACCTTTCAGCCTCATCGGTAGTTACACAAACAACGTTTTTAGGCTTTTAGGACATAATTTAATGCATGTAAAATAAATGAAATATCACGGGCCATTTAGTTATTCGTGAGGCCAAATGCGAGAACACGAATGGCCTTCTGAGCAAATATGCTTGTAATATATTATTATGATGAAATCAGTCCTATGAGCCAAGAATGTAAATTATGTAATGTATTTTTATCTGCTCCCTGTTCATGTCGTCATTTGTACGAATGTTAAAATGCGACGTCACAATTTAACGAGCGTACACATCTATCTTCTGCAAAATGCCTTCTAAATGTAAGCTTGGCATTCTGCCAAGATCAAAACTGTCTAATTGGGTATTTCTGTGATAAATATTGTGAGAGGCAGGTTAGTGAATGGCAATGAAGATACCTATTCTAATTGTACGAATGCTGCCAGCAACTTGATTATGATTGCATACATATTAAGCCTGATTAATTGACTTCTTTGAGTAGAAAAACATATCAAATCTTCATAAATGTAAGCAAGGTTGGCCTCAAACAGGGAATGAAAACATTGCGCGTTCTTTATTGCCAAGTTTAGTTGGTTGACCTATATTATACAGGGTGGAAAGGGACGACGTTCCTTCCCGCTACCGACCGAGTCTACCAACCATTACGATGAACTTTCAGTATGGGACCAACATCGAAATATTTAAAAAAAATTAACCCATCATACAAAGTGAGTGATTAGTTAGAGTTCAATAGTATGGAAAAGTCAATTTTCCATGTACGCTTTCGATGTTGGTCCCATACTGAAAGTTCATCGTCATGGTTGGTAGACTCGGTCAGTAGCGGGAAGAAACGTCGTCCCTTTCCACCCTGTATAACTCTGCAAGCAGTGTATAGTGAAAACAGCATGATCAAATTTAGTGAATAATCATTTACAGGTATTAATAATATTCTATTTAAATATGTTACAGATTACAGGAGCAAGCAAATTGTTTTCCAATTTTCGATAAAATGAATTAGATTTTAAATGTTATTTTAACAAATCTGTTTCATTTTATTTATTTGTCAATTTGGCTGTTTAGTGTTAAAGTTAGATAAAATGAAACATGGGTTTCTGTTTTCTCTGACTGAATTCTTGCATAGTAGATGCATGAAGTGTTTTAGTTTTCCGACTGTTTCGCCTACACTTGACAATTCATACAAAAATAAATTGAATAATAAACTTGTAAGTCTTCATAATTATTTTTATATTATTATCATTATTTAACCCATTAACGGCTGGCGATGCCACGTAGCATCACCTTTTAGACATTTAGTGAAGATTTTATACATCAAATCGGTCTAGGAGGAACGTATCTTTTGATTAAACTAGTGAATAGCGACCCAAAGTACATATTATGCAAGTTAAAACGAGTTAAATATCAACGTTAGAAATAATGTGGGAAAATGGACAACGTGTTCAGGTAAATGTTTCATAATTTAGACAATTGTGATTGATATTCATATTTTTTGCCTTTAATCGAATCAGTACACATTAGAAAACCGTTATTTAATGAAATTATTAAATATACAGTATTTTCGTTTACTTTATGAGCAAATCTTTATTGCCGATGCCATATGGCACCTCTAGCCCGATATCTTGTGTTTTTAAATTGCCTATTTTTTTGTGTTTTGTACATTTTGAGATACATATTCGTTCCAGATATGTACCTCCTGTAACTATTTTTATTTATAATATTAGTTAATTATTTATTTTGTTACTTGGAACTGTATTTTGCACGAAGCACTAGCAATATGAAACGAGTCGACGAATTGCGATGAAAATTGATTTATTTGTGGAGCTTCCTAATGAATCTAATATTAGTATTGTCGAAGACTAGGGAGAAAAAGACCCCGGGGCTTTAGTCCATAACCTCAGTGGTCGCTAGCTCAATGTCAGATGTCATGTGGACTTGTCATCTGCATCAGTGATGACTATAGGCAAATCGCTTTCGTTAGATTCCACAAAACCTTCATCATTGAATGTTGTTCCTGGTAAACTAAACTAATGACCTTCGACTAGTCACTAAGTTTCTGATGACGTATGATAAGATGGTATTATAGCTCATTATTCGAGTTGATACCATGTCATAAAGTTATGGATCGTGTATGCGATGTGCCTACGAGTAATGTAAACGGCCGATCCAGCCTGCAACGCAAGTGCAATGTAAGATGTACGCGAAATATAATTATACATTCCAAGTGTAATTATTGTTTTATTAAATTAGATGTTTTGTTTGTATTTTTCTTCAATAAATGCTAGAAATTGACACTATGATACCTATGTATTTGAAAAGACACGGTAGACGGCTAGCGATGCCGTTCGGCATCAGTCAATATCTGTTTTTCTACTAGTTCGATTTTGATTCTGATTTTAAATTTCTATATCTAGGGTACAGTATTAGTACATTACTACCGAGGCCGGGAAGTGACTGGTTGCCGGCCGAATATATGTAGACGGCCGAGCGAAGCGAGGCCGGATAGTATTCGGACGGCAACCCGTCACTTCATGGCCGAGGTATGTATAATGCTTTTCTCAAACATGCAATGAAATGAAACAAAAAAATTTATCTCCATTCTTAGAAATAGGCATGATGACTGGCAAGTCAAATCAGCATCTTTTATCGAACTGTCAAAACGATCACCACTATGGAATTTTATATGAAATACTCAAAAGTGACGTCACGTTCGAGTACTGCCAAAGGACCTACTCTTTTAAGTTCTTTTCAATTTATTAAATAGAAGTTCTGTACAAAAATTACAGCAATCTACATCTTAGTAATAATTTATTCGTGTATTATGTCGTGCATAATGTTAAATAATTTATTTTAGCATCAGTCATCATCCCTATTATAAGTCAACTGCAAAACTAAGTCTTTGAAAGTTTGAAACACAACAAAAGTCAAATACTTTTTTTTATATATTTTAAGTCCTTGTGGACAGGCGAAAGCACTAAGCTATACTGCCTTAAAAATCAAATACGACACAGACACCTCATTTTTTTTTTAAGTTCGACCTGTTTGAAACGCGCCAATTTTTAATTCTAAAAAGCAGTATTAGACGACTCGGTCTGTTGGGTCCAATTAATCGCATTCGATGATCGGGGCCGACGGATCGCACTGTATAATACTGCTTTTTAAATATTATTTTGAGTAGTTATTGTACATATTTTAAATTATATAATTTAAATACTTAATTATAACTGCAACAATTAGCCAATCATTTTTTTTTAATACTAATATTACTTACAGATAATTATTGGCTAAAAGCCAAGATGCCAGGTCACAACCCTATGTCGAATGAAAATTAAAAAAGTGGCACTTGCCGGCCTAGGCCGGCAACGAGGTACTTCCCGGCCACTTTTTAGGCACGTAACTACAACATTTCATTGCATGTTTGAGAAAAATAACATTTATGAAATTCATCAAAATCGGAGACATGAAAAAAATTCAGCCGTTAATGGGTTCCTACTTTCAACGTCAATATTATATTTTATTCTGGAACGAAGTTTCTCTGATAGAGATAAAAATGAATTTCAGAATGAAATTGAATGGCAGAAATTCATTTTGAAACGAGATACTTCTGGTTACTACTACTGGTTTTGACCCAGTTTTATAGTTAAGGATATTTATAATATATTTTTATGAAGGGAATAATATGCTTTTTCATGTCTTTTGAGAGCTACGGATGAGTAATAAAGTCGTCATACATTTTATTATTGAAGAAAAGAGAATGAAAGAAGCAAATATTTATTTGCAAAATTTAAATGGAGGGTGCCTTTTGCTACACCCCACGGGAAAGGAAAATATTACAACACATTGTTGGTTTCTGAGCGATGATAATACGTTGGTACTTATTAGATTTTTATATCTCACGAAGTAATATCCTTCATCATACGACATTAGGGGACGTAACTAGGGTGACAATATGAAACAGATCCAAAGCATAATTATTGATGTAGGTATTTCGTTTTAAAAAAGTTATTAAAAAGGAGGGGCTTCTCCTGCGTCCATATATAACATGGACGTTTAATACCAGCTCAAAAATGCCCCCAATCACAATTGTTCAATTGTGCCAAGATGGGCATTGGGCAGGACATAGCGCTTTTCTTAACACCACACATATTTCGGCGCAACATCTTTGACAAATGTTTATAGAATACAGCCAATCAAAACTTTGACAGACCAATCACAACTATTTTAAAATGACGGTTTAAGTTTTTCCTATTTATTACCGTGATGCATTCATCATCACGGTAATAAATAATGCGTTTATATGCATAGTTAATAGGAGAGGCATACGTTCAGCAGTGGACTATCAGAGGCTGATGATAGTGGCTTGTCACTCATAATCACAGAAGCAATCTTACCCGCATTAGTCAGATTTGTGTCACCCCACGGGCCATTCCTCCCCAGGATCTCATACAAGATGATACCAAAGGAGTATACATCCCCTTTCTGAGACCCTCGAGAGGGGGGGTTAGGGTCCCGCAGAAGCTCGGGCGCTCGCCACAGCATTCGGCGTTCCATGCGCAGTGCGTCCTCAGCATCGGTGCAGCCATCTATTAGGTAAAGAAATTAAGGAGTAATATTAGATTGTCACAAGGTATCAACATGGTATATTTCTGGCAAGAGCGTCCATTGAAGCCCGAATGAAGTGATGGATTCCATAATAGAATCCTGCTATGCTATTCTCTTATTCACACATTCGACGCTGCGTTCGTCAACGAGCTCGACATCGAGACAGCCTTGTCTAAAATCCTAGCTGTTTTATTTGACATTAGGAATCGAGGCTGTGAGCGAAGTTGTGGTCGAGTTCGTCGCTGTTTTTCGTTAGAGAATACGAAGTTCACACATTAAACGTCAAACTCTCGACGCAGTGTAGTTCCAGCTCACGCCGCATTCGTCGCCGAGCACTAGTGTCGTTTAAAGTACATTAGTGAATACCATTTTTAGGCTCGACGCTGCCGCAGCACTGACGCAGCGCTGACAGCAAGGCGGTTTCCTTAGAGAATAACACTGCTGAACGTAATGAGGTATAACTGTCGGTTGTAAGGCATGCAGTACCGATCCGGTACCGGTTCCAAGAATTAGATTTCCCGGTCCCGACTGGGGCTGGAACTGGGAATCCCGGTTCTTCCTAGTTCCTAGTAAAAAATTAAATAAAAAAAACTGCGTCTAACGATCAAAATTGGACACAATGTTTATGCTGATTGATAATGATGATTCAAACCAGATCATTAAAATGAAGCAAATCAATTTCAAATAATTAAGTAAAACTCCCGGCGAGGGCAGTTATTTGTGCGTTTATCACAAATATTTGTTTCTTGGTCATAGTTGTTTCCTAAATATCTTTTTATTATACGAGTACACAGAGTGGCAAAAAAAAGTGCTGCCAGTGAGGTTTTGGGTAGCAGAATAAGTGGGCATTCTCCTTAGAAGATTTTAAATATGTTCACGTTTCCGAAGTAAGTAAGTAGTTCTAAGTAGGTAGTTAGTTAATAGACGCGTACTTATTAGATTGTAGGTACTATACCTAGCGCCGAATAAATACGTATAAAAAAAAACTGAAACTTCTGAAACATCCAAAAAACTCCTAGGGGGTTTATTTTCCAAAAACCTCACAGGCAACGGGAACACACTTTTTTCTTGGCCACCTCGTACCTGGTTGAATATCTGAGCGTTTCAACTGCATAATTTTTGCCGAAGTTATATATACTTCGTCATTTGTATAAGGTACTGTGCCTCCTTCAAATGACAGAGTAGCACATTGTAACGAATAGAAACTTCGGCAAAAATTATGCCACCAAAATTAGGCGGTTGAAACGTTCAGATATTCACCCACCTATAACACAAGCTTTAATTGTATTGAGCTTACCGTGGGACTAGGTTGATTTGTGTAACAAGATCGAATGATATTTATTTTATTTATTTATTTTTATTTTTTGAACTGCATGTAAAGTACTTAAGAGGATGTAGGTCTATCTCAGTATTTGTTCATTGTTTAATCAAACTGCAACTTTGCATGCCGCCCCCGTTACAATTACAAGTTAGCTCGCGGTAACCGAATCTCTAGACAGAAATATCTTGATCATAATTATAACTTCCTACTCATGACCACCTACATACCCGTACAAGTGCAAATTAAGCAGAGTCTTTCTATTTTGATTAGTTTTTATGGAGTAATCATTAGCTATGATGATATCTATTACGTATATTTATATATAGATAGTTCCACGAGAGTTGAGGTCAAGTACACATCAACATGTCATGTAAACGCACTTGGAATTTGAAATTAGTGTTCTTTTTTCGTACTGACAGCAAAAACCCAATTGCAACTGTAAAATTGACCAAAAAGTTTGTTCAAGGGATTTGCTTCAATATTTTGACGCAAATTAATCATTCATTCACTTCATTTTTTGCAATTAGTACTTCATTTGGATGTGTGTGTATGTGTGTTATCATTCACCTCAACTCTGGTGAAATTAACTATACCTACTATTTAAAAAATAACTATAGTCCCTTTTGAAACTTCAAAAAGCTCCTATGCTGAGTCCTAAAAGTTCACAGGCAACAGAAATATACTTATTTTTGGCCAGTCTGTAGATGGGTATATTGGGTATTTTTCATTTGAATTTGCGAGTTGTCACACATGGTACAGAAAGTGAACGTTACCTAAAATTTATTTTCTATATTTTTATACAGGAGTTACTTCGCAAATAAGTATCAAAATGGTGCACTTTTACGAAACTCTTAAGTTTCGAACACGATCGTGACACACCTGTCAAATTAAATAAGAAATACCCAGATGAAGGGTTGCATAATAAATTGGTTTTATAATTCCTAAATCGATCATGCGTAACGATCATTTCCCTAATTGTTACCATACCAACTTCTACCCGGATCTAGTGAGTTATAATCTCAAGCCATAAATCATTACATTACATACCCATGAAATTGGCGTTTTTGGTCATAGAATTTAGTTGGTCCCTAATTTTAGATCACTTATATAAAAAGTATCTTTGATATATTTTTTGTTTGTTGCAACAGTGCTGTGTGTAACAAAGGTTTTTCCACACTAATAATTGTTTTTATGAAAAAGACATTAATAAAAAAATTGTAATTTCAATTTTTGATCTGTTATAAATAAAAAATAAATAAATACATTATTTATTCCGAAAAAAACAACCTGGCTACAATTAGTACATTGCCCGCCAAACTGTAGAACAGTTTGTTGGCGGAGACATGCTCTCTTATAACTAGCATATAGCTTAATAATAATAATAAATATCTTGGGACATCTTACACAAATCGACCTAGTCCCACGATAAACTCAATTAAGGCTTGTAATAAAAAATCAATCAAAGCTCAATTAAAGCTTATACATAGTAACATAGCTTATACATTATATTACAGTTAATTGTTTTATTTTATTATTATTATTTGTTTTTTTTTGTATAGATATTATTCCTGCACGTACCTATCTGACAAACCGTTTCACATCAGTGCTATAGTGCAGATAACAACACTATTCTTACCTCCTTCTAACATTTCCGTTACTAACGTTATTAGGTGCCAGTGCAACTACCTAATAGGTACAGCCAATTTTTAGGCTCCCGTTTATAGTTGAAACAATACAGTCATAACTCATCCAAATAGTATAGATACAACTAAATTTTAAACATGATGTAGATAGATTCTGTAGGTGGTTAGATCTCGAGACGTCCATGGGTACGAGTATTTTTACAAGCTTGTTACATGCGTCTTAAGGCATTTATTGCATGTATGTAGTTTCGTTTTCGAACTATGGTTTTGGATATAGTTGAAAAATGTGCTTTTCAGTGAAGGAAAGTAACGTGAGGAAACTTGCATTATAAGACATTAACACCACAACCAGTCGCGATTGTTGTATTTTCTGATCTTAATCTTAAAACTATTTTTTATTTGTAATTTGTGATTAAAAACATTGTATGCATTACGGTAGGTAAGCAGATTACAAACTCGATTTATCAAAAGCTTTCCGCCTAAGGCGTCGAGCTTCTAACATACTCTCGTTAGTAATACCTACCATAGATGAAAAGTCCTCCCAAAATGTATAGATAATTCATGGAAATAATAAGAGTTCTTATGTACATTTGTAAAGACGCTTGTACCTAGTAATGACTGTAATGAGGAATAAAAAGACTTATGTAAAAATAAATAATAATATGCTGAGAGATAAAATATTTTTATTATCGATGGAGAAATATCGTAGGTATAGCTTCTGGTAACCGAAGCTGAATAACGCAAATCAAAGTGCTTACTTCAATAAAAATAATTGGGTTGTCTATTACAGGCTTTCAGAATTCAAGTGGAATAAGATTTGAAGCGGAATAACAGTTTGTTGAACAAATAATAAAATAAGTGCTTACCTTAGCAACGACCACAGATCACATTAATAGCAAAAAATCGTCAAGCGCCATACGGTAAGTATCACCTCGTAGAGCCAAGAAAGAAACCCATTAATATTTAGATCATACTAAACAACTTTTACTATGGGACAAAACTCGAATGCACGAAAAAAAAAAATACTCTCCCATACAACGTGTCACGCAATCAAAATGTATGAAACTGTCAATTTTTTTTCGTGAATTCGGGTTTGGCCCCATAAGTAGTAAAAGTTGTTTAGTATGATCTAAACATTAATGGGTTTCTTTCTTAGCTCTACGAGGTGATACATACTGTATATCTATCTGGATTTATTGTTCTTCATTATTTATTTATATTAAAAGAAATACATCATTGACAAGCTTTTTTTTAAATAAATCCCAAAAACCTAATTCTTAAGGATTTGGATTTGCTTAGGCTCATTTGAATTTACTGCTAGCGAGCGTCGCGTAACGGAAACTTATATTTTGTATGGAAAATTGATTTCAATGAGCCCAAGAATGTCCAGATATGGAATCAAGTCCCTGGGATTTTTAAAAAAAATCAGCCATTAGCCAAGGTTCCTGCGACCCCCAGTTCTCTGGCTACGGTTTGGTACGGTTTGTTGGTCTATGTCCAGTAATGGAAGTCTGTAGGGGTAGTTCTATGCGATTATTCTGTCGCACCAATCAAGTCATTACCATTCCCAAATCATTGACGAACGGCGTATAAATAGTGGAGTCATTTTCGGTTATCTTGTAGCAGACGCATGTTTGTCTGCTATTCTGGCATAATACTCGTAATCTTGTTTGCTTTTATAAAACGGAAAATAAAGTGGTGATTGTAATGAATAATAAAAACGCATAACAAAATCGCATAGAAACACGCATATAGGCTGAGAATGATGAATATGATGATTGGTGATATCCTTAGCCTTGAGTTTTACTTTCACACTTGGTCACAATTTCTTATACACCACCTACACCTGCATAATGTAATATTAGTAATATTACCTACGTCTGTATTGGTAATTTTGTACTAGCAAAATATTGATACCAGCAAGGCCATAGACAATTGGGTACCTAGTAAATTATTGACGTGACCAATTCATTCATACTGCAGCCGTATAATGAGTTGGCACTTGGCATGTTATTAGCCAGATTTACAGCTTATAATGGTACCGATGCTACCTTATAATCGTTTGTCGGCGTTGACGTCGCGTTCTACCAAATGGGCAAATCCGAAAGTGACGCGTATCACGAAAAATGGATGAAACGGGACTACATAAGCCATCTGCAAGTGAATGCTGCAAGATTTGAAAGTATTGAGTAAACGCGATGTATTTAACCTTTACTTGCTATCTCACTCTACTGCTGTTTGATGTGGTAAGTGGTAAACAAGGTTATTTAGACGCTTCCGTTGCTTTTAGCATCCTTTTGACGAAATCAACCAATTTTCGGAATTTAAATAAATTAATGGAGTCTGTTTTATTATAATTTCTGAACGTTCCTCAAAGGACTGTAATGGTAGTTGAATAATAAAGACTGCGCCATCAATTTGACGGGTTTATCTAAATAAGAATAAAACAATAGTGACCATTTCGTTCAACATCTTTTGTCCAAACTGTATGGAATAAAATACCTTTTTACGAATTGCGAAAAATGAGTTCTCAAGACAGCCATTATACTTCAAAACTATACAAGAAAAATAATGTACAAAACTTGATAACTGGTTATTATTTTTTCTTTCCAACGTTAAACCTAATTCCACGAAATTAAATATATCTACTGAAAATACAGGGTTTTATCTCGTGAATAATTTGGGAGGACTTCTCTTGAGTAGAAATTAATAAATTAAATTAAATACGATTTATGATTGAGTTCACGTTTATTACATTAATATTATCGAAACGGGTTACTCACGTAATTTAAATCGATGATTGGTCGACATGTTTCGACCCATTAATAGGGTACTCGTCCGGAGCACCCTCGGTCAAAGCCCGACGTGTATTGATGTACATACACGTTTAGTAAAGCCCAACATGTACGCTAGGCATCAACATGAATACCAAAACCAACTTTGGAATTAATCGTAACTATGCAGTATAAAAAAAAACACAACTAAATGAAATGATTTAACTAGTCTGTCAAATATGCCTAGTTGCCTACGTATCATTTGTAAAAAATATGACTGACATTATTTAGAAATATGACTAACATATTACTTGTTAATTAATTATACAATATACTAAATTAGTTTTTGTATAACCTATATTGTAATTATAGTAAAATCGATACAATGAACCCCAAACCTCAGAAAAATAGTGATCTTTGTTATGGTAGGAAGAGTTGTTTTTTGTTATATTAAGCCGAGAAGTCGGAAACCGTGATTCATAAAATAAAGGCAAATATGAAACAATCCGCCTTACCCTGGCAGTGGTTTTACCATTTTTCTTAATAAAAAGTTTCCATTACGGTTTGGACATTTTAATTTCGTTTGTTGACTATCTGAATGTCTGATTGTTTTAATTTAGAGGCACACATTTTTACGAGAAAGATAATTGAGATAAATGAAAATAGCTAACCCAATCTTAGAGTTAGAGCTATTATTTTCAACCCACTGCTAAATTTAAAAAAATATTAGTTTTATTACAAAAGAGCGATATTTTAAATTAAGGTGCTGATTATTTAAAAAGTTACTTCCGGTTTCGTCAAAACCTCATTTTGTTAATTTTGTTTTCGATTGAGATAAATTCTTGAATCTAATGGACACATTCTACCGACTAGTGTGACCTAGTCACAGCAGTAGCACTTATATCAAAAATTCCGCTAAAAATATATTAAGTGATGTAGAAATTATCACACTATGTATTGATTGCAAATAAAGGTATAAATAAAAAACCTTATAAGAAAACAAAATTTAACATCATACGAAGGGTCCACGGAAAGAACATTTGTCTAGTCAATTCAAATTACAGAAGGAATAACCACCTTACTTTTAACAGAATAAGTTGTGAATTTGCACTAATTTTTTTTGGCATTGGACATGTTTTTTTCCGTGGACCCTTAATATATATTTTTTTAATTTGCCCCCTTTTACTATTGCCGAAAGTAGTTGGACATACACATAGTTTGTTTGACTAACTTTCGTAACACAATTGACGTGATCGTGATTTTTGTTTTGATTAAGGCCTTAACTATGTAATTTTTTTTGCAATTGACCCTTATGTACAGTCGTCGTCAAATATATAATCACGGTTAATTCGCCAAAAATATATTTACACGACTTTAATGCCTTAACATTAAGGTCGTGTAAATATATTTTTGGCACGTAAACCGTAATGACATCTTAGATGTCGACTGTACTTAACCCTTAGGCCGTGGGTTTTCTGGCCGGCAACCGGCGACCGACGCGTGTCCGCTGCCGACTACGTTCGAATGTTTTGTTCGGGAATGTTTGAGGGTGGTTTCTCTGAAACGTCGCCGGCAGCGGGTAACCGACGACGTGTCAGAGAAACCACCCTCAACCATTCGAACGACGTCGGCGGCGGACACGCGTCGGTCGCCGGCCGCCGGCCAGAAAACCCACGGCCAAATCGACAGAAACAAGGGACAGTTGTGGGTTCAAGCCTGCATGATACTCAATAATATGAATGATTCTGCCTAGTATTTTTAATGCTGTCGAAGTAATAATACCTACAACGTCCGGAAATTGGTAATCTGTTGAGACGTGTCGGTAATCTGTGGAAAAATTACTTACATTTGAGGTTGTGCAACCCATAGTCAGCAATCTGCAGCACCCATCGGCTGTCCACGAGGCAGTTGCTACTGGTGAGGTTGCCGTGGGATACGAGGGCAGAGTCGTGAAGGTACGTCAGTCCTCGCAGCAGATCTGCCACCTATGAGGAGAACAAAGAAATGTCAAATACATACGCCTGTATAAAGTGGGTGTCGCAAAAGTCGATTGAGGGATTGAAGTGTCACTGACCACTCGTTGATAGATTGAATTTGGCCAGCAGCGTCATCATAGTGGACACACACCTATCCGCTTGTCCAGCGTAGCGATTATGGGCATTTACCTCCTAATGCGTACATACGCATAGATAATAAGAGAGGCCTACGTCCTGTAGTGGACTGAGTAAGGCTGATGATGTGTGTGATATTAACTTTCAAATTTTCATTTCATCAGAAATAGGGGGAACAAAGCAGGCGCAGGAGTAATATACACAGAACTGACTACGGCGCATATGTCAAAACACGGCCATAGCCGTTCAGATCAAGTAGACAAAGAATCATACTTCAAGCAAGCTTTTTATACTTGGTTCTGCATAAATGTAAGTCCTTATAGCAAAACGTATAATATAAGAAACTGATCAGGCTTGTCATATTGTAATACTCTGACCAAAAAATTGCTCCAATACTAGCAGACACGATGCGCGTACCTACAACCGGTTTCGGCCTAAATGCAAATAGCCATCCACATTTTCACGATGAAGTAGATACAGTATGTTGAAGTGCACTCCAGGCTGGTCTGTCTTCTGTTTTCCTTAGGGATTTGTGACTACAAGAATCGCACACTTGGAAAGGCACCAAGCCTGCCTGCTGCAAGTCCCTATCCATTGAAGTGCTGTTCTTCCAGTCACAAATGACTGGTTTTTCCTGACTCCAAGGTTCCCTAAGGAAAACGGAAGACCAACCAGCCTGGAACTGGAACCCTTATAGCAAAAACATATCGTAGAAAATTTACCAGGCTTGCCACAAACATGTCATCAAGATGAAGGTCCCTGTCTGCCAGCACCCTGGCCAGAGAACCGCGGGAGCA
The DNA here is from genome assembly GCA_025490895.1 of Thaumatotibia leucotreta. Lineage (NCBI taxonomy): Eukaryota > Metazoa > Arthropoda > Insecta > Lepidoptera > Tortricidae > Thaumatotibia > Thaumatotibia leucotreta. The sequence continues at coordinate 293,246 of JALPQI010030420.1, read as the reverse complement.
GTAAGCGGACACGATGCACGTGGAACCGGCTTCAACGCAAACGCCGACAAAGGCATTTATGTTTTCGTGACGTAGCTCGCGGATCTGAAAGGAAACTTCCCTTTAACTTATGTGAAATTAATATTCTAAAATCAAAAGGCTTATTTCATATTTGTAAAAAGGCAACGTACAGGCAAGGAAATCGATTCACGTAAGTACGTAGGTAAGGTTAGTACCTACTACCCTTTTCGCTAGGACAGAAAGGTACGCAAATTATATAGTTCCTTTACTATAGTGATGTACTCGTAGACACCCCTATGGTACGACTTGGCATACTATGTTCAGTAGCTAATAAAATTTCAGAATCTGGAATGACACGATATACTTACAAATATGCATATGCATAATATTACTTTCATATTGGAAATACAATGGTTACATTGTGTATTATATTTGGCACAGTTTTCTACAACTCGCCAATTTTGCATGGCTCCTCCAGCCATTCCAACTCTTCAAGGAATTATATCAACCTTTGGCGTTGAATAGGACATTTCGAAGACTCTGTAGGCTTTATAATGGTTTAGTGTTTATTGTTTGTCGTTGTTGACGTCACGTTGTAATAATAGTATGCAAGCGCGAAAGTGACGCTTAGAACGATCCACGGGAAAACGGGATTTCTATAAGCCACCAGGGATCAATACAAACGTATGTAATACCTACTTGAAAATACAAGCTTTAATATGAACAGGTTTTTCAGCAAGGTCACCTCAGCTTGAAAATGAAATATCATTTTTCCTTAATGATTTATAACTCTCTAAGGATGTTTCCTGTTAGATGTTTGATGTTAGTACGAAGTTAATGTATATAAGTAGGTAATTAAGTAAAATCGATGAATATTCGTATAGACAATTTAATTTATTTATAATTTATAAACAGTTTTAATATGAAAAAACTCGGCACTGCCAAGAAACCTTATCTACTTAAAAATTCGGCTTGGAAAATGATCTAACATATCGAAGATTTTTTCTTAACATGAGCATAATTATACTCCTAGGAGCCATGGAGGTTCCCCGTTGTCAAAGATAGATTGTATCATACTTACAAAGTAATTTTTTTAAGCAAAATTCGTTTAAACAAGTATTTGCTTGGGTTTGTCGATTGTACACTTATACACCTACTCGTACCTCATTATTTACTTTTGATATTTAGGTAAAAAAATGTGACATTGCAGACAAAAAATAAAGATACAATATTTCTATGCACAGCGCCTCTGGGATAATAGGCGTCCGGAAAAACTGGTGACCGTTTACCATAAAAAAGTATCAAGAAAAAACGGTAACCTCTTATAATTTAATATAGTTACAAACATTGGTGCCTGGATTCGCATGAAAAGTCACGAAAAGGCTTTACCAAATCAGGTAAACAAAATAAGCTGTCACATGACAATTAATGATAAAGTCCGTCACAGGTCGTAAACCTAAGCCTTAATCTTAAACACATAAGCCTCAGTTAAAATTGCAATATTATTACCAACATTTATCATAGGTAATCTCCTTATTTAGCCTAAGCTTTCAGCGCGGCTAGATAAGGGTGAAACGGGGTTGACACCTGATCCTGGCTCCTTCTGATCCTTTTCGTGATGGGCATTGTCCTGAATGTGTATCTTGTGTAAAGATGTCGAAAAACTACTTATACTGTCATTCAAAACGGTGTTGATCCCATCAAAAGCAAGTTACCTTTGCTTTAAACACAAAACGCTCTCGTGTAAAGAATAGAATCACTCGTTGTACTTACTAAGTAATGCTTAAGTATGTACTGAACTACAGTAATTAATTAGTGGATAATTTTGTACAGAAAACAATCTAGGACCCTGATTAAGTAAAAATGTTTCTCAATTGTAAATTCAGGTAAGTATAATGTAAAACTTTGGCTGTAAATCAAATTGCCTTAAACTTCAACAGTTTGAAATTAATCGTTTCCTAAACTCCTGTAACGGTAATTCCTCAAATTCAAGGTCGGCCATTTTGATTACGTAATCCTGATGACGTGTTTCAAAGCTACACTACGATTAAAAAGCTGACGTAATATTAAGGAGTGAGATGGGAAAAGGAATGGTCGCTGTTATGCAAGTCTGTAAATAGACCTTGATCCCTCAAAGATAAATTCTCAGGGGTATAAAAACTCAAAATATAAATAAACAACATTTTAAAGGATGTTGTTTGAGTCCATGATGAGATTTACATTCGAAGGGCGCCCGCTGGGACGGCCATTGGCAAATTGACAGTCGTACTTGTCCTTAACCACTTGAACGTCCACCCCGCGCGACCATATTCCGGTCAACTGTCCGGGTTTTTTTAGCGACGTACGCCCCGCGCTGCGCAGTCACAAGATTTTACAAAAACGTTTATATTTTCTAAACTACTTAAGGTATAACAATAAAAAAAATCAGGAGCATAAATGAAAATACAATTATTAAAATACAATGATAGTCATTGTAAAATACCTAATGATTCTTGACTATAATCAAGGTTAAACTTAAGACATCGGTAAAAAAATAAGAAAGATAACCTTCATATTTTAAACTCACTTGACAGGTATCACACTGTCAAAAACTTAAGATGATACACATTATCGTATAGAGCACACGTTCCTGATCATTTTTATGTATAATAACCCCAAAAATATGTAACTTAACGTGAAATACTTACGACATAACTAGGAGTCCTTAGCAAACACTCAGGCAGTTTGACCCAACACTGACAAATTATAATTTTTTATCGACTGAGTAACGAGCGTACACTGCCATATATATTTTTTAGCGCAAACTAGTTTATTAGGCTACGTTGTTGCAACAAGGGAATTAGGAAATAATGCCTCTATATTTCGCTAAATGCCGCTATAATCAACTGTGTCTCCTTCGACTTCATGGGATAGTATAGTATCCACGAACAGTCTACTGCCTTTTTTGTTTGGATACTGTGCTATCATCGGACGTTCAAGTGGTTAACAGTTTTCGGCAGTCTCAGTAATGTGGTGAATTTAATTAAGATACTAAGATGCATCAAAGGAAAAACACAAAATTATTCCGTAGATCAGATAACCCATCGCAAAGAAGTTTTTACTCGTCGTACATTATTATAAAATACCTAAGATGGACTCTTATTTATATGGAGTCGAATCTATTAATGCCGAATCTATTTTTCCTAATCTATGTATTCAATTTGATTTACGAGCCCCGATGCAGTGGAGTTCGTCTAGTTCGAAACAATTTTTACAAATTTTTGAATATTTTAAAAATGATCACATTATGCTAATGATAAATTGTATGAACGTTAGTCATGGTTAATGTAATAATGTACTACATTTCAAGAGACACAACAATCTGAAGTACACTTTTGTTGTTTAATAAATCGATTTTAACAAACCAGTGTCTAAATTATATTTTCGTTCACCACCGTAATTCCGCGCTTATAAGCTTGACGCAAAATTCGCAGTGCATCAGGTGTACCATGTCGTCTTTAATATTAATGGCGTTCTTTACATTCATTGATTATTTACAAAATTAAAAATTTAAAAAATACCTCTCGTAAAATAGTTTTTTTTTATTCTGATTTATTAAGTCCAAATATTTTATACTCAAAGAAACTACTTTAGTACTACTATTGAATAGTGAAGGTTTTGTCTCTAAACCTTGTCCCCCGGATGAACGGGATAATCTCGAAAAACTGTCTAACTGGACGAGAACATATGCATCGGGGCTCGTAAAGCCATAAACAAAGGATATGCATTACTTTTATCATTAAGATATCATTTCCAGAACGCTATTGGTATTAAGAGTAAAAAATATAAAATTATTAATTTCTAGACATAACTCAATTAATAGTTACATTCTTTAATTTTAAATTATTTGTTTTACGAATGTCTAATAAGGTTTTATTTCCGTAATAATATCTGAAGTGGCAATAATAAAACTTGTTACATTTTAATGGCGCTTTTATTTTTACTCGTGGACGAAAATTTTAACGTAAAATTGTTGATTTATAAACGTGCTTCTTCCTATTCCTCGAATTCGTTAATTATACACTGGTATATTTTAGCGCGCGTCAGCTCACTAGCCTATTGTGAATATCGAATATAATTGTAAATTGACAGCACCGTCTGATTCAACATTTCCTGAATGTCGAAAATGATTCGTTGTTTGTAATGATTCGCAGTAGGCTTTCAGTGCTTTCAGTAAAGGTGCATGCAGACCAAAAGAGCACTCGCTGATCTATCCCCCTATTCTACGAAATTCGATCGTTACACGAAACGTGATTCGTTGATTTCGTAGAGTGGGGGACAAAACAGCGAATGCTCTTTAGGTCTGCATGCACCTTAAGCTGTAAATAAACTGTGGGGTGTAACTTGAATTGAATAAAATTAGATTTCCAGCATAATACAGAAGTGTGCGCGGCTTTCTACATAATGCCTCCGCGAGTCTTTTTACCTTCTTCGTTATTTATCAATGCTTTATTTTTTTACTTTCGACTTTTGGTTTGATATGTCATACTCGCATCTTAAGCTTAGTTGTGTTTCAAATGATTATTGATTAGGATTACTTACCTGCTTTAACTCCTTCTTAATAGCTCTAGTGACGTCAATACTCTTCTTCTGCAACCTCTTTACAGCCACTATGTTCCCTCTATACAGCGCGATGGTCGTGTGTGCTCGTCTCGCTTCGTTGTCTTGCGGGATTATTGTCTGAATAAAGAAGTTTAATTGAAACATTCAGCAAGAATATTGGTACTGAATACTGGGGTGAGAAACCACTAATTAAATTCAATTATTTAACTTTTATGACGCTATGTCAAATACAAAACCTGTCACTCACATGCCACGTCAACAAATATCAAAACTAAAACGTGGATCAAGACTTATATATCGGTATCTGGCATTGAAACTGCGGTGCCAATATATCAGTCGTTGACGTCCAAAAGATTAAACATCTCTGAAAACCATCACTAAATTGTCCGCAATCAAGTTATGGTTTTGGTTTGTTACTGAAATATTTTTTTTTATTATTCCTAACATCTCAGTATACGTAACATTCTAAATTTCTAACCAACTGTCGGTTGCGACTCTTGAATCGATAAAATAAATATCTTATACATATCTTGGGACGTCTTACACAAATCAACCTAGTCCCACGGTAAGCTCAATTAAGGCTTGTGTTGTGGGTACCAGGCGACGATATATATAATAGATAGATACGTATAGATACTTAGATACATACACAGCCAAGACCAAGGAACAAACATTTGTGATAAATAAATCCACAAAGAATGCCCTCGCCGGGTTTCGAACCCGGAACCTCCAGCTTCGCAGGCAGGGTCACTACCAACTAGGCTACAGAGGCTGACAATGAAATGTAGTTAGTAGTTCCTACGAGATAAAACAGTGGCTAAGATTCCGCAATGTTAAGTCGCAAGCGATTTCTGATGTTATTTCAAGCAAAGTCCGACAATTCACACTTCACTGGCGACATGTTTCAGTTATCACATTTTTAATATAAAATCCCTGTTATTTTAGATATTAAAATCAGCTGTTGCATTGCATTGGACGTAGTTTAACAAAAAGAAAATTTGTCAATGTTATAAATCTCTCTTATGACATAAGATTAAATTGAATTGAGAGATTTTTGGGGAATGGATACTTTTTCTTAAACTACCTACGATTACCCATTTAATCTAAAAGAAAACTACGCCCTTAGATAAAATACATTATAAAACCTACACACATGTCTACAAAAATAATTGATTTTTTGTAGAATCTTTAATTTCGGGATCTATTTTTAGTTGAGGGCAATTCGGAATTCGGAGTACATTTTCAAGGTCAACTGTCAGCTATCAAATCTTATTTTTTGCCTTTTTTTCTCATTTTTCCAATTCGCTGATCAGATTTTTACTATGAATCAAAACACAATGTTATGATTTTCCAAGAACATGAATTTGTCAATAGAGCATTAATTATACATTGTTTCATTAATGAATTAATGCTGCTCGAAAATGCTTTTTCCTGGTTATTTTTACCTCACTTATGTTATTAAAAGAAAAATAATCGGTAACGGAATTTTACTCTACATATTTCTTTATTTGGAAAGAATGATGTGTTTTTTTTTAATTATGCCTATTTTGTCTAATTTGTGTTCCCGTTCTCAAGATACTTGTGATATTAAAAATACTTGGAAAGCGTAGCTAAATTGGGACAAAGTGTACCTATTTTGTGTGTTTTTTCACAATTAGGGGAGATCGAGTAGAGTTGTGACAATTTTTAGTTAATGCGTCATATCTCGCTCAGGAAACATTCCGTGGTTATGTTCTATGTATATTTTTGTAGGACCGTTTCTTATCTTTCCAAAACAATTAACAAAATAAATACAAGTAAAACGGTTCCCGAGAAAATCGTTAAAAAGGACGACTATTCCTTCTGTCACAACTCTCCTACCATCGAGGTGAGTTGTGACAAGTACAAAGGTAAGTTGTGACAGCTTTGTATTTGGACTATATGGGTACTGAACAATATGATTACACATTTATAAATAAATAAAACATCTTTTTAATGCAATAGTGGTCTTATCAGCCTTTTAGTACATCACTTACCTACTAACATAAACAACTTCAACCTGTCAACAAAATCAACTAATAAAACTTAAATATTTTGTGTGTTTTTCTTTAAATAAAACTCTTACTGATCTATTAGGCAATTATGGCAAACATAATGCAGCTCATCTCGTGTGCAGTCTACGTGAGACCAGCCTTTGCAATCCAAGCATTGCACCCACTCCTCATTCGATCGGCTGTTTGCATACGCTTCAAGGCAAACTAAGCAAACACAATTAGAGGTATTTTCTGCCCCCTCTTTGTCCATACATGTCCTCTTTTTCTTACCCGTCCTCTTTTTCTTACCTCTTAGTTTTTTTATTGTCCTCTTAGTTTATGTGTTGTTTTTTATAGTCCTAGGAGAGTTGTGACAGCCTGTCACAACTCTCCTAGGACCTAAAAAATACGACTAGGCCGGAATAATAATTCGTAATTTTAAAGCACGATGCAAACACGAAAAATCAATGCCATGCCTAGAAACTTGAATAACCATGCTACTTAAGAAAAAATAGTACAGTAAGGCATATGTTATAAAATAAGATATAAATTGAACCAAATTTTTGAAGAAAATCTTACTTTCAGTGTTTTTTTGTACACCAATGTCGTAATTACGCAACCGCTCCTCACGTACCGTCGGTGTGTACTAAGGCAAATAGGGCTTCCCTGAAGTAACAAAAGTTCCATTTTACCAACTCTCTAACTATTGAAAGTAGAGACAAATCGGCACTGTCACAACTCACCTCTGTCACAACTCTACTCGATCTCCCCTACCTGAACTATCGCGTCATCATACCCCTATGTCAGAACACAACTGTTACTAGCTGTACATATACAGGGTGAAACATGAGTCGTGAACAGTAATACGTTTTTCTAACTCTATAAACACCTAACAATTGAATGCCCCACAAGTAACTTAGAAATGGTTATGTTTTTTTATGGCTTTTTCTAATTTTTAAGGTGTTTTTAAGAAATGATAACGGTTATTTAGGCTATTTAAAACGTTAAATGTAATAAATATCATGTAATTTTACACAATATGACAAAAGTGCCGTTATTAATTACATGAATCTTAAGAGGTAATTTAAATTATTGTTTTAATTTGTTTAATAATCCTTTTGGGTATCCTAAAGCCGAAAAATACAAAAACATAAACCCAAAAAAATACAAAAAACAAATAAATAACCTGTCAATCTTTCAAAAACTTGTGAGGTAATTAATTGTTAGTTGTTTATAGCGTTAGAGAAACGAATTACTGTTCACGACTCATGTTTAACCCTGTAGATATTATTTGTATAAAGTTTATTTTTTACACAGTGCTTCTTAATTAATTTTGTAACAAGCAAATCGGAATCAATAAAATATTTGTAAATCCCTGTCTTGAGAATGGACTCACGGCCTTCGAATTAAACTAGGCTAACTGCCACTGCAAATTATGTAGTCGTATTTTTAACCGACTTCAAAAAGGAGGAGGTTTACAATTCGTCGAAATCTTTTTTTTATATGTATGTTCCCCGATTACTCGAAGACGCGTGGACCGATTTGAAAAATTATTTTTTTGTTTGAAAGGGTATACCTTCTAGTTGGTTCCATTGTCACCGAATTCAGATCTGATGATAGAATCCTGGAGAAATCGAGGGAACTCTTCAAATGTTGTAGGCACACATGACATTTTTCATTTATTTTCGAAGACTAATCAAGTATTTGCGCCTAGTCATGACCGTTATAAGTTGGTGATCTGATGATGGAAGGTACAACTCCTTAGGAATTAGGAGTTGGGGGATAATTCTTTAAGTATAACATATTTCGTGTATTTTGGAAGCTATTAGAGTATTTGCCTTTAGGTGGTCAACCTTTCATGTTGGTGAGCTGATGATAAAATGTACAACTCCTTAGAGATTAGGAGTTGGGGGACAATTCTTTAAATATAACATTTTTCATGTATTTTGGTAGCTATTCGAGTATTTGCGTTTAGGTGGTCATCCTTTCATGTCGGTGAGCTGATGATGGAAGGTACAACTCCTTAAAGATTAGGAGTTGGGGGATAATTCTTTAAATATAACATAGTTCATGTATTTTGGAAGCTATTTGAGTATTTGCCTTTAGGTGATCATAGTCTCATGTTGGTGAGCTGATGACGAAAGGTATAATAACTCCTTAACGATTAGGAGTTGGAGGATAATTCTTTGAATTTGTTAATTATATTCAAAGAATTATCCCCATGTCATACATTTTCGAGATCTATTCAAGTGTTTGCTTAGTAGTTATGACATCTTGGTTAGCGGTTAGTGATTATTTATAGTACATTGTGTATTTAGGGCGGTAAGTAAGAATTTGCGAACGAGTGTGAAAGTAAAGCCCAAGCCGAAGGTGCGGGCTTTATTTCACACGAGTTCATAATTCTTGTACCACCCGTGGTACACACAATGTTTTTCATCACACCTGTGATGCAAAAAAGTAAATAAAACAATATATTTTCACAAAACTACACTAAAGTGGTCTAAATCAGGGATGACGTAATTTCATCATTTTCATAAAAGAAATCTCGGCGCGGCGCGCGGCGTGCGCCGGACCGCACTAGTGCGACGTAATGTTGTATGAAAATCCTTAACGGCCTACTAGGACGTAATGACGCACCTACGGCCCGCATCACCGCAGCGTATTGGCGCACTTACCGAACAGGTGTGATGAAAAATAATATAGGCATGCTAAGGCTGTTACCTATAATCTTTGAAATTATTCATGCCTGCTGATGATACAATGTATATCTCCTTGATAATGGGATAATTCTTTGAATATGTAAGTTATCCAGATTTTCTGGCCTATTACAGTGCAGTACATTCTAATTATAAGAGCATAACGATTTTACACAACTAAAAAGCAAAAAATGAAATATTTTAGAATAAAAATAAAACCGCCTTCAAAACTTCGCCCGAACTAAAAAGTAAAAAATAATTTTAGTTCCATCTTCTTAGGATTTCCTACCCAAACCTTTTACATATTCATTGAAATAAAGTATTATGGATAGGTATCCTACAGATTTCTTAGAAGTCGGTGCCAAGCCAAATATGTTCACTTCGCGAGTATATGACTGTAGGTATTTGATAGAGCTTTGTAACTTACTGTCACTCCGGTTATGCTTTCATCAAAATGACTGAGGTAGATCATTCTGTTGATAAAAACATAATCGGAGTGACGGTAAATTGCAAAGCTCTATAAAATATATACCTATGAACGTATTTGACTTGGCACCGACTTCTAAGAAATCTGTAGGATACCTATCCATAATATTTTATTTCAATGAATATGTAAAAGGTTTGGGTAGGAAATCCTAAGAAGATGGAACTAAAATTATTTTTTACTTTTTAGTTCGGGCGAATTTTTGAAGGCGGTTTTATTTTTATTTTAAAATATTTTATATTGTTGTCAGAGATTGGACAAATAGGCGTCATTGTTCATAATAATAATGGGCATGACTACAAAGTTGATTAAATTATTCTTCTTCTTCTTTGCTCATTCCCACTTTAGGTGGGGTCGGCTCTCCTAATTATTTTTCTCCATGACAACCTATCGAGGGTTGTCGGGTCAGGAAGATTTTCTTTCTTTAATAGAACTTTCATGCTGGTCCACCACGTCGACGGGGGACGGCCTCTGCCTCTCTTCTTCTCTGGCAAGTTTGATGCCCTCTTTGCTACATAATCATCGTCTCTGCGCATGACATGTCCATACCACCTCAGACGACTTTCGTTCATCTTCTCGAGGATAGGGGCTACTTTGAAGGTTCCACGTATGTGTTCATTTCTGACCTTGTCAAGCCTTGTAACCCCTCCCGACCATCGAAGCATTTTCATCTCTGTCGTGTGTAGCTTCTGGACATCGCCCTCTCTTACTGGCCAACATTCCGAGCAATACAGCAGAGCCGGCCTGACGGCGGTTTTGTATACTTTGCCCTTGGTACGGACTGGCATTAGAGGATCGCAGAGTACTCCGGTCAAGCAGCGCCATTTCTGCCATCCGGCATTTACCCTATGGGCTACGTCCGGTTCGACTGAACCGCTTTCTGCGATGACAGAACCAAGGTATTTAAATTGTGACACTTTGGGGACAGGAGTTTGGTCAGGATAGTGAATGGAGGCCGGCGGGGTTCTGTCGTTAAATCGGCATTCTAGGTGTTCTGTTTTTGATCTGCTCACTCTAAGTCCCGCTTTTTCCAAAGTATCCACCCATACGTGCAAAGCGGCTTCCGCGTCCTTGGCCGCGTCTGATATTAGAACGATATCATCCGCGTACAGAAGATTCCAGGGGAGTGGGGCTTGGATGTCTCTTGTGATCAACTCCATTACAAGGTTAAAGAGAAGAGGACTAAGGGCCGAGCCCTGGTGAACTCCGACGCCCACCTCAAATGCCTCGCTTAGACCTGCTGGACTTTTGATTTTCGTACACACACGTTCGTACATGTCTTGGATAAGCCTGACGTATCCTTCTGGTAGGTTCTGAGCTCTAAGAGCTTCCCAAACTAGTCTTCGAGGTACCCTATCGAAGGCTTTCTCCAAATCGATAAAAATAAAGTGCACGTTTTCTTTATTGAGGTGATATTTGTCGATCACAATCCTAAGCGCCTGGATTGCATCTGTTGTCGATTTTGAGGGTGTGAAACCAAACTGATTTAGGGACAGTGATACGAATGGTTGAATACGATGGTTTAGAACGCGTTCCCAAATTTTCAAGGTATGCGAAGTAAGTTTGATGCCTCGGTAGTTGCCACACTCAGTGACGTCTCCTTTGTTTTTGAAGAATGGGACGAGATGACTCAGCCGCCATGAGTTAGGTATTTCGTTGTTTACGAGTATCAGGTTGAAAAGTTTTGTTAACCACTCTATGCCTAACGGTCCAAGATGTTTCCAAATATCTGCTGGGACTTGGTCGGGACCTATAGCTTTATGTTTCTTCATTTTTGCGACTGCAGTCCTTACTTCATCAATGCCGATTTGCTTGATGGGGCCTTGCGTGGGTTTTATGGGCTTTAACTCCTGACTAGGGAATTCCTCGTTCATAAGTTCCTTATAGTATTCAAACCATCTGTGTGTTATTTCTTTATCAGTAGTTAGCAACGATTGAGTTTTATCTTTAATAAATTTGTTTACTTTTAAATCTTGTTTGTCTCTATTTTTAAATCTTGCAATTTTAAAAATGTCCGCGTCTGTGTTTGCCAATTCAATATTGCTATAAAATGCCTCCCTTGCGTTAGCTCTTGCCTGCGCAACCAATTTCTTAGTCGTACGCTTTGCATCTTTGTACTTTTCCAGGTCTTCATCCAGCTGTGACTTTTGCCAGGTTTTAAACAGCGATTTCTTGTTCTGGACACAAGATTTAACTTCTAGGTTCCACCAGGTGGGATCTTTTCCTGTGCTAATTCCTCCTTTAGCCATACCTAGAGTCATTTTTGCCTTGTGTTGACAGTATTTTTCAAACTCTGACCACATTGGTTCGGCGCTATGATAGGTGTTAGTCATATCCTTTGTGAGGTAATCGCGTACATTTTGTAGGAAAACATCTCCCTTTGAACTGCTGAGTTCCTTCCATTTTATTCTGTGCGTTCTATCAATTATTTTCTTCAGAGGCCTAGGTAGGTCATAAACTCCGACTAAAAGTCTATGCTGTGATGTTAGTGCTTCACCAGGGATTACTTTACAATCTTTAAAGTACTTCTTTGTTTTACTGTCCGCCAAAATATAGTCAATCTGGGTACTCTTTCCTCCGCTGTGGTATGTTATTAGGTGTTCCTGTTTCTTTTGAAATAAGGTATTGACAACGGCCATACTGTGTCTTGACGCAAACTCCAAGATGTTCTCTCCTTCTTTGTTTAGCTTACCATACCCAAAGCCTCCATGAACGTCTTTAAATATATTAGGTGATTTCCCCACGTGTCCATTTAGGTCCCCAATGACAAATTTGGTTTCTTTTGGCGGAATTTCAAAAGCGATTTCGTCTAGTTCGTCCCAAAAAGTATCCTTTTCCCGCTCATTACAGCCGACCTGAGGTGCATATACGCAGACGATGTTTATTATGGGCTGGTTGTCCATTGCCAGCTTGATAGCTATGAGGCGGTCAGATTTTCTCTCAATTTTTATGATCCTTTTGCTGAGATTATGGTCAAGAATGACACCGACCCCATTGCGTTTGTTGTCTACTCCGTGATAAACCAGCTGATAGCCAAGTCCAAGGTTTCTAGATTGGGAGCCCTTCCAGCGCGTCTCCTGTACACAGCATACATTAATACTCCGCCGTTTAAGCGTGTCCGCAAGTTCTTGGCTGCGGCCAGTAAGGGATCCCAAATTCCAAGTCGCTATTCTAAGCCTACGTGTAGTCTGCGAACAATTGTTGTTGTCTGATGCTTTTGAGCGTTTGTCGTCGCTTGAGGGGGACGCCCTAACATTCTTCGCATTCGCAATCCTCACGTCGCTTGAGGGGGACGCCCTAACTCTTATACTTCGATTCCTTTTTTGTGCTTTCATAATTAGGAGACGTTGATTTGGTTTATCTTTTTACGGCCGGTTACCACCTGACGCCAAGGTTGTGACCCTCCTGGAGGGTTTGGGAGCCGCCGTTGACCTTCAAGAAGTTCTTCCGCCGCCTTCCCTACTGAGTACCCCAACCTAGATACGCAGCACACTAGCAGCCTCTACTCCAGTTGCTCCGAAGAAGCCTGTACGTGGGGTTTGATAACGGAGTTGCCATCTCCGGCCTTGTGGTCCGCGGGAGGTATTTTATTTCCCTCCTACCCGGCATATCTGCCGAGCATTCCCCTATCCGCCACCTGGGGACGCGTTCTCTAGGGAGTCAGGCTACCCCGAGAAAATGATTAAATTATTAATTATGATTAAATTATTAATAAATTAAAAGTTTTCTAATAGTTACATGTTTGATACCAGTAAATAATGTAAATATGAAAATCTGTAGGTAGTTACTTTAAGGAATCGAAATTATTATTATTATTATTGAAAACAATGACGCCAATTTGTCAGATCTATGATTATAGTATATAGTGCATAGTCGTTTATCTTCGAATTTTCACGGAATCATCGAAATTCATATTACTGTAACATAGTTGTTACAATAAACTACAGTATTTAATTACACAGAAACTAAATTACGACAGAAAAAAATAATTCGAAAGTTTCCATGTAAATACTATTGGCACCGATTTTTTCACTAACGTAACCAGAAAGTTGCCCGTGGTGATCGTTACATTTATGAACCGTGACACTAGCTCTAACTACTAAAAAAATCTCAAAACTATAACATTCGACTCACCTTATCCCCGTCATTGCAAGCAAGTATAAACGTCAGATCCTTCGCCTCTATCCGCCAAAGTACACTTGCCAGCTTCTGTTCATATCGATAATGTCTCAATAGAAGCGCAAGCGCAAGTATAGCGGCGGCGGCCACTGCAACGATGGCGGAGATTACACCTGGATCGTGTGGGAGGGAGCACTTCACTCCATCGAAGCCGCAGAGGGGTTCAGCGGCAGGTGGCTTGCCATTCAGCCAGACAATCTTGTTAGCTCCCACCAGTTCCTAAAAAAAGTGTCAGACTAGTAGGCTTACCCCGTTGTTCATAAACCTCTCCTAACTTAGCAATCAGCTAAGTATTGCTTGTCCCTTTTGGTCCTTTCAATATGACTATAAGACCGAAACTGAGCTGAGTTAAGAGACGTTTAGGAATAAGATAAGATAGCACATTATTGGTGGGACCGCACTATGTCACCGCGAGATACTGTCGTTGTAATCATGTGATAACCCTACAGGTGACTTAAGAACTTATGATGGTTCTACTTTTACCGAGTATCGTGCTACGCGTCACTGTCGCTCTAACTGTCAGAACGTGATGGCAATGACGATAAACGATAAGCATTGGACAATTATAGGCCTTCAGATGCTCTAAGGGTAGGTACCTATTATATTGGAAAATAAACATACCTAGGTAGTGGACATTAGAATATTATCGTTATGCGATAATCTAAGCAGGATCTAGAAAAACAATGATCTTTGCAAAATCTTACGCAAAGAAGAAATTTCAGTGTGCTGGTGACACTCAATCAAGAAAGTAAGTAGAAACAACAAGGTGGTCTATCAAATCATCCCGGTTCTGAACTGTTGAATACTAAATATGAGCCTAAGATTTAGGAGGAAGGGAAAAGAGAAATAAAATACAAACACATTATTTCGCCCTTCTTATACATGTTACCTATTTAAATCTCATCTGTTCCAAAGTTTATTCTATTCTTGTTGTAAATTAATTACATGTCAATTGATATAAGTATAAGACATTACCAACTTGAGAAATAACAAATTGCTATGAGAAATAAAAATAAATCTAGAATTCATTTGTCTTTCTTTAGAAATAAGTATTACTAAGACGGAGACGAATGTATTTCATAATGCAATCCAAGAAAGTATTAAAGTTCAGAAAGTTTAACGGTGTTTCTTAATGAATTGTGAAAAGTTTTGTATAGGTACCTACCTAAGTATTTTTCGTAGACATTCAAAGAAATTACTACCAGTTCTTGAGAAAAAGACTTGAATTGAGAAAAAAGCCATAAATAAAATACAGAGTATTATTGTATTGTATTGTATCCTGGCCATTTTTTTTCGCAACTCGACATCAAATGTATGTGTATGCAGGTTTCCTCACGATGTTTTCCTTCACCGTAAAGCACTTGTGAATATTAAATGATATTAAGTAAGTAAGGAGTAATTCAACTGGCTACCGTTCGGCCCATGATTCGGTTAAATGCCTCCTCATCCACTGCAACTCGGAAACGTTGTCATGTATAATAGCGATCCACATCCACATATTCATGAACGAAAAGTACCTACGGACGGTATTTTCATGTCTGTTTTGTTTTTGTCATGTCTTGTGTTTCTTGCGAATAAAATATACGGGGCGAAAACTAATTTAAATAAAACACAAAATATATTTCATCCATTCTCCATGCTTTCGATTCTATTCAATTCAGTTCAAAAAAGTTTAAGTAATTACGTAGGATCCAAGAACTATATTCACCTGTTATTTGTTTCATTTAGAATAAAATAAATATATTTATTTTAGACGGCGTCGAGAATAGCACTGTGTACCTAATATGCGCAGCTAAATATAAATGCCCGCTTTATATTCATCTTCAAGCATTTCATGGTCCTTACTTGAACATTTGTTATTCTGAAGGATATTCCAAACGCTTTGGTGCCGGCACAAAGAGACACGACAGGATATCCCCTGGTCCCTGTTTACTCATTGTTATTACTAGTTTAGAGGTCTCGTAATACTGGCACTTGGCACGAGAGCGGGCAACGAGATGTTGGTATAGCAGCAATTTGTTTAGTGAATTAAGTAACCAATTTGCGTAACGGGGTTTTTCCAGTTGAGCTAGTGCGTCACCTCTTTTTCATTTTTCTTTGTTATTTCAGGCTATCTAAGTTAATCTTGGATATATTTATGGAACACCGTGGCGCGTGAATATTATTTTTTGTTACATTTTTGGGTATCGTTCATTGATTGATAATGCTTTTAGTGCTTATATTTTTCCCCCGTTTCGCTATTACGAATAATTATTTAATTATACGTAAAGAACGTATTAAATAGAATGTTATCACTTTTCCCGGAAAAAAACTAGGTACTTCTAACACGAAGATTAATCAAGACTAATGTTCTGGTACCTGCATTAGTAAATAGCAGGTATATTATGTTATATTATATATTTTGATATGTATTGTATTTATAGCTTTCTCGTCTATTTATAATATTGCCTAGTTTCCTGTTTGACTGGTAGAGAATTTCTTATAGCTTTAAGGCCGTCTGTTGTATCTGTATCTTTTATTTTATTTTATTTATTAGACACACCAAACAGACAACATTAAATACATGTACAAACAATAATAACAAAGATCAGACAGGTATTAAGTTAAAATGTTACCCAAAACAAGTGTGTTCAGCATGATTAAAAAGAGAGAATGAAAACATCCCAAGAGTTTTACTGTGCAATAAAGTTTAAATAAACAAACGAAGAGGGATCTAAACTGTCCCAGCATTTACATATAGTATTATCTTCCACATAAACACTCCGAACCTGTACAGCTGTAATCCACCCAACGAAACAATAAGTTTACCCTTCGTGTTAACCTCACCTTAGGAATTGCTGAGACAGTATTCACGTAATTTGGTCACGTTTGTGCCCGCATACCTAGGGGGTAGAGTGAATGAGGTGGATCAAAGACCGATTTCAAGGGTATCGTGAGTGTCGTTGAGCTTTGGATCGAAACATGTCGAGCAATTATAGACTTAAATTACGTGAGTAACCCGTTTGATAAATAGTTAAATGTAATTGATTCTTCTATTTTATTTATTTTAATTTCTTAAAATTGCTTCATAGCGTCACTTTAACGTGGGTCCCGAGCTCCCGAGTGGCTTAGGATTCGGACCATATCGGACCGCAAGCTAACCGCGATGAATATATTAAAAAAAAAATCGAGCCATGCTCAGTGTAGGGTTCCGTAGGTATTCGAAAACGGCTGCGCCGATTATGTTCGTAGTATTCTATAAAGCCACTATTCATGATTTTTTTGGACCTACGGATCAAAAGTTGGAGCGATTATCTCCGAAAATATTGATATTAGAAAAAAACTTTCTTTAAATATCCTTATTCTTTTGAAGAGACCTATTCAATGATATGATATCCCACATTATAGGATTGCAGTAAATGAAAAACTCAAACATTTTTTTTATAGTTTTTATTGTATTACTTTGTTGGCATGATTAATATGTAGGTATACCTATGCTAAATTATCACTGAGCTATGCTGCGGACAGACGGACAGACGGACATGGCGAAACTATAAGGGTTCCCTTTTTGCCATTTTGGCTACGGAACCCTAAAAACAAAGTGGCCAGACAAATGATTACGTCATGTTATTGGAAATCTAACTACAGTCTAACATTCAATCTAACAGTCGTACGACTGAATTGGGAACTAACCGGTAACATATCTGAAGAATTGGCGTATCGAAACGTGGCGACAGGTGCCGCGCGCCATCCTCCTGGGGCTGTGTCGTCTTCTACCAGCCCGATGACCGTGAAGTTGCCTTCGGCATCGCCAGCGCTGTCCATATATATCTGAACAAAACGTTACAAGTTAATAAGTATTAAAGGACCAATACATTACAGCATTGAAAAACCTCTAGGCTACGGAAACTCTTTGTAGTGAGAGAAACACACAGCGAATTTCCAAAATGTTAATTTTAATGTTATGGATTGAAGTGTCATTGATCATTCTTTGGTAGAAGAATAATGATGGGCAGCAGCATTATCATAGGAACACTTTATTGCGATCGCCAATTTGCCCAACGTTTCGATTATGGGCATTTACCTCCTAATGCCTCGGTACACCGTATAATTAACCTTTTTGACGCCACGTCAAATACAAAAGCTGTCACTCATACGCCACGTCAACAAAATGTCAAAACTGAAATTGAATTTTATGCACGAGCGTGTAGGTCTATATTGTTCTGTGGACCAAGACTTAAAAAAAATATATATATCAGTCTTTGGCGTTGAACCTACGGTGCCAATATATCAGTCGTTGGCGTTCAAATGATTCATAGGAGAGGCCTACGTCCAGCAGTGGACTGAGATAAGCTGATGATGTGATATTTTGTGATGGACATGTTGCCAGACAGAGTGACGGTGGCCTATTTCGGATGAAAGAGCCAAGGGCGTTCGTTGGCTCGTTGGGTCGACATTCGCAAGATTGCGGGACATCTATAGGTTAGATAGGCTCGAGACCGGGATAAATGGCGTACTAGAAGAGAGATCAAAGCTCAGCAGTGGGCAATAAATGGCTGAAATGATGATGACTTTTAAGGTGATCAAGGTACCTATCAATCTATACAGTCTACCGGTGAACGTAAGTTTCTCTTATTAGGTGCATAATATGAACGCATTGGGAGGTAGTGCCCATAATCGCCACACTGGGCAAGCAAGTTGGTGATCGCAGTATCATGTCGATTGAAATGGCGCTGCTGCCCATCATCAATCTTCAATAAATCAATCTTTTCAAAAAGTTGGGGTGGTCAGAAACATATTCTTACTGCCGTCACCACGCGGGATATTCATTGTTTACCTACTTCTAATGAATTCGCTTTTTGCTTTTTGTAGTTATCTTATCAATAGTACTTAGTATTATGTAAAGGTAACGTTAACTTTCTGTCCACGGCTGAGATAGATCACACAACAACAGAAGAAATACCCATAAATGTAATCCTACGCGAGATTAGTTAAATCCTTTATTTATCTTGCTTTGGAACTTGATTTGATCTAATTTGGCACAATCTAATATTTACAATTTGATGACCATAGCAATACAAAAATAACTATGTAATTTACTACTTAATTTAGCGCCAATCCAATAGTCATTTCAGTCCCAAGTCGATAAAATGAATAAATAATACAATATAGATATCATATCTATTTCAATCAAAAGACACAGAATTAAGAACGAAATATTTAACCTAACAATCCTATCACTATAATATGTTCAAACTTAGCTCACGATTTTGAAAACTTCGTCGACATCAGAGACAAAGAAACTTATGTAAGTTATGACAGCCTTAGTTTTTGTTTCTACGTTATGGCTGTTACTTTATTGTATTTTTCTATACAAATATCACATTTTCTTAGTACCTAACTACTCACAATATTGTAAGTACCTAACCTTTGGCTAAAATTTAGATTTAGATCATAAAATTTCATCTCATTATAATATTTATAATACATGTCAAAACAATATTTTTAAGTAAGTACAGATGGTGTTTTTTTTTACATACTACATACTAGTGCTGCGAGAGCCGATTCATGTGTTGTAAGGTCGAAACTTTGAAGGGGCATCTACTTATACTGGAAAACGTTTTACGATAGACGTGCAAAAAGGACATTCGTAACTCGTGTCGATTTAAAACATTCCTTTTAGACGTGTTTTAATTTAACATTACTCATTTCGAACTTAATTTTTTTCCCTTATATCGTAACGTTCTAACTCCAACAACGCTTAGAGTTAGATGATCCCGCCAAAAAGTATCATGACGTATTAGGTATTTAATAAAACATTGGTACGTCATATTACTACATCAGTTTCTGGAATCAAATATGCCTCTTAGAATATCTTGTATCCTGGCATTATCAATTTTCCATTACTAATTGCCTACGCTTTTGGTGTAATTAACCTGTAACTTATCAAGTTCGTTATTCAAAATTAATGTAAACTTGAAACTCTTATTAGAACTCTTACGTAAAGGGGTTCAACTTGGAGACAAAAAGCCAAGTGTGGCTTTTTCCTTAGCAGCTTTTTTGGCATTTCCGCAGAAATGGATGTGAAAATAATTGTATTATCTACTAAAGACGTTCCGTGTCCCAGTGTTATATCACAGGTGAACTTTAGGTACAGAGTTGTAACTGTACCTAAATATTTAAGTACCTAGCACTCCTAGCAGGAAAGAGAAATAAACAATATTGTAACGTAATCACTACATAGTACGTATAAAATAAAGTCACTATTTCTGTCCCTATGTCCCTTTGTACGCTTAAATCTGTAAAACTACGCAACGGATTTTGATGAGATTTTTTTAATAGGTAGAGTAATTCAAGAGGAAGGTTTGTAATAAAAACCTTCCTCTTGAAATATTCTTTTTATGTAGGTATAGTACCCGTGCGCAGCCGGGGCGGGTCGCTAGTAGGGTATATAATTATTATGAAATATTATTTAGGTGTTAAAACTGCCTTAGTAGGTTCTGTAAGTCTAAGTTTTTTGATTTTACGAAGTATTTAATGATAATAGGGTGTTTCAATTACGTGACGATGATTCATTTTATTAAGAGGCTAATAGTCGAATCCAACTTGGTTGGGCAGTGTTTGGGAAGCTACCGACACAATGTTTTCGTCCAATATTTTGCCGTGCCCGAAGACGAAAGTCTTTATTCAGTGCACCACACCCTGCCAGTAATGATGTATGGCATGAAACGTGGTAGCTTACAATGGATCTCATAGTAAGTCTCAAAGTCATCCAAAGGACAATGAATAGGGCTATGCTAGGAGTCTCTCTGCGAGATCGTATCAGGTGGCTTATGATGGTCCCATTTTATCTATTTATCGTGCAACGCGTCGTTTTCGCACTTGCATACTTGTTAGAACGTGACGGCAACGCCTACAAACGATTAGACGCGGTACCATCATAGCCTACAGTAATGAGCAGAACCAGAGTGACCGATATAGCTCTCCAAATCGCTAAACTGAAGTGGCATTGGGCAGGGCAATGGTCGTAGCAAAAGTCGTAGGAAAAGTTCTCGAGTAGCAACAGCGAGCCGGAAGTTGCAGCGTAGGTTCCCCATAAGGTGGACTGATGACTTCGTGAAAAAGTTTACAAGATGAGTGTGACGCGGGACCGGTAGTTGCGACAATCGTTGGAGGAGGCCTTTGTTCAGCAGTGGACGTCTTTGGCTGAGATAGAGATGACGTTACATTTTGTTGAACCCTCGATTGTGCTGTTTCTAGCACAATCATCCACATATAGTATAGTAACAGAGGTTATTATTATTAGCCATGACCGTAGAACATGGACCGTGAATCCCTCCGGTATTGCAATTTCTGAATACATAACTAAGGTTATCATGCCGGATGTAGCGATTGGTTAAGTTTGCTGTTGACTCGGGGTTCACAAACTAACAAAACAATACAAGGGCTATTGATTGACAGCAAATTTCGCCGAAGCTGATTTAATTTCCTTAATCCTGTGTTTGTTAATAATATAATAATTCCTCAAAGGTTATTGTGTGATTAAGAAAAATATATTTGTAAAAAAATCTTGACTGGTTATAACGTACCTATTTAGAGAAAAAACAATATGTGTACCTTATTATTACGCTTAATAAGCGTATAAACTAATATGATGGTTTCCTGTTTATCATTTGTCATCGTTGGCGTCAGGTTCTATTCACGCGGAGCATTATCAATCGTAAAAATAAGTCCATCAAGTATAACCTGTGTAGATAGATAACCCAATATAACCCAATAATTCGAAAAATAGGTACTTTGCAAAGTAAAATTATTGAGCGCATTTCAAAAGTACTTAAACCTCGTTTTAGTTTTTCATTCTTTAGATATACGATGGCATGCTGCGCATATTTTATTGTTTCGTTTTTTCATCTTATCGTACCTACTAACGAGCTAGTCAACGTGGCTTCGACAAAAGGCAGAAAAGGGTCACACAAAGATGTAGGTCAGGCTTACAATATTATTTCTATTACTGAAATTTATAAAACGGTTATGATTTTCAAGCAAACAAAGACGATGCCGGAGGTGGTTTTATGACTAAGTATAAGCCCTATAGGCGTCTGTATCCTTCAGAAAAGAGAAACCTTTTATTTTCCTGGGTGTTTATGACCGAAAAACAAAACAAAGAGCTAAATAACGAATACTTATTTATTTTATGTGTCGCCTGGAGGTTTTGGCTGTCTCTGTTTATTACGTGTAGGTATTCGTAGTAACATGGTTTGGTATGTTAGCCTTTTGATGATATTTTCATCATGCGTGCCCGTGTCGTTACCTAAGTATACAAATTTGATGAAAATTATTCCCATTTAAGATCAGAGCTTGATCCTTGGACCGTATTGAATAATAACAATGGAATAAAGGATATTTAGGTGCTAATTCGTTTCAATAATAACCTCGTTTTTACGTGTTGTGTGTGGGTTTAAAAGTTACATTTTAGTAAGGTATTTAATTTCGCGGATGTCAGAAATGTATTTTTAAACTCTTCTTTATTACTGATACATAATATAAGGAAATCTGGAAAAGAAAAAAAAATGATTGGGGGATTGATTTGTCAAGTTTTGGCCAATCGAAGACGAGAAATGAGAGAGATTTTTTTGAGAATTTTAGTGAGTTCTTAAATGATATTTGGATGATGTTTCATTTAGGACAAGCTCCCGCATCATTAATATAATTTTGTATCTACATACAACGTCCATAATACGCCAAGGAGAGGCTGTTATCCAGCAGTGGACTGATATAGGCTGATGATGTATGTGTTTTTTTTATGTTGGCACAACAAAGTGGCTCCACTCCACCTGATCGTAAGTGAAAAGTAAAGCCCAAATCGCGGCGACAACGAACAGGAGACTATCAGTAACCTGTTAGTTGCCACCGCCTTGCTGGCCCGCTAGATGCTTCTTCACGCTTCGTTTAAAGGGTCCCAACATACATGTGCCGGTAAAGAATTCCACTTTTTAATAGTCCGGCATATGAAGGAATTGTATGTCTGTATGTATCTACATATACGTTGTAAGCGACCTTGGCCTACAGAAATAGCTCATACATAATATAAAGCTCTTGAGGGTTCCAAGCGGCGTCATAAATACGCAAACAAAATATGTAAATTCAAGATAGGATGTAACAAATGTTCATACTCTAATGCTCCGAATTAATGATATTTGCCCTTAGGCCGAGCACAAACTAAAGTCGTATTTCCACAATGATATGTTAAGCTCTGAAATGGAATTCGAGATCAAAAATGTAAACAATCTATGACAATGACATGACATTACAAAGTCAATGTTAAAGCGACATTCCAGGGGTATAAAACGTTTTATATAGAATGCAGTTTTTAACACCTTTGTAAATTAACGTCGCATTTTGAGATTGGTTTTTTATTTTATTTTATTTATATCTACACTTACAACTATCATTACAGGTACTAAACCTAAGACAATGTTTTATGTGTAGATGTAGATACGCGAAAGTCAAAGTATGTTCGACACACAAAGTATCACAATCGTTAACATATTTTTGGATATGACAATAAAAAACATACGTCTGAGCGTCCACAGTTCCTGATTACAAAAATAAAACCTAGAAAATTTGCTAGAATGATGTAAATAATCAACATAATCAATGTTTGAAAACGAATGTCGTGTTACTTTAATCTTAAGACGATAAACGAATGTCGATACTTTAACTTAGGATAGTCGGGGAACGAATTCCAGTCTTCATCTATAGTTACGATCAAATCCATTTCGATTAAAATATGAAAATGATTGATTTGTAGGTAAAAATACTAAAATCTGTATTAATGTACTTTGTAATGCTAAATTTTAGGAGTTTTTATGAATTCATAAAACAGTTATTTAGTGCACCCTCTTGCTTTGATTTTTGAAGTTCATAGTTATAAAATGCGAACCCTCTTAAATGGTTCTTAGTGTAGGTACCGTATTAAATTACGAATAAACTAGTTATTGTTATAACTGCGAACCAAATGTTTAAGATTTCTTATCATTGCCAGTAGTATAAATTAAACACCTTACATTTTATTATAAGTAGCGAAATATATCATTAAAAAAAATATATTTCGCTTAATGTTTGATATTAAAAAAATGTAAAATAATAAAAACTTGTATGTACCGTCAGTGACTGTAAATACGCATTTTTTATAAGTATTTTAATAATTTTAGATTACCCACCTCTCGTGATTATTTTTTTGTGGTGGTATCCCATTTGTTTACATTTTTGATCTCCAATTCGATTTCACATCTTAGATTTTATCCATGCCTTTTTTATTGTGACGGTCCCGTTGGTTAGGCCGGCCGTATATATCCGGAATCAGAGTAAGTATTCATAATATGAATTCATGATCTTATTCCGTTTTCTTGCCTCACACATCCGGAATCAGAGTAAGAATTCATAAATTATAAATATTAGATGTCATATACCAAAGAAAAACGACCAAGATCACCTAATGTCCGAGGTGAGGATCGAACCCACGTACTCAGCTTTCGCGGCTGATGCCTGTACCCCTCGGCCACTCAGTCTTAGCATCCACCGGTCAAATTTCTCGAGTATAATGCAATCCCTTGCAAGGCTAGGCGCCTTTGACCATTCTCTAAGGGCAAGCAATACTTGCAAGGGATTGCATATACCCGAGAAATTTGACCGGTGGTTGCTAAGACCGAGTGGCCGAGAGGTACAGGCATCAGCCGCGAAAGCTGAGTACGTGGGTTCGATCCCCACCTCGGACATTAGGTGATCTTGGTCGTTTTTCTTTGGTATATGACATCTAATATTTATAATTTATGTGGTATTAAGTAGTGTGACTACTGGGGAAAAATAAAAAGTACAAATCAAAATATTTAGTTAATAAATAATTTGATTTGTGTTTTCGCAATACGTTCTAAGAATTCATAATTAACATTCAGATTTCAGATTGACACTTGACAGTTGTCTTGCGAAAACGTCTGAAGACAAATACGTGATCTTGACATTGACAACCTAAGCATAGAATATTGCAGGTCTCTTGCCACGATCAACGTACCTGCTCTTCTTGAGCCTACTGGTATTATTAGGGATGATGGTAAGAGACCTGATGGTGTGTCTTTGGTTCCTTGGAGCTTGGGACGGATGTTGGTATGGGATGCTACTTGCGTAGATACCCTGGCACCGTCCCATCTTCAACGAACTACGTTTAAGGCAGCCGCTGCGGCTGAAAATGCCGAATTTTTAAAACGTAATAAATATAAGGGCCTCGGCAAAGAGTACGATTTTGTACCGTTTGGCGTAGAAACTTTAGGTTCTTGGGGCCCCAGCGCACGAAAATTGTTTGCTGAGATCGCGAAACGTCTGATTGATGTAACTAAAGACCGAAGAGCTGGCGACTTTCTCGCACAACGCATCAGTATTGCGATACAGCGAGGAAATGCCGCCAGCATCCTCGGTACAATGCCACAAGGGCCAATCTTAGATATAGGTTAGGTTAAGTAGATTAGTTAGATTTAATCTATGTACATAAATTGTAGTTTTGAAAATAAATATATAAAAAGCATAGATAATTAGACATACAAAACGACGTTTTGTCTATGTATTAATAATCTGAAATCAGAATGTGTGTGTTGGTCCCCGATATTGTATGGAAAGACGTGCGTTCTGAAAATTTTCATAATATATTCTGAATTCATAACGCATGTCAGATCAATCTGAAAAAATCAAAATGTGTGTGGTCAACAGCTCAATTGTATGCAAATCCGTGTGTTATGAATTCAAAATATAAATTAAGAGTATTAATTCATATTCTGATTCCGGATGTGTAAGGCCGGCCTTATTGTGACTATTTTAACATTAGTTCCATAGACAAAACACTACACATAAGTCATTGTATATTATGGAGAAAACTATCTAACCTTGTTATTAAAACAAAATTTACATTCTGCCTTTACTTTTTAAGCCTACGTAATAAGAGGGAAAAGGACAAACAATACTTAGCGGGTTGTTAAGTTAGGAGACGTTTATGTTATGAATAATAATAATGTGTAGTAATGTGTACGGAACATTATGGTCACTCAGATTACTACAAAGTGCCTACCTATTTGAAGCTGCGTGATGCCAAATTTTTTTTATTGTCTGGCCAATGAAATTGTCAGTAAAAATTGCGTGAAATTAATATTCTTGAGGTTAGTGAAGGCAACACTTAAATACAACTAAAAAAAACCCATTTGTTCTACTAATAAATCGCCAGATTTTATTTACATCATAAGGTAGGTACGGTTGAGGAATTTGAATGTTTAGCAGTTTTTGAGTCCAGGGATCGGAAACGGTTTTTAGAAAAACCTCGATATAGCTCAATATTTTAAAATGTTTGACGCTTTTTATGTAGTAGGTATTCAATATTTTATGTAATTATTAACATCATATTTTTCAATTACTCCATTAACAAAAAAATATAAAACGAAGAACGAAAAAGAACGGAATTCAAACCGTTTTTTTGTATGGAGAAAAAACCGGTACCAGATCCCTGTATGACTCACTTTACCAGGGACCGGAACCGGTATTTTCTTTTTACGTTTTTTTCGTTCTTCGGTACGGTCCTTTTTTCGTTCTTCGGTATATCAATTCTAACGTAATGTACTCCATAGTACCTAATTTAAAAATATGATATTCTAAATTACATAAAATAGTGACTGGGCGTGCTTAGTACATACAATACAATTAAATTAACTTGAACTGCATTTATCCCCTCAACTGTGGAGACGACCCGAAAGGATATCTGTCACCAATGTAATTTGAAAATTCAGTTTTATTTTCAGGGTATATTTTACAGTGGTACATTTTTGATAGACCTCATACGAGGGGATATAGTAGGTACCTAGTGGTAGATGACATAAACGAGAAAATTCTCGAAACTGTTAGGCGTTTTGCTCCGACTGCGCTCAGCCTAAGATAGATTTACCAGCTTCCTTTTTGGATACGAATTGAGTTATGTAAACCAGAAAGTAGCAACCCCTTCGTTAGTCGCCAGCGTTAATCAGAGAGTGAATTTTTGTGAGGTTATCTCCATGGTCGAGCTTTAAGTACATAATACAAATTATGCAAACTTAATGCAATAGCATGGCCAAAAAATAAGTGCATTTCCGTAGACCGTGTCCTTATTAGACTAAGAATAGGCGCCCTAGGGACTTTATGGATATTTCAAATGAGTCGATATTGTTTTGAAATTATACGTAAAACACTAGTAGTACCTATCTACTAAATCGAGCTAGTCCCACGGTAAGCTCAATTAAAGCTTGTGATGTGGGTGTCAAGCGAAGATATATATAATAGATAGATATATATAGATAGGTACTTAAATACATAAACAGCCACGACGAAAGAACAAATATTTGTGATAAATAAATACCTACACAAATAATGCCCTCGCCGGGATTCAAACCCGGAACCTCCAGCTTCGTACTCTTCATAGGCAGGATCACTACCAACTAGGCTACGGAGGCTGATTACTAGTTCTGAAACTTTACCTAATATGTCTGTTCTGCGTTCCAAAACGTCACTGGCAACAACGGGAATACACTTATTTTTTCCACCGTATATATGCGTTCGAGCATCAATAATCTGTATTTGCTCTGTTCTTATTTTATCGACCTTTTTTAAGCAGGTACCAATGCTTTTAGAAGTGGAATGAATATTAATGCTTTTTTAAGGTTATTTTCAAGAACCGAAATGTGACGTCACACTATACAAATATGGCCGCATGTTTATCAAAAGCTTTTAAAACAAGGGGTGTTTGGCTAGGCTTGCGTAAAATTTGCCAACACTAATCACCCGGACCACCAGTGCCAGTGCATAGAATAATTATCTAATACTGACGCAGAATGTAGCCCCTTATTCATAAACGTCTCCTAACTTAGCAAGCCGATAAGTATCGTTTGACCCGTTCGATCACATAAACCGTCACATCTTAATAAAAACTTGTGTCGACGTCAAAGGTATCGTTACGGATTAGGTGCCAAAATTACACGACCCTAATGTCAAGACGATAAAGTCCTATATTTAAGTATATATATTTTTGGCACCTAAGCCGTAATGATATCTTTGACGTTGACTCTACAATAAACCAAGACCAAAATGTCATAAACGATGTATGTTACATGTTACATGAAGACGTACCACGTTTCTACTTTGAATAAAAGCTGTATGAGATACGCGTTTTTTCTTACGCGGTTCAACTTTGAATAAAAGCAGTATGAGTTACGCGATTTTTTCAAAGTAGTGACGAAATATGCCTATAGGACTGAGAGGGACAAAACGATACTCATCGGCTTGTTATGTTTGGACACGTTTATGAATAAGGTGGTTACTTATTTCTAAAGCGTCATTTAGGTAAAAAAATTACGTTCACTCGCCGCGATGTTTTTGAATTAATAAAATTATAGTTGTGTCGTGTGGTTATTTCTAGAACGCTATAAATATTTGATCTTATATAAATACAGTTTTCTAACTGCATTTCCTTTAAATATAGGTAAAGGTACGTTAATCCCCTAGAGCCAGCATGGCGTAGTAAACCTTCCGTTTTCACTGTATTAATAGATCATCAATAGTTATGCTTTAGAACATTAATATGTGGTACCTACATAAAGCATAAAAACATGTTATTCGTATTTGTAAATAATTATTTATATGACTGATGTACAGTTTGGCATTTTTACGTGATTAAAGAAACATTACTTAAATTGAAATGGTAGCAGAATGACGTTTTCCTTTGCCTCATTTAAGGATAAAAAATTGCATTGTTACAATAGGCACTATGTGTTTTTTTTTTGTAACATCGTGATTATAAAACCATGGACTACATACATTGATTAATGAAGTTCTATACGAATGGTGATAAAATTAATACACGATTACAGTGTGTGTTCTAAATCAACACGAATTATGAATTTTCTTTTCGCAAGTGTATTGTATGGGGTTTTTCAGTACAAATAGATCTCCCAAGTTTCGACTTGAAAAGAAATGAACCACTTCTCGCAATTTTCACTTTTTTAAGCAACGATGTCTACAAGACTTACATCAAATCCCTGAACGGATCTGTAGGTGGTGGGTCGAAGTAGCTTCATCAGGGTTGCCCCATCGGTGGCCGAGAGCCCTGCCCGCATCGCGGCGGTGGCAGCCCTAGCCCAGAGCAAAACTGCGTCGTATAGGTGAGCTGCTTCTATTGATACCTGGTGACAAACAAAGCAGACATTTATAATAGTTCAACTGCTGTGTCATAGGACTGCATACATATTATTACAACCCGTTATTTTGTCGCACTGACATTTTTTTTTGTAAGCTTTGAATGTTTTTATTATCGACTCTATCGATATCACGTGATCACGCGTTACGTTAATACCTACTCACAATAGTGTAGGTAGGTACCTAATAAAACTGCATGTTTTTTTTTAACATGATGCGATACATTAGATCCGATAGAATTCGCAATCCCGTGCCGTTATTTATAACATAACAGTGCTCAATCAAATTGTTCAAAACAATCAAAAATCAATCAGATTGTTGCATATCATGGACATCGATATCGTGACGGTCGATGAAAAAAGTGTCAGTGCGAGAAAATAAGGGGGTCTATATATTATTACATAATTCCTTGGTGGAGATATTAGAAATATGGCCACAAATCTAAGAAATCTACGCGAGAAAGGAAAAGGCATGAATCCATATACCTAAGACACTCTACCCCACGTGTTTTCAGAAAACTGTAACCTTTAAGTTGGGACCCTTTAAACGAAGCGTGAAGAAGCATCTAGCGGACCAGCAAGGCGGTGGCAACCAACAGGTTACTGATTGTCTCCTGTTCGTTGGCGCCGCGATTTGGGCTCTACTTTTCACTTACGATCAGGTGGAGTGGATCCACTTTGTTGTGCCAACATAAAAAAAAAAAAAAAAAAAACTAAATTAGTCATACTATTTGCTCAGTGTGCGTACTTGATAGGAGAGGCCTAGAAGTACGTCCAGAAGACTGAGATAGGCTGACGATGTGTGATATAAATATCATTTATCTACATCCATATCATAAGTTGTCTACAATATGTTTAGCGGCGGTAAGCAAACAGCCTACTTTAAGAAATCTGTATCTGTGGGTGTATCATAATTTTTACTTTACGATATCGCAACCGATATCTTAATCACAATTAAATTTCGAACATTCTGTTAAAAAGAAAAAACACACTTTAATTTCGATTATCGAAATAATCGATTTGTAATTTCATTCACATTAAAATTCATATTCCATACATTCTTTTAAATCTCGAATACTGAGAATCGATTTGTGAGTCGATATCGACTCAAGACCTTACCTGGCTTATGAATAAAAAAAAACTAATGTCAGTTCAGTCATTTGTTTTGTTTGAATTGTTTCAAACCTCCAACTTTTTTGGACTGTTGACTTGAAAGTTAAATATTATCGAGTTCGTTGTGAAATATTTACACTGAAAAATTATTTATGACGACGAAGACAGTGATGTTGAAATGTGTGAAACACCACCAGAAATCCGGGACGCCGCTACAACCGTGACCAATAATTTGCTGCCACAAAAATAAACATATTGTAGAAAACTTATTATATGCATGTAGATAAAGTTATGTATGCAACTGGTCATAATTAGGCATTATGAACCAGTCACATAAAATACTATTAGCAGTGTAATACGTATTTATTAAACGCTCTTATAAAGGCGTAGCGTTTCTTTCTAATCGCTAGTTTTATTGGATTATTGGAAACTTTTACTTTTTGCAATACAGCAGTGATTGAAAAACTTGATAAAATAATTAATCCCATAGGTACCTACTTAAGTATTGTGTCGATTAAGTCGAGAAAGTTTGCACAAAAGAAATGTTGTCAGCTCTCTAATTAAAAAGTTAGATTTGGTGGTCTAACAAATCCCTAGTTTGTTCAAACATACCTAGTTAAAAATTTGCTGACTGAATTTTTGTCCGAGTTTCTGAAAAGCTACGCAACTTTTTGCATATTTCATCGTCGAAAAATTGCTATTTACACTTCAGCTTTTTTACGATACTATTTGCAACAAACGGGAATGGTCGAAATTAAAAGTAAAATTGGATTGTGACCTAGTTGAACTTTGTACGAAGGCCGTTTGTGCTATTTTAGACCGGTTAAAATTACGCTCTAACTATTATCGCAAGAACCTTCCTTACACTTGAAAGTTTTGGGTTTTTGGTCGATACGATAAAATAAATACGATATCGTAGTTGGATGGCGAGAAAATGAACATCCTGTCTTAAGGTGCATTTAGATCACACGAGCATTCGCTCATTTTATCCCCCACTCTACGAAATTCGTTCGTTACACAAAACGTGACTCGTCGAAATTCGTTGATTTTGTAGAGTGGGGGAAAGAATGAGCGAATGCTCGTTTGGTCTAAATCCACCTTTATATTGAAACTATCAGCTAAGTGCACGTAATTAATTTAATTATCATGATAATTAAATGGATTATGCCAACCTGATTTGTGCAGATAGCTAGTATTTGTAGTAATGGGACGATATATTATGTTGGAGTCCTTACGAACACACTTCGACTCATTGGGATCTTTTGCATAATGATCACGATGACTGACAAAAAGCAGCTACTGTAGTCTTTGGACGCCTGGCGTTCATAACTTCGAACAGCATAACTACTAACTTGGTACCTAATAAGTATTTATATTATTATTCATCTCTAATTGCTCATTCATCAAATAAGTATTCTATTACAACTTATAATTTTCGTTGCTAACTCAAAAGTTAGTTGTAAAATATTCGTACAAATAGTCTTCACTAGGTAAAGCCTAACAACTTTCTATTTGACCCTGACACAGTGTCGCTACAAACAGTTTACCTATGGCAATAATGTGCATATGTCATGTATAGTCAGCATGGTGTGTATTGGCTTCATGTTGATATTTTTAATACCAAAAAATTTATTACAGAGAATCAAAGCTTTGTAATATTACCTATTCGTCAAAATCCGATTCCAAATACTCAATGTTTATGTATTCTTGATATTCTGACTCTGATGAAGTTTCATCTTCGTCAGATGTTGTGTCGCTTTCAAGACCACCAACCTCGATTATAAATCGTTCGGCCTTTATTCCTATAATCGTCTTCAATTTTTTTTACATGGTCACAGCAGTCGGTCCAGATGTCTTGAGTGACTTCCTAAATAGTAGTCATAAATTAAAAAAAACCGTTAAGGCATAAATAACATTAACTCAATCCTAAATAATTTATATTCAACTAAATTACTCAAAGGTTAACTGGAAGAGATCCCTTAAGGGATAAGTTCGCTTTTGTACAAACTCTGTATTATTTTTCATCCAAATAGCTTTCACGCCAAACCACAATATCAGAACGCTCCATTAATATAGAGCGTTGGTTTTTGAATTTTTTATATCTGAAATTCTGAATCCCATACTGTGCATCAGGTTTCGTAAGTATTCGATCTCTGCTGCCTGTAAATCCAATGTCTTTCAAAGCGATAAGCAGAGTTTTGATACTTGGTACTTGTTTTTGCACGGCATAAAATTCATGAATTTTATGTCGTATGGCACATTTATCGAAGTCATCTATATTAATTTTCTTTTTGCGTGGGGCTTTATTTTGTACAGTTGGCAAAGTCACTTCTTTATTTTTAGAAATATTTTTAATCGTCGATCTACATATACCTTAAATGAGAAAATAAAATCTATTAAGTTTAATTATAACAACTAACCAATTCAAATACATCCGCACTATAAAGTGTCAGTACCGGTCATGTCAGTAACCAATTGCAAAACATTTTCCAATGGAAGACTATTCAATCCTTCTTCCTTTTTGTGGTTTAAATATTTTAGACGATTTTTCTTGCTTCTATTGGTATCTTTTTCGGCATTTTTATGATAAAATCGTTTAATTCGCGATATATTTTCTTTTTGTTTACATCAGTGACATTCGATGACATTCAACGCCTGATATCAAACAGTAATCATTGCCAGTAAAATAAATTAGTGTCACTGAAAATCCGCAACATGGCGAGGTTCAAATAGTAAGTTGTTAGGCTTTACCTTATCGGAACAATGAATTATCTGTTACTAGGTATCAATACCATTCCATTATCTCTCTTGTATGTCTTTGTATGTCACAAACTTTGGTCCAATATGCCTGAAGCTGACAATAAAGGACCTTACCTTTTGTCTGTCTACCCAATGTCTGATATAATATTATACCTAAACGCCAAATTATGCCGAACAGTAAGTCTACTCCGCTAACTTCTGAAACGGAAAATTTTGAGCATCTATATCTGGCTCCTGAAGCGAACTTGAAAATTTGTTAGTTTCGAAGATTTGTCTGATCTGTCTGACGAAGGCATCATTAGAGTGCCAAGGACAAATCTTCGACATTTGCAGATTTCGAAGTTTGCGGTAGGGCTGCTGTTCCTTCAAAAAAGCATCATCCAATTGACCTACAGTTCTACTAAGTATAAATTATATCGAATAATGGGAATATTCACAACATCAGAAGTAGGGTGACCTAGTGAACGTACATTCGCACTGGTAGGGTATTCAATTTTAGGCAACTGCGAACTTACCCCCTTATCCATAAACGTTTGTTAACTCAACAAGCCGCTAATAATTGTTTGTCCCTTTTGCTCTTACGGACACATTTTTAAGACCGAAAGGGACAAACAATTATTAGCGGCTTGTTAACTTAACAAACGTTTATGAATAAGGGGGTTATTAGATATCTGATTTTTTTAACAGTCATCTTACCTACTATAGTTGCCGATTTCTAAGAATGAACTTGTGACAGTTTAGAAATTATCGTTATATGTATGACGCGGACGTTAATATTATCGGAAAAATGATGAGTCTTACCCGCATATTAATAAGGATTATTATATTTTAGAAATCGAAAACTATACAGAGTGTTTTTTTAAGTGGGACAGTATGGGGAAATTGGAAACTATAGAAGATACAAGGAGGCTGTCTTAGGAGACATTAGTCATTTTTTTTGAGATAACAATTTTGGCATTTTCAAAATGTTGGTCAAGTGCGAGTTGTACCTAAAAATTATAATAAAAAAAATTATGACGCAGATCGACGTGATTTCATGCGTAGACAATTTTATTGTATTGGATAAAAAAAATCTGAACAGCAGAAGTTAGTCAAATTTAAGAAAACCATTTCTCATATTACATCCACTGATGTGAAGTGTCTACTACTGCAAGGTCAATATTTAAAAAAAGAATTACTTACACTTTTCGAACTTGACATTTGAATTTGGATCGTTTTATTTAAGTTCAAAAGGATTTTAACAAGTTACATGTCGCGAGCTCATAAAGAAAAAAAAACTTTAAATTTGGAAGGACCTTTGAGTATCTATTCGTATTTTGAATTACGTTGGATAATTTCATTATTTTTTTAAATGCATAACATCTATTTTTATTTTATACCGCGTTGTTTAAACAATAGAGGGGACACACTTTTTAAAACTTTAAGAGCTGATATCTCGAAAATGTTCCGCTTAAATAAAAATATGTTATAAAAACCTTTATATAATTTCCTTAATTAAAAGACCTTTCAATTGATAACCCACATGCTTATGTACATCGAAAACAAATTCTACGCCTGAGCTACATGTGTGGACGGACCCCAGTTATTTTTTTTTTAATATAACTGGTTCAACAACACATATTATTATCCTTACGAAATTCCATTACAGTTATAATGTATTTTGTGTTTTTCCATTATAGTTTATAATGTCCGAGTAAATTGGCGGTAACAAACGGACAGACGGACATGAATTTATAAGGGTTCCCGTTTTGCTTTTTTTCCTAAAAAGGAAGATTCACACAAAAACATCATACAATGTGTCTATTTAATAAGGGTGAATCTCTTAACGGGGGTTAGTATAGGACATAATAAGTACATTTTATCTACAATAGCAGTGAATCCAATTTCCATACTAATTAAATTATTACGCCCGTAATGTAATGCAACACTCAAATTAAACGCTCAGTGGCAGTAATTTGAAAATCGGAGGAAATAACTGCAATAACAATGTTTAAAGGAATATTTATTCTGCTCTGAAAATCTTAAAATAAAAACTGGGGCGTAATCCTATGCCTGGTTTAATTTAACGCCCGTATTAGATTTATACACAGTATAACTAGTAGTGAGTAATTTTAGAGTAGGTATACATGTATATTCTTATTGTCATCGAATTTTGTATAGGTAAACAGTTCAACGAACGTGGTGGTTAACGAGATCGACTTCATCATGTCGAAGAAGAGACATATATTCAACGATGTTTCTGTGATCAGTACGGTTAAAACCGGTAGCGATCACCGCCTGGTAAGAGGCACGTTGAATATATGTCCTAAGCTAGAACGCTCGCGACTGATGAAGTCTACGCTCCGTCCTGCACTCCATCTCCAAAACCCCGAGAGCTTTCAGCTGGAACTCCAAAACCGTTTCGATTGCCTAGGCGATGACGTGGACGTATTCAACGACGGGTTTGTGGAAGCTGTCCATAGCGCTGGGTCTAAGTTTTTTAAGGCCCAGCGGACAAATAAGACCAGAAAGCTCTCAGACTCCACTCAGAAGCTAATGGAAAAAAGGAGTGAACTGGTTCTACAATCCTCAGTTGATGTGACTTTATACCGGCAGCTCAACAGACAGATCTCTAAGTCCCTCAAACGCGATATGCGCCAATTCCGTACCAAGTGTATAGAAGAAGCCATCGAGCGGAACAAGGGCTCTAAAGTTTTTGCAAGGGATCTGTCTGTTGGGCAAAGCCAGCTCGCCAAATTAAAGACTGAGGATGGTAGAATCGTCACATCCAGATCTGAGCTGCCGAGTGAGATAGAGGGTTTTTATGGACAGCTGTACACGTCAACTAGCAGACCCGAAGTTGATCTAGCGGAAGACCTCAGAGCTAGACTGATCCGACACTATACAGAAGACATCCCGGACATCAGCCTGTGCGAGATTAGAATGGCTCTTGAACAGCTCAAAAATAACAAGGCGCCTGGGGAGGACGGAATTACAGCTGAGCTTCTGAAGGCGGGTGGTAAACCGATCCTTACGGCCCTTCAGAAGTTGTTCAATTCCGTCTTACTGGAAGGGAGAACGCCAAAGGCATGGAACAGAGGTGTGGTGGTACTGTTCTTCAAAAAAGGTGACAACGCTTTATTGAAGAACTACCGACCCATATCACTTCTGAGCCATGTCTATAAGCTGTTTTCAAGAGTCATTACGAATCGTCTTGCACGCAGGCTTGATGACTTCCAGCCTCCCGAACAAGCCGGTTTCCGAAGAGGCTTTAGTACCGTAGACCACATCCATACGCTTCGCCAGGTTATACAGAAGACCGAAGAATATAACCTGCCCCTCTGTTTAGCGTTTGTGGACTACGAGAAAGCCTTCGATTCGATCGAAACATGGGCAGTACTACAGTCTCTCCAACGGTGCCAAGTCGACTACCGCTATATCGAGGTGTTGAAGTGTTTATACGAGAGCGCCACAATGTCAGTCCGACTCCAAGACCAGAGCTCGAAGCCTATTCTGCTGCAGCGGGGAGTTAGGCAAGGAGATGTCATCTCCCCTAAGCTGTTTACCGCTGCACTGGAAGATGTCTTTAAGACTCTGGACTGGAGAAGGCTGGGTATCAACATAAACGGCGAGTGCCTCACTCACCTTCGATTCGCTGACGATATAGTAGTCTTGGCTGAGACCTTGGAGGACTTAAGTACTATGCTCGTTGACCTCAGTAAAGCCTCCGAGCGAGTTGGTCTTAGGATGAACATGGATAAGACGAAAATCATGTCGAATTCCCATGTAGCACCAACTCCCGTAATAATCGGAGACTTTACACTCGAAGTTGTAGACAATATATATACCTAGGGCAAACTATTCAGTTAGGTAGGTCCAACTTCGAGAAAGAGGTCAATCGTCGAATCCGACTCGGTTGGGCAGCGTTCGGGAAGCTACGACACATATTTTCGTCCAATATTCCGCAGTGTTTGAAGACGAAAGTCTTTAATCAGTGTGTGTTGCCAGTGATGACATACGGTACTGAAACGTGGCCGCTTACAATGGGTCTCATAAGAAGGCTCAAAGTCACCCAAAGGGCAATGGAGAGGGCTATGCTAGGAGTCTCTCTGCGTGATCGGATTAAAAATGAGACCATCCGCAGCAGAACCAAAGTAACCGAAATAGCTCTCTGAATCGCTAAACTGAAGTGGCAGTGGGCGGGGCACATTGCGCGTAGAACCGATGGCCGTTGGAGCGGGAAGGTTCTTGAGTGGCGGCCACGTACCGGAAGGCGTAGCGTGGGTAGGCCCCCCACAAGGTGGACCGATGACCTGGTGAAGGTCGCAGGAGTCCGCTGGATGCGGGTGGCGCAGGACCGGTCATTGTTGGAATCTTTGGGGGAGGCCTATGTTCAGCAGTGGACGTCTTTCGGCTGATATGATGATGATGATGATGATTGGAGAAGTACTTATTTATTTTCTCCAGTAACAAACATTTCCTGTTTTTGTCATTTCTTAAATCTTTTTTGAGATTCTTTGTTCCTACCGTTCTTAACCGAAAACGTGACTAGGAACCCTTGTCAGATTATGAATTGCCTTACCTACGCGGATGAATTATTTGTAATTCGTATTAGGTACAGTCGCCATCAGGGTTACCAGACATGCTTAAGAAGTTAGATATCATCATCATCATCATCATCAGCCTATGATAGTCCACTGCTGGACGTAGGCCTCTCCTATTAACTATGCGTATAGACGCATTAGAAGGTAAATGCCCATAATCGCCATGCTGGGCAAGCGGATTGGCAATCGCAGTAATGTGTCCACTATAATGACGCTGCTGCCCATCATCAATCTTTAGTCAAATATGGTCAGTGACACTTCAATCCCTTAGTCGACTCTTACGACACCCGCAGGAGGAGTTGGGGTAGTGACAAATGTATTCTTTCTGCCTTCACCACACGGCTAAGAAGTTAGATATAGGTCGAGAGATAAAGACAAGGCTATATGAGTAGTATGTGACTATCCCTTTCCCTGAACCTAAATTACGTCGAAACAGCGGGCGAATGGGAAGCAGCATCCTTTAAAATGTGGTGTAGGTGTGTGTGATCGCCAACCCGCCTTTCAAGTTTTGTATCGCTTATTTCTAATATACCAGTTTTACAGTCCGCTGATATTTATTTGTAGTCTAGATATCCCTCTAGTACGAATTAGGGCACTAGACGCCAACATAAGGATAAGGAGAGGAGAAATAGACCTTAGAAATGTCGCTTCTCTACATTACCACGAAACCCCAAAAATAAATTTTGTTTACTTCTTTCCATAATAGATAAAATGATATTCCTGAAAAGAATGTCTTTTCCAAAGGATCCACGAAAAACGTCTTCTAAAAATATTTTAAAGTCAACCCTCATTTTTAAATACGAGTAGGTAAGTTTTAGTAGAAACCAAATTTCCTAATTCACTTAGCCTAGCCTGCTTTTCTTATAATATGTCTATGTTAATGTTACATATAGTCTACAAAAATAATTAATAATATCACCACAAAATATGTGGCAAATTATCACGTACAAATATTTATTCCTATAATTTCACTTCATCAAATCTTATACAACGTTTCGTTAATTGTACTGTCGCAATTAATTATGTAGAGTTAAAACAGAATTATTTGACCAATCGTAAAGCAATAAGTCATTTTAGGAAATGATAAAAAAAATGGCAACGACAGTACACAATTTTAATAACTTTACCTTCCATGCATAATTGAATATGTAACACAAAGTTAATTTGAGTAATATACTTAGAAAGTAATTAGAAAGCGGCCTTTGAAACAGAAATTATGAATGTATAACTTTTGTACTTTCATATAATTCACCTACCCGCCAAACTCAAGATGACTTGTAAAGCTGCCTTATTAGGTATCTATTTAGTTTTTGAATGAACATGGAAATGATTAATATATGTAATATGTACAACACGTGATTTCAGAATACCGTTGAACCGTTTACTTGGAATTCTTGAGAAAACATTCAAATTAATCACAATCGCTGGCAAATTTTGCCGTGTGGTGACGGCAGTACGAATACATTTATCACCACCCCAACTCTTCCCGTGGGTGTCGTAAGAGTCGACTAAGGGATTCGAAGTGTCACTGGCCATTTATTTATTGAAAATTGATGATGGGCAGCAGCAGTATCATAAGTGGAGTGGACACACTTCTGCGATCGCCAACCCGCTTGCAGCGTGGCGATTATGGGCATTTACCTCCTAATGCGTCCGTACGCTTAGGTAATAGGAGAGGCCTCTGTCCAGCAGTGGACTGATTATAAGCTGATGATGTGATGACTGGCAAATTTCACTTATTGCATGAATGCAGTCGATTTTAAGTGCCTATTTTTTTATGATTGAATGAATAATAATATAGGAATCAGAACATCCAGTAATCTCAATAAATAATGTGTAAGTATATGAGTTTGTCAAGTACTTTGGGACTCCGATGAAATTCTAAATCGTATTACTTTTCGCTATATCTTTGTTTTTCCGCGCGGATACTTCAAGTCAAAATGAAATGATCGCTACCGGTTTATTTTCAATCTGTATACGCAACTGAAACAAATAATCTCAATACCCCTGTAATAATCCATATTTCCTCAAATTCAATTTAAAAACAAAATTCTTTATTTATTATGTACAGCATTTGTATTTGTAAAAAAGTCAAGGTCTTTGAGGTAAACTTTATTTCCTGAATAGAAAAACTGGTGTATGTTTTGATATTTAACCCAGTACATCATTAAATAATCTATTAATTATTCGTGCAAACGGTTACGATGGTGGTACTATTTAACGAACTCGTTTGCTAAATCATACCAACTATGAACTCTGTTCGAAAACTAGACTGCGTTTATGTAACCCTAGAGTACAAATTTTGATATTGTTGAGTACATATTCATACTTATCTAACAGCGCCATAACCAGTTTTTTTTAATCTTACGTTTCAATAGGTACTCACACGTCAACAAATAAACAGTCTTGTTTTTGATTAGCAATTACACTGTTGCTTTTTCAAGGTAGATAATAAATTTATGCAAAATAATAAGCTGCACATTAATGCACTATTAATTAAAATGCAAAGTATTTCGTGTATAATGTATCTTATAAATTATAATTTAAGTCTAACATTTTAAAGATAGGGGAGGACCTCCGCTCCTAGTCGTTTCTGGTGTAAAAGCACTCTCTTTTTATACAACCCCGTACGTAACATGCAGGAAGGTAAATGATTAAATTGTTTTTGGTATCTAATGACGTTTGTTTTATTTCGTTTTAATTATACATATTGCAATAAATATCTCAAGTTTTAATTTCTTTTGTAATGAATGGATTGCCTGAAATAAACGAAATTATAATAATATTTTCGTCTATAGGTACATTAGCTCAGATTTAATATACCATATTCAATATTCATCTTCAATACCTTCAAAGACAACAGTACGATTGAAGTTATTCATTAACGTTTCTCAAATCTATGTATAATCCTCTGCATTTCTGCTGTCTTTATTAGTTTCCTTGTCATTAAGTAAGTATGTTTTTAGGAAGATACAAAATTAATGTATTTTAAGCTCTATGAAAGAGATGAGAAGGAAAATCTTTGTGAACCTATACAGCGTGTGTCTATATAGATACTGGTTTTTATCGAAACCGAGGAATGCGATGCAGATTTCTAGCCAAACCGCGAACATTACCTATACGAATCAAAATGCTAATTTTAAAGGTAATTAACTTTCTAAGAAAAGTTAATTGAGAAGCAATGTACTTCAAAATGAATCGTTAATTTGCACTTGACAATGACAGATCACAGCCACTCACAAGTCACAACGTTTGACAACTAAGCAGTAGGTACTTACACGCGTTACATTGATCGTTCGGAGGAAATAAAATTAATTGTACGGTCAATTTAATTATTTGTCAAATTTTAATACTTGAAAACGATTGCTAGTAATGCGTATTATTACCCATTTTCGTAAAAGCCCAGGTCATGGAAACACACTGAATAGGATTTTTCTTTAGTCACTAAGAACCTCGCAAACAGCTTAAACAGATTTTTTTTTTGCGAGTTTTCATATTTGTTCCATGGGAAACCTTGTTCAGAAAGACCATTTTAACACGTATTTCACAGTTGGGATCACGATCCCGGAAACATCCTGTATACTGTGTGTACGAGGTTATTAGTAACTCAGAAAATACAGAGTAGAATAAAAACATTAAGCATAATTTGTAATTATCCAGCCTCCTTACGATTGCACCTACCATGAGCTTGCGACGTGAATTTAAATTGAATTCGAAACATACTTTTCCTAACTAGTGCGGAAAAGTAAACTTTGCACTTGCATCGAAATTTACTATTTTCTAACTAGTGCGGAAAAGTAAACTTTGCGCACGCTTCTCGTACGTAAGTTTCTCTTTTTAAGGCACTTGTTATGAAAAGAGTCGTTCGATACACGTGCAAAAACTTCTTTTGAATTCGGGTGATTGTCGCCCTCGTTTCAAAAATGTTTTTTGCACTTGTATAGAAATGTACTATTCTATCCATCCCGGTTTTACTTTATTATTGGTGCGAACGAGGGATTTAGAATGTACATCTGCGTTAAACTCACTGTTTGAGATGCTAAGGTAACAATGGACCGATTGCAATAAAAAAAACATAGTTAAAATAAAAATCACGATCGCCTCAAAAATCACGTTACGAAAGTTTGTCATTCAAACCAAACTTCATCAGTAGGAAAAGGTGGATTTTTTTAAAAATGTAGGCGGGTATTGTTGGCCTCTCGCATAAAATTTTTAATTTGCCGCATTGTTTAACTGCCATGGGTTGTTAGACAGAATTTAACTTCGTTAAACAAAAAATGTGACGTTTAAATTTTATTTTTGTACTCCCGTAATTTTATCTATCATTTACATAGTCGTGAACACACCTTTAAGGCCCTACCTTACAAATGTCAAGATAAGTCTATATTGTCTATTCCCTATAAACGCATTAGGGCATATAGTTCGTGAAATATAAATTGGTAACCTTCTACCTACATTATAGTAAAAATAAACATTCAATTTATATTTCTCGAACTATACACGCAGTGCGTTTTTGGATTTTAAGACACCTCGTTGACCTCGTGTATACAAGACGTAATGAAGTACATGGCTGCCAACCTAATTTTAAATGTCATTTCTGATGAATAGTAAACCATAGAGGAGCTTTCCTTTTTAATTTTGAGTCTTCCGCCCGAACTTGATGATTAATAAAATTGTGTAATATTTATCAAATTTACAATTTTAGTTGAAAATAAGTGTGTGGTACTTAGTAGAAAAAGTATTACATGCAACATTGTTCAACTGAGTCAAAAAATGCTCGTGGCGTCTTTAATAACAATTTTCGGCTTCGCCTCAAATTGTTACCTATACAATCATATTGTTTCATTAAGGCCTTCAACTATGTTATGACTCGAGACAGTAGGTAGGTACTAGTAGAAATTAAGGTTATAACCTGCGACCATATATAACATGGCGTCTAACGCCAGCTCAAAAATGCCCCCAAAACCAATTGTTCAATTGTGCCAAGATGGGCAGGACAGCGCTTTTCGTAACACCGCGCATGTTTTGGCGCAACATCTTTGACAAAATGTTTATTGAATATCGCCAATCAAAACTTTGATGGACCAATCACAAGTATTTTTAAATGGCGGTTTAAGTTTTTACAGGTTGACATTCAAATTCATTGCCGTGTTGCATTGAAGAGGGGGTGACACTTGTCAACTAAAATTCAGGACCGTTTTTGAAAGGCAATTTAGTATGGCGTGCGGCTTCCATGTTTTATTTGTTCGTAGTTTATTAATTCGTAGTTCGTAGGTTACAAGTTATAACAGTGAGTAACAGTACTTGAAAGTAGTAAGTAATCAGCTCGGCACTCCAGGATGCTTAGCCAAGTTGTCAATCGCTAGCGCTTAGTAGCGTAGCGTAGTTTTCCCTCTCTGTCACTCTTTCCTATTAGTGCGACAAAGACAGTTAGCTACCTTTCGCTTACGATTGACGATTAAGCGCTAGCGATTGGCAACTTGGCTAAGCACCCAGTAGCCGTACCATGAGCTGCCGCTACGTTATTAACGCGGTCTTAGGACAAAGTATCGGTGACGTTAAATTTTTCTCGATACGTAATCGTCATCGCGCTCGCTCCAATATGTCAGTGCCAGCGCGATAGAATGGGTTACGTATCGAGTAAAACCTAGCAATGTATCTAGGAGAAGTTGCATAAGTTGCGAAACTTCTATAGAGAATGTTCTCGGCAATTTAAATTTTACTAGCAATCTAATCATGCCCACACCGATGTATATACATGTCTTTTAAGGTATATTTTATGCCTTATTTACTCAATTGTGAAATTCAATATTCTTCATAACATTTTTTTATAAGTTGTCATGGAAACATTCTCAACGAGAACTTACTCTTAAATTCATGGAAATATCCGAGCATATTCCCGCAAATTCGCAATTTGTACATAGTTAGTAAAATCTAACGTATCCTTTACTTTCCATCTCATAGTATACACCATTTCAAATACTATGGCCCGATACCGCTTAAAAGTTTGAAGTGTCATCGGGCCATGGTATTTGAAATGGAGTGTACGGCTACTGTAACTCTAATTCACTAGGTACTTCCATCGCGTAAATTCCGAGATAACGTAATAAATAAAGTAGGTTACAAACTGCAACAAGTACGAAGCTCGCTGCAAAGTTTGTTCTTATTTATAATATTTTTACTTAAACTATATTTAGAATTATAACTAATATTTGTGTAGTAGAGCGAACTATATTTGTGTAGAATATATCTTATATCAACCCGTTTGGATAGAATAAGAATGTACTTAGCCCTTAATTTGGTAATTTTCGTCACAATAAACATAATCTTCGACCCACTTTTTCTATTTTTTTAAGACAGAATTTTCTGCTCTACACAATAGCGAGACGGCTAAATCGCACGATTTATTTTGCCTATGTAAGGGTTAAGTACCTACAAATGACATTTATGATCACCAAGTTTGTAACTAACGTGTTTAGATATTTCTGAGGACGACCTGAGCGTTATATCCGACAATTTCCCTGTTAGTCTTTTTCTGAATATCGCAATCACTCTTGTTGTAACACTTATAAATTTCGCTCATCAATCATGTTATAGGTACTATAAGTACTTCAATTGTATGCAGAAATCTATACCCTGACCTTGTACTTGTA
Source organism: Thaumatotibia leucotreta (assembly GCA_025490895.1). NCBI lineage: Eukaryota > Metazoa > Arthropoda > Insecta > Lepidoptera > Tortricidae > Thaumatotibia > Thaumatotibia leucotreta. The sequence continues at coordinate 248,928 of JALPQI010030420.1, read as the reverse complement.
CTACCGTACTATCGCTGCACTGTAGGGCGAATATAAACTCTATTTTTAGAACGATAAGATTTCCTTATCCACAGTATTATTGAGTATTTCATATAGGAGATTCTCGGAGCGTATTTTCAAGGTTGTGCGGACTACTAAGCGAGATTTCATGAATAATTCGTATTGGAGTGATCCATGGTTGAAATGGAGGACGTTAAATAAATAGGCGGGAAAAGGCGACAGTTTTTGCCGTACAATGTATTAGGTTTGATTTTTGTTCTTATTGTTTTCTGTTACTTATAAACAGTTTTAGTAATGAAACAGTTGAAGCACCCACTTTTTAAATATTTGTTTTATAAATATTATAGAAATAGGTGCCGATTTTTTCCGGATGTTCAAATTAAGGACACAAGTTTTTGCGTTATCTTCAAAATAAGCACAAAATCTGTGTGATAGCGATTCAGACAGTTCTAGGACACTTTCATTCTAAATATTCAATCGTTTAATTAAATTAAAAAAGTATCATATTAAGTCTACATGATACATACCTATTGTAAGATTTTTACGAGATTAGCTCTGTACCGTGTAAGAGAAGGCAAGAAGGAAAAAAATAGACGTAAACGTTATTTGGTCTATAATTTTTTGATGACAATATCAAAATAAACCAATTGCCAGCAATATTAGACATTTCTAAGGCTTCTTTTGTATAAACAATATAATCATCTTTTACGAGTACCTATTTCATAAAACAAAATTACTATCATCCATTTTACATCTATTCGAAACTGAACCGGTAACACAATGGCAAGAGTTATTTTCAAAGCTTATTATTGAATATTACTTAAAAAAAACAATTATTAGTGTAAAAAAACCCTTTGTTACACAGTGCACTGATTAAAAGAAAAAAATGTAAGGCCGGCCGTACACCTGTAAGTGCTTACGTAAGTATACTTACACACATTCACATACATTACATTCCTTAGTATAGCTCCATCCCCATAACTTACGTTAAGAACTTACCGGTGTACGGCTGGCATTAGGTATTCTTTAGATAATAAAATTAGGGGCCAACTATAGTCTATGACTAAAAACTAGTGTAATGTTACTTACTGCGGCGCCTTCGAAGAGTTTGTGGTAGTTGGGTACGCAGAACGGCGGTGCCGCCGAGTGGTTGCGGATCATCTGACACAGCTCCCTGGAATACAACTTTCGTTAGCCAGTTATGAACATTTATTTACTTGAAAAACATCGTATTTTTTTCGTACGACGCATAAATATGAACATATTATAATGTTTATGGCGTGCTGCTATTGTAACGTTATCTTATTACAGGGCTGATTGGCGTTATAGAATAATAAAACATATAACGTAACATTATCTATTAGCAACAGTTTGTAAACAATGTTATTTGCATATTACCGTAAGTTGATTCACAGGAAGTTAACGATACTGACAAAATATCCACTGAGATTTGAATGAAGATGAATGGGAATGAGATTTAAAAGAAAACCGCAAACCGAAAACAGAAATCTACGATTTGTAGATTTTCTACCAGGAAATTTTCATTAAATTTCGGTCAGGAAATAATTCATATTTAAAATAGTTCTACTGTTTTTACGTTACTCTAGTAACGTTAAAAATTACGTTTTTCTTCCATTTTGCGTGATTCATTAGAACTTGCTATAAAAGTCCAATCTTGATTTATTTCTAATGAAAAGATGATTTCTTAAGACTGTTTTTCGTAGCAGTGCAACAGGTAGCCGACGCTATCGGCCCTTTTAAGTGTAAAAGGGCCAATAGGGTCGTAGGTATACTCCATTTCAAATACCATGGCCCGATGTCACATACAACTTTGAAGTGGCATTGGGCCATGGTATTTGAAACGGAGTATACACAGTATTAGTGTTGCGAGTTTTCTCTATCGATAGCTATATTAGTAAAAATACAGAACAAATACAGTAAACTCGTGGTAAGGATTCGTGACGTCGGGTTACAGTGAAAGTTGTTCACTTAGGGCTAATTCATGCATAACTTAAATTCGTTATACACAGGTAACTTCACCCACACCGTAGTTTACCACAATATCTTCTCACGAGGCGACCCAATTAAGCAGTAGGACTAACTTATTACCAACTATTATGTGCACTCAAGGAGATTAATTTATGTAGAGTTTCATACCATGTTACAGTAATAATTCTAATAATATTAGCCACTGCGCAGAAAACGGTGTACACCGCTCTAACACCCATAAGCCGCCTACACCGGTATTGCCCCTGGTTGTCTCATGTGACGGCATTTACGGCCCATCTAGTTGGCAACAAGTCACCTCCTGCCTCGATAATAGTGTAATGATTGTTATGTCAGATGTTCAAATGTCTTTTCTATAGCCCTACTATATCTCTAACGCACCCAACAGGGCCGGATTTAGAGGTTGAGAGGCTTCGGGGCAACAAAGGTTTTCAGTCGAGTTTTTCAATAAATATATTTTTGTGGAAACAAGTATACGAACGGAATTTCCCGAGCTTTTTTCGCCGAAAAATCGTTGATGATTTCGCTGAAATCTAGTTCCTGGCTTCCTGGAGTAGATCACTTTCAAAACTTAAAAAAAATTACTAGCGTTTACTAGTTGGAATTTGATTTTTTTTTCGAAATCTCTATTGTCGGGGCCCCTCTTTTGTGGAGGCCCCGGGGCTGTAGCCCCGGTTGCTCCCCCCTAAATCCGGCCCTGACATCCAACCTTCATCACTATAGCAGGCAAAGCCCATTAGTGATATCCATTTAATTTTCATTAGCCTGCTCTTGCCGTGCTCGTGAATGGGTTGCAGCACGTTTACAGCACAGGCTTTTTTTCTACGTGTTGGATCCATATCATGTTGGATCATAGCCTATCAAAAACCCGGGACGTACTATATAGCCCGTGAAACTAAAACAAGTACAAATAATAACATAGGTGTAGATTTTGTATAAAAACCAAGTCAATGCATTTTTTGTGGGCTTCTGGACTGTCTGTGACCAAGAATGCTAAAAATGCTCACTCGGGGTAAAAACTAAAAACAATTAATACAACTATGATGTAAATGAAAACACTTAATTCAAAATCTCAATTTGCTTGGCTATGCTAAGCGATCCTACCTATTAAATACTGTTGCTTTTGACAAATCAATAAGATCTGCGTTCCACGAGTTGGGATCTTACAAATTGTTTGATGGGTTAAAGTTGCGTAACACGGCAAACGAATCACATTAGACTACTATTCTTATATACAGTGGAAAAAAGTCTAGGTATTAAGGGCTTTCTTTATGGAACGTGGACCCCAAATAGGTACCTACGAGGGCCGCATACAGAACATGGCTCGGCCAAGAACTCGATCGGGACTGTAATATGCGATTTATATACTGTTAAAAGGACAAAGCTAGGAAATGGAGTTAGTAAGTTGTAAATCTATTGAAAGCCCAATTTGAAGGGTGAGATGGATTGAACCGAATTTCTATAGTGTGAATTTTATCGATGAAATATGGGTCACAATGATTTAGTATGTCCACTGAACATGTCCAGCTGGGCTGGGCTGTGAAATCGGCTCAAATAATTTCGTATATCGGACAGGGTATACTACTAAAACTTCAATGCAGATCCAAATATAACTATCATTAAGGCGGCCTTGCACCAATCGAGATTAGCGAGTTAATTTAGATTAAGCTGTCAAATACCATACGAAATGATGCGTTAATCCGGATTAAATCGCTAATCACGATCGGTGCAAGTGGGCCTAAGGAATCTAAATAATAACCCATGATATAAGTAGTTATAATAGCTTCACCATTACCTACGAAGTAGGTACAACTAGATTAATTCGTTTTAGATTTAATTTTAGTATCCTTGTGCGTTGAATATTTTTAAGATATAAAGCAAACAGACAGTTATAAATAAATCGCAAGACGGATTACCTGTTGGAAAGCAGTATCTTTTGCCCATAGACACCTGTTTTTTGTAATTTGTGATTTTTGTGAAGGATTGGAGTGAAACTGTATCGACCTTTCCAGGTATGCATATGATACAATGTGAATATTGTGGACTTGAAAAAGATTTACTTTAGCTCAACGAGAGAAAGCTAAGGCACGTGACGTAAATTTATATAATTGTTCTGACTATTAGAGACTTCATCTCTAGTTAATGTACTATATCTTTATTTATATTAAATCAAATTTATGTTTCGTTTTTAATTAATGCATGTTAGCCGTAAGATGTTATAAAACTATTATTTGAAAAAAGAAAGTCCCGCTGAGTTTCTTGCCGGATTCTTCTCAGGCAGTGGTGTAGGGTTAGAACCGGAGGTAGTTTTTTTTTCTCTCATTCGCTATTTAGTTTAACGATTCAAAAGCGCTCGTTGCTGGGCCTAATTGAATAAAGAATATTTTGACTTTGACTTTGACTTTGACTTTGACGTATCGGATAAGATTGAATCATATAGGTATTGGAGGCAGCGATTCATAAAAAAAAACGATAGTCGTTTGTTACGTAAAAGTAATGAAAATAACACCGCACTAACAATCGCCCAATCTATTAAGCTTATGATGATACCCCGTCTAATCGGAATGTCCGCGTTGCCGTCACGTTATATGAAGTATGCAAGTGCCAAAGTGACGCGTAGCTCAATAAATGGATAAAATGGAACAATCAACGCATGAAGTCTATTTTGCCAAACGATTACTGTTCGCACAAATGATTAATATAAATAATAAACATTATCATCGCAAAACTCGTGTTTCTTTATTTATTTTTTTGTCAAGTCATCAGTTGAAATTTAAGCTAGTGGTAATTTTATGCAGTTTTTATTTTCTCTTGATGCGTGACCTACCTCCCCCAGGATTATTCAGCACACGTTAAAATATTCTTTTGGTTACCTACATGGGAATATACATGAAAATCATATAGGTGTACTTCTTACGACATTAATTAATCATTAGCATTACCCAAAGTAAACATGTTTGTTAATAGTTACTCTTGTATCGATCACTAACGTAATGTACTCGTATACAAGTAGTTTTTAGTATCGGCTGATTCATCCAAATAAATTAAAAACAATAATATAAATTCACTCAGCCCAAAAGATATTTTAACGATTTTACAAATCCCGAAGACGCATAACATTCCAGTAAATATCTCGGCAGCCTCTTCAATTAGGCCTATTTTCTCAAGTTCAGCAAATTACAAATATTTTAGACCTATTTCAGAAGCTAATTGACTTACGCATAATAAGGATTCGTTGGGAACGAGGGTGTCAGTTTGAGCACGGCCCTGAAAGCCATAATGTCGCTGCTGCTATTTTGTCCGAGATGTTCTGAAACAAACAAAAAACCGTTAAATCGTGATGTCATGACAAGGTAGACTGATGAACTGGTTAAGGTCGCAGGAGTCCGCTGGATGCGGGTGGCGCAGGACCGGTCATTGTGGCAATCTTTGGGGGAGGCCTATGCTCAACAATGGACGTCTTTCGGTTGATATGATGATGATGACGATGACGATGAATATATATGTATATGGATTTATTGCTTTTTTTTTACTGTGAACATTTATTATTATCAACGGAGAATTGTACATATTAGGTATCAAAATACACAACATTGTTACACATCATAAAACCCTAATGTGGCCCGGGGCATAGTTAAGAATAAGAAAAATAAGAATAAGTATAGTTCCCAGAACGCTCGCCGCATTGCCTCTTTGTACGGCTAAACTGAACCTCTGGGCGAAGGACGACCCTGCCCGTAGGTCACCAGACACACCGATCAGTTTTTTTGAAATTTATTTCACGAGTTTCTTTGTGTCTCATGACCAGGGCCCGAGGGTTTCAACCGCAAGTTGCCATAAATATGTAATTGTTAAAAAAAAATCATATTTACGGCACTTGACAGTTTGGGCGTCTTCTGCGGCAGACCCCTGCTTCCTTGCAGAGCGCTGGACATGGGATGGGGCCAGCGTATTCACACAGGTCACATCCCATGCCAAAGGCCGCCCCAAGTACCAAGGCACAAGAGATACGCCATCTGGTCGTTTGCCGTCTGCCGCAGACAGACCTACTGGTTCCAAGGTCGCTGGTATGGAGGTGGAGCCGAGCGCCCTACGAATGAGGTCATTGAGTGATGCGTATCTACACTCGACCAGCACTCGACTGGCAGTGTAGTCCGTGTCGACCGAGGGGGTTCCGCAACGGCAGCAGGGGTGCGGTCCACAAATTTTGAGCCCAAGCCGGAGACAGATAGCCACACGCAAAGCAGGCGGATCCAAAAGACATCCAATGTTTTGTATTTCTATATCCCGACTCGGGTTCAGATATAGCCAGGAGACGGGCTCGTTCCGTAGGATTATGACAGTGAGTTTCTAAAAGTGATTTGTGAACGATTTTAACTTTTATTTGGTCCCAGGCCGCTTGGCTGGCTTTTTCTGAAAGCGAAATCTGACCAGGATTACTGGTTTCCCAACTTGACTCAGCATCTGCTAAGCATGTCACTGCCACACCAGCGGGATCGGTAACATTGAGATAAGATTGAATTAGATAATTTTATCACAAAGTCATACCGTAGTTATGTCAAAAGATCAAATAACTTATCGATAAAAATAATATCGCGTGGAAGTCTCTAGCTAAATTTTGTTCGTGCCACAGTGACTTTAATGTCTAGGTACTAATAACTGTCATACATTGAATTGATAACAATGTGATTTCTTATAAGAGCAACAGAAGTACCTATGTAGATTGTAGAATTAGCAACAAGCTTAAATTTACACTGCTAGCAATTTCATTCTTACGTTTATGTTCAACGTTGAGCATCACCTACAGATAAAATACGTTCCGAAAAGAAAATAAAGAAAGAAATACACCATGGAAACTCAAGTAATCCTTGCATTCAAGGTCAAAGGCACTTCATATTGACTGTTTAAATAGGATTTCCAGCAATAATATTGACATGGGAACTTAATTTTGACGCGGGCATTTTCCGTTTCCGCATTACCCTCGTATATTTGTTTGCTCTTTGCTAACTTAAAAAAATAATTTAGATAATACTGAAAGCATGCTTAGTACGCGTCAACTTCCACTAAAGCGTAGGCAGTAGTTTATAATTTTCAGAAGAATGTTTGAATATAATATATGGAGTATACTGGTATTGGAGACGGTAACTAATTAGATTGTATACCTATTTCATTAATTTACAGGCGTAGTCACTTGCCTGAAAATTCTAGAAGGTGTACTGTAGTATATTATACGAGTACGCCTCAAAAGAAATATAAAATAAGTGCCTACTAAACTGGAGGTTCCGGGTTCTAATTCCGGCGAGATTATAGTTGTATATTTTTTTATCCCAAATATTTGTTTCTTGGCCGTGGTTGTGTATGTATTAAAGTATCTATATGTATAATATGTCTATTATCCGGGGTGGAAAGGGACGACATTCCTTCCCGCTACTGACCGAGTCTATCAACCACTACGATGAACTTTCAGTATGGGACCAACATCGAAAACGTACATGGAAAATTTACTTTTCCATATAAATAACTCTAACTAATCAATCACTTTGTATGAGGGGTTAATAATTTTAAAGATATATTATTTCTATGATGGTACTATACTGAAAGATCATCGTAATGGTTGGTTGACTCGGTCGGTAGCGGGAAGGAACGTCGTCCCTTTCCACCCTGTATATTCATCGTTTGGCACCCATATCACAAGCCTTAATTGCGCTTACCGTTGGACTAGGTCGATTTGTGTGAGATGTCACAAGATATTTATTTATTTAAATCTTTTCAATTTCCTCCATAGCGTCATTCGTGCTATTAGCGTCGCTTCAAAACGAAATCAGTATTTTTTATGATGCACCGTACCTGCACTTGCGATGGCGTAGGTGCTAGGGTCATGTATCTCGTCGTCGATGGCAACCACGGCGTAGTCGCCTGTCTGCAAAAGCCCTCGCCGCTGTAGCACTTGCACGAAGTCTACCAGAGCTATGTGCTCGCCCAAGAACACGTACACTGCAAAGAATATACGATATTCAAGAATTCAGGTGTATTTTTTCTTTTCATCTTATGTCAGGAACAATTTTCGTTAAATTTTTTAGAATTATAACTAACGGCTAACGTGAGACTCTAAATATTAAAATATAGTTTTGTTATTACTTAAATTCTTAATACATCCCTTACCTCTAGTCTTGTCATAAGTTTGGTCCACAATTTTCTCCATATTGGATATGTTCAAGGGTATGTAGTAAGGAAAATTGTGCTCCGCCGTTATTATCATACCATTATGTCTTGCCAGCTTCTGTGAACAATATACAACAAACCTTTAAAATCAATAGAATCCTTTAACCTGACATTTTAAATACATTCATATCATAACTACATAGATGCATAGAGTTAAAATAAATCATGGTCTCAAATTATATGACATGTAAAACAGAACTCTATTTAATTGATAATACGTTGTACTTATTGGAGGTACGGTAGAAGGTACGGTAGAATATATCGATAAACTTGCTTCCACAATTAGTCTTTTAAATTGTCTTTTGACTTTATGAGCTAAATAATTGAAAACGTGTTCTCATCTCACGAAGCTCGCTTTAAATATACCTATTATACTCGTAGACACAATTTTAGCCTGGTAGGTATAACATAAGTGCAGAAAATTAGCATTCTATGATGGCTTTTTTTGTGTTAGCTAACAGTTAGGTAATAAAAATATAATTAAATTATCTTACGTCAAGCTCATCATTATATTCTTTTCATCACACTTGCTGTCTAAGCACGCCATTGCTTGCATGCGTAGCGGGAGTAATAGAAAAGTGAAATTCTCTAGGGAGTAATAGAAATGCCAGTACTTCATATGATAATATTTTGTCTAAAAACTAATTTTTTTGTCGGCAAATGTGATGAAAAACATTGTATGCATCACTGTCGGTAAGCGGAATACTAACTCGAGTCATTAAGAGCCTCGCTTCTAGCACTCTCGTTTGTAATTCCGTACTTACCTCCCTTGATGCAGAATGTACTATTAAACAACTGAATGCAAATAACGAAAAAGTTTTTAGAGTCCTTCTTCCATGTCTTGTTTATTACAGGGCTTATTAAGTACCTCAATCTTTTCGCTAGGCAAAACTTCTTCATCCTTACCATGACGCGCCGCCACGCTATTAACGCGGACTTACGTTCTATCCATCCCGTTCGTTTTCCCGTCTTGGTCCGAGCGAGCCGGATAGAAAGTAAGTTCGCGTTAAAAACGCGTCGGCAGCTCATGGTACGCCTACAGGACGCTTAGCCAAGTTGCCAATCGCTAACGCTTAATCGTTAATCGTAAACGGAAGGCAGCTAACTGTCTTTGTCGCGCTAATATGAAAGAGTGACAGAGAGGGAAAACTACTATACGCTACTAAGCGTTAGCGTTTGGCAACTTGGCTAAGCATCCAGGTCTACTACAAGGAATTGATCACCTTCCACTAGACTACAACAAACCAATTCCCAAAATGTAAGACATGGTTGACTGTACAATATTAATTAATGCGTTGCCGTGTCTCGATTAAGAATCACTTTAGGTACACTGCGCTAAAAATAACCTAAATATTGAATTTCCCTTAATGGACCCTAAACGTCAGGTTAGGCGCCGAAGTCCCATCCATTAGACAATCGATTTAAGTTTGACAATGTCGAGCTGGCTCCTTCGGTAAATTGAAACACAAGTAGATCCTCATCACCATTTTAGCAGGAGGACGACCACTGGGTATTTTTTGGTCATGTCTGTAGCCTAGTTGGTAGTGACCCTGTCTACGAAGCTGGAGGTTCCGGGTTCGAATCTCGGCGAGGGCATTATTTGTGTATTTATTTATCACAAATGTTTGTTCCTTGGTCATGGCTGTGTATGTATCTAAGTATCTATGCGTATCTATCTATTATACACGGTGGAATTTAATCGGTGAACAGGAACCCATTTTTCTAATTCAGTAATCGATGGCGGTCACGTTTATGTAGTACTTAAGTGGAACCAAGTTTTTTTTTTAGCATAACAATTTTTTATGTTGAAATTAAACTTTAATTAAAACTTATTGTCACCCTACTAATGGTTTAGTCTGAAAAGTTTAATACCTCTTTTCAAACTATCAGCCATGCATCGCTCTTATTTTACATAGGAATAGAGTCTATCGCAAAAATTAATGAGTGGTTATTGCTCATTTATGTTTTAAGTTTCTATGGCTGATAGTTTGAAAAGAGGTATTAGACTTTTCAGACTAAACCATTAGTAGGGTGACAATAAATTATAATTTCAACATAAAAAAAAAATATGCTAAAAAAAACTCGGTTCCACTTAAGTACTACATAAACGTGACCGCCATCGATTACTGAATTAGAAAAATGGATTCCTGTTCACCGATTAAATTCCACCGTGTATATATCGTCGCCTGGTACCCACAACACAAGCCTTAATTGAGCTTACCGTGGGACTAGGTTGATTTGTGTAAGATGTCCCAAGATATTTATTTATTATTTATTATTTTTCAAAGTTGCTCTACTTTTTTGTAACAGGTAATTTTCCTATGATTTGTATTCTGAATCGTGAGCTCTTTTGATCCTAATAGGAGAAAACATTGTCCAAAAATTTACATACTTTACGAACTTTAAATTCCATTATCGCCATACAAAAATGTATTAAAAAATGGTAACGGAATGGAATAGAAACCTTGGGACAATAATGTTCTCCTACCACGATCGAAAGAGCTCAAGATGTAGAGTAGAAATTATATTAAAAGGACCAAATCTAAAAACAAAGTGGTGGACAACTTTGAAAGAAATAACTCCACTGCTGGCGACAAGATTATAAAATTTATAACGTTGGTCACTCGCCGCCCTCAACCAACGGTTTCCTGTAACCTTAACCAGATTGTCCGTCCAAGTCAGGGGTCTGATGCTGCGTTTTCCGATGCGTTATCGCTACACGAGAACTTTCCAGCTCCATCGGTCATCAACTTTGCGTGCTACGTGGGCCGTCAGTGCCACTTAAGGCTGAAAAATCTTTGGAGATTTGTCGACAACTTTGATTTTCCTGTAGATTTCCGCGTTACTGATAAAATCACGCAGGAAAACTCCAAGCATAGCTCGTTTCATTGCTCTTTGAGTAACTTTGGCCTTTTGAGGCCTCTTTGTGAGCGATCACGATCGGGGGGGCTACCTTGATCTTTTAAATTCAGTTATGGTTCGGATAGTCAGTTTTTGACAGTTGGTTATTCTATTGAACTGACATAACGTGATTGTTGGTTGATTAGGTGCTACTACTGAATCGCATTAGTAGATCGTTGTAGCCCCCAGTCTCGTGTACTCGGCAAATTCAAATTTTCTATGGACACCCAACTCTTCCCGCCTACATTTTTAAAAGCCGCATTTTTCTACGGACAACCTGGTTGGGTAGAGTATACCACCACGTAAATTTTATTTATTTATCTATTTTCTTGATTGGCTAGCGGTTGCGATAAATACGTAGGTTTTACATCAGGGTCTCAAGATTTGAAAACGTGCCCTTATTACCGGGATATTTTTATACACTAATAAAACTGGCTTTGGTTTCCTAATTAATTTTTCTTTAAATAGGTACAATTAATAACGCCATTAAAAAACTAAATTTTGTGGGTGTTTTTATCCAAATATATGTATATTGTAAAATAGGATGAACCGATAGAACCGTTGGGGCGGGAAGGTTCTTGAGTGGCGGCCACGTACCGGAAGGCGTAGCGTGGGTAGGCCCCTCACAAGGTGGACTGATGACCTGGTGAAGGTCGCAGGAGTCCGCTGGATGCGGGTGGCGCAGGACCGGTCATTGTGGCAATCTATGGGGGAGGCCTATGTTCAGCAGTGGACGTCTTTCGGCTGATATGATGATGATGATGAAAATAGGATGATATTTTTCCTCCGTGACCGTGCCTCCATTAGGATCGATAGCAAAAAAATTTACCTACAGACGCCATCATTATTATTATGCGTTGTTCGATTATTGTCATGCGTTGTGTTGTATGTTATGTCATCCGTCGTGAATCTTTCACTTAATGGTCTCATCGGAAGATCAGCGCTGGCTGACGCCAGCAACATGCTGAGATGAGACCATTTCGTGGCACCTTTTCTTTTGTGTACTGTCTTATTTACTTCGTCCTTTAATGTGTGTCATGAATAAATTAATTTCTATTTCTATTTCCATCAAAAATATTTTAGTGGCCAAGATGCTCACAAATATCTCTATTACCACGGGGTTTTTCCGATATTTTTGAGCACCGCACCGTGGCCGCTCCAATATATCTCATGGCAACTTTACAACTTTACATAGTTAAGAAGTAGTGTGTCTTGGAACCTTCTTGGTAAACCGAACTTACTTGTTTACAGAATAGAAAACAAGAATTTAAATAAGACGCTGTCTATCCGTCGATTGTCTTCGTGTGTGTCACATCCCAAATATATGATCTGCATTTACACTGTTTCTCATAGTTTACTTTGCTATTTATTTACTCCTAAAAACCATCAGTGTGACTTGCTTGTGAAACAATTCCATTTCCTTAACCCTACATTTAGCAACGATTAGTCCAGAACTATGCTAATCACTAATATTTATTTTATCAGTAGGAGCCGCAAACTTTATAGGCTTAATTGGCTTTTTAGGCAATTTATAGCTAAAAATAAACTCATTTGAATATTTTTAATAATTATTTTACCAATATTTTGTAATGGCTAAGGATTATTAAAGCAATATAAGAGACATTACTGGGGATTCATTGTTCAAACTTTTTTTATATTTTAGATACAGTCAGCATCAGATATATCGGAGATACCGTGGTACTTAATGATAATCTGGGTATTCTGGGTGTTTAGACAAGTTGCCAATCGCTAACACTTAATCGTCAATCGTAAACGAAAGGCAGCTAACTGTCTTTGTCGCACTAATATGAAAGAGTGACAGAGAGGGAAAACTACGATACGCTACAAAGCGTTAGCGATTGGCAACTTGGCTAAGCATCCTGACCACGCACTCTAAAGGTGCATACAGACCAAAAGAGCATTCGCTATGCTAACCCCCCACTCTACGAAATTCGATCGTTACACAAAACGTGATTGGTTGAACGCACCTTAACGCGATGACAATAGAAAACATGATCTCTTATTGCGATACAGTTTAGGTTCTGCTTATCAGTTTTTGACAGTTATTCTATGGAACGGATATGTCGCGATTTAGTTCAGGTCCAAAACTGAATTGCATTTAGTAGATCGTGGTAGCTCAGATGTTTGTGGCCACCCTGGCCACCCCAATCTATCTGCTGGCGACTGTACAGCTTTCTCCGGACCCAAAATATATTTATATTAAAATTGCGTACCTATGTATATTAAATTTTGCCCGGAAGTACAACGAGTCGCTGGTTTGATTGATGACTGAACTTGATATGTAACTAAATTTCGTAATTTCTTTTTGCAGGCCCGCAAAGTACCGGAAGTAACCTTCTTTTTACAAGTGACTGAACATCTTGGAAATTAACCGTAAAACAAAGCATAGAATTAATGCCACTATTACCGAGTATAAGATTAACCCAAACAGATTTAAGAAAAGTTTGAGTAAAGTTAATAATTCACACACTTACTTCGCCTGGAAACCATATTTATCAGGCTTTGAATCTCTATTATACCTACCTACGCGGCCTGCAAAGTTTGGTTTCCCGGCGTCTTCTATTTATGTTCTATAAAATCATAACTTTTCGGCACTGAATACCACGACGATAATAATATAGTGATTCAAACCTATCTAACAATATGTACCTACGACTACATCACACATTAGGGTTGACATGAAAGATAATTCACTCCCCACTTTAGGTGTAGGGGGAAACCCTAAAAAAAATGTTTATTTCACTTTTTATTTTGCCATTTTGTTGGCGTACCATATATTGGTACCAAAATTACAATTTCTAGTGCTAACGGTCATTCAGATTATCCGCGAACGGATGGACGGACGGACAAACAGACATGGCGACACCGTAAGGATTCCTAGGTGACTATAGGACCCAAAAGATAAAAATAGGATTTGCTTGTCTCATCATAGACTGCCAGTAGCTTTATTACTCTGTATTTTCGTTCAAAATTCGTACAATATCAACAAATCTACTAAAAGTAATACAAGTTAAGCGCCACGGTAATATCCAAGCATTAAGCCACTTTCAGGATTATCACCAGCAGTAGACACTATAGAAGCTAAAGTTTATTTATTTTTATGATAAGGGTTAGTAACAATGTCTTCGTAACAGCCATGCTGAAGTAGACTTTAGATACGTGTCGTAAGGTTAACTATTCCAGTAAATAGTTACTTACGAGTATACTAGAAATGGCTTACTTCTTGCTTAATCTCCAGAAAACCGACGCATGCATCAATGTACCCGTTTTTAATTAGGTCTATAGTTTCAATCATAATTGGGTTAGACGAATGGGGCATTATGTTGACACTTATTTCAGAATAATCAACGTTATATCAGGGAAAAAGAAATTATAAAATAGTTTCGAACATCCATGCAGAGCAGAAATGGGAAATGTGGAAAGTAAATCTGATTATATTTGCTGCGCAGTTTTCCACTAGCTCGCTATTTTTTTAATGAAAACTGACCGAAATTTTCAGTTATCTCTTCATTCTGTTCACATGCAAAAGGTGATTGGTGCATTTTTCCTTGTAGTTTTTGTGGTAGTTGATGGCTCATTTTAGTACCTATAAGATAGGTACTTTACTTTACTATCCAGCCGAACGATAAAAGTAGTCTGGTGACGGCCGCAGTAGCCTAGCTACTAATTATTGCTTACGAAGCTGGAGGTTCGGGGTTCCGATCCCTACAATGATATGTTTCTAAAAGTCGCCTGCGAACTAAACTGACAGCTAATAATGATACCAGACATAGGAAAAAATAAGTAGTGATAGGTAATGTCGATACGGAAATATCGATATAAACTTGTACGGCCTTTTTTAGGACATGTAAGTATATTAACGTATCTTCCTCGCTCTTGTCTAGGGGTGTAACGAATATCTCATGTTGAACATTCGCAAATACGAATGCAAATAAGAATAACTGCCATACAGTTTTCGTTACACCGCTACCATTGTCATAAAAATTATGTGTCAAAAAGGTAACGTAATTTGAATTATCATGAGAAATACATAACATATTATTACAGTTTCACACATGTGAAATAATATTTTGATAACTTTATAAGTACATAATATTTAATCACTATTCTCTTTTTAACATTTATTTTACTTACAAATTTGCTAAATTTTTAAATCAGATATTTCTAAATATGTACAGAATGCAATTTGACTAATTATCTGGTTTGAATTTAATTTTTAAATGTCGATAATGAACAACACTAGCAGATTTGTGGCAACATTGGCGTGCATTGAACTGTCAAGTTAGTTCGCCTAATTTTGGAGGCGACTTTACAACAAATCAAAGCAGTTTTCTATGTAATTTTTTTTTATTGTGCCAGTGGTGTATGATTATAACCGGAGGTAGTTTATAATATTTAAAATGTTGGCTTTCATGAATTCTTTGTAACGAGTGTCTACATTGAAAGAATGTTTTGATATTGACGCTTCATACCCAAATTATTATAACATTTAAAGTGTTAACATTAAAACTCATTTTGCCCTTCAAACTAAAGCGCTGAAGTAAAGTAACATAAATCAGAACTAACATATCTAAAAAGAGCATTAAATATGCATTAAAATATTACGGTAGGGTCTAACCAATCTTTTATATCTTTACTTAATAGCGTTTAGATAAAAGGTTTCTTCTATTAAGTAACTTGAATTTATCCCGAGTTCTGGGAATAAAAACATAATGACTTCGACCAGCTGATGTAATTAATGCAAAGAATTAATAAGCTTTAGAGAAAAATAAAAGAGGTTATACAAGTAAATAATTAGCTTGGGGTTGCTGTTATGTTTTTGGTTTCCCTTTATCTTGCAGAAACATTTGTCGAATAATACTTTAACATAGATGTATACAAAGCATTTTTTTTTTCATCTTCTTTACTAGTAAATTTATAGATACATGTCACTTAGCAATTGTGTGTCGATAGAACCATAGATTAATAAATATTTGAATCTTTGAACGGGTTACTCACTTAATTTAAGTCGATAATGGCTCGACATGTTTCGCTTTATTTAGAGTATCCCCATCATCGAGTACCCGCGACCAAAGCCAGATGTGTACTGTAGAAATTTTGTACTGTGTCATGTTTTTTATTGAATAACTACGTAATTAGGGTACTAAAGCTTTTTACAAAACATAATTCAAGAACATCCATGAATTGTTTACATCATGAATGTCTGCTTAGGCTTCTTCATATTTCACAATTTAAGAGTCGTTGTTACCTCTCAAAGAAAACAAATTAGGACGTCTAATTGTTTTCTAGAATTCAATTTTCACGGCAATTTGATAAGTAACAGCAAAATAATACCTATTTCGAAGTTTTTAGCTTAGCGATTTTGTCTTATCATAATTTAAAACACGCAGTTATTCCCCATAATCGCTACCTGCCTTTTTCATGCCATGCCTTTCGCCTTCTTAATAATTTATATTACGAGTTGCATCCTTGGTATTTATGATTTAAAAATTGATTACTGGTCGGACCATTAAAGAAAAACAACAATATTCCTATAAAATCACCTTTATCCGATCTTTTTTATGATTCCCAGGAAATGATGCCGCAAAGGCACATTCTGATTCGGACGAGGTAGTGCTGCCCGCTTCGAGATCACCATGTGACGTTTGCAAACTTTTTTGTAATGTTTTAGAGTTTTCGAATCAATACCGATTTTCAAGGACACTCAACCAATTGGAGCTATAGCAAAGTAACGTTATCAATCAGATAGTAAGACATTTCCATCTAGTTTTCATTTTGACATGGTTCTAGAGTGGCCTAGTTCCAATTGATTGAGTGTACCTATAATACATTAAAGTACCTTAATAGCATCCTTCTGTTGAGTGGCAGCACAGACGCCATCACCCGAAACAATTGCGAAACTTATTCCAGTTGAAGGCTTTAAGCAGCGCCATAATGGACTTGCTGATTTTAAAGACCGGAGGCAGAGTTCGCGCAAATGTGACCCCGAGGCCCCCGGCTCCGCGGTCGGTTGGTCTGTCTCCTCGCTCCCCACGCTCGAATCGATACCCATATCCAAGATTAATACATTAAAGTACCTTAAATTCAATAAATTCTAATTGCTTATGTAAATGATACTTTTAATTTAATGTGCAACCGTGGAGTTACGGGACAGGCTCTGCCTAGTGTGATCCACCGAAATGTAATTGTTAATGACTGTTTTTAAAAATAAAATTTTACTTTACTTTACTTTTACTTTACCTTAATAGCATCCTTCTGTTGAGCAGCAGCACTGACGCCATCACCCGAAACAATGGCGAACTTGTTCCAGTTGAAGGCTTTAAGCAGCGCCATAACGGACTTGCTAATTTTAAAGGCCGGTGGCAGAGTCCGCGCAAAAGTGACCCTGAGGCCACCGGTTTCGCGGTCGGTTGGTCTGTTTCCTCGCTCCCCATGCTCGAATCGATCGATATCCAAGAATAATACATTAAAGTACCTTAATAGCATCCTTCTGTTGAGCGGCAGCACTGACGCCATCACCCGAAACAATGGCGAACTTGTTCCAGTTGAAGGCCTTAAGCAGCGCCATAACGGACTTGCTGATCTTAACCCAGTTATTACTGAAACTTTTTAAAGAGTCGGATTGCTTTGATTTTTAAATATGATGTCCTATAATGAAGTTATACTATAGTAAAAATAAAATAAAAAATATTGATCGTCTGGAAAAGCTGGAAAATGAGTGGCGTTATAACGGCCGGTAGTAAAATCGGCGACTACCAGCCAGTTGTAATATCACTGTATTTTGTATTCAAATAAATAACACTATAATTGTCAAATGTTGTATTATTGATTTTAAATTAAATAGTAACAGTATGATAAGCCACAAAACACGTCTTTGGTGGGTCACGGTATAAAAATATTCCCAAAAAACACTTAATTTCTGAAATATTTTTATTACCGACGGTATTTTTCTGGCTCGCGTATAAATTTGTATATACCAAGAGCTCAATTATATCATCATTCATCATATACTCATAGTAATACATAGGGGATTGGTGATATCTCGGTTCTTCTCGGTCTTGCCACTGTCTACGTTCCCTGGGGTTATCCTGGTTTACCCACTTGTATTGTTGATATTTTGTACACTAGGTAAACGCGTAGAACTCATTCTAGGATTGGAAACTGGAGGCGGGGGCAACTCTGTTCATTATCATTTTCAGGTGAATTTTCGGTAGTAGTACCTACGTATTTTTTGGCTAATGTCGACAAAAATAAATCGTCTTCCGAATCCTCATTTTCCGAATATGAGCTAGGTATATATAGCCTCTGCGGGAGCCCTTAGCTGAGATCCTAAGACGTTTAAAATTATGTCAAAACTATATTTACTGTAATGAAAAATAACATACAAAGTTGACTAAAAACAAACCTGGAAGATTATGTAACGACAGGAATTCCTCATCACCCGAATCTTCATCAGTTAGTTTAGTATTAGGATTTTCCGGTGGAAAAATAGTGATTTCATTGGCAAATCATTATCAGAGTCCAAATGGTGCAGGTTGTCAATTATTTCGTTAAGGCGTAAACCCTTTTTCTTCAGTGGCCAATAAGCAAAATAGTGTCAATAAATAGACGTCAATTTTACTACCGGGCGTTATAACGCCACAATTTTTCGATTCAAAATAAATCCAATAAAGAAAGTGATAATATAAACTTTTATATATTAAAATTATACTATTATATCATTCCTCCGTGAAACATCATGATTAGGCTACACTGTCAACAAATTCAAGAAAAAAAATTACCTTTTCGTGGGCATGTTTCAAAGAAATCACTTAGGTTATTTTAAAACACGTCTGAGCTTAAAACCACATCCGAAACTGTGACAAAGAACAATGTGATTGGTTGAAGTACCATTTCTTAGTACAATAATTAAACTTGATCTTTGTTTTTGCAACTTCAAACCCATAAATATTGCGGGTAGATCTAACGCTGAATTGGTGGCGTTATAAAGGTCAGTAGTAACAAGTGGGTTAAAGGCCGGTGGGAGAGTCCGCGCAAAAGTGACCCCGAGGCCACCGGCTTCGCGGTCTGTTGGTCGGTCTCCTCGTTTCGAGGTGTGGTCGTCAGCGCATTTCTGGAACAAGTATAGAAAAAAAAATCAATGTTTTACATGTGTTGCTTAGAATGATAAATAAGTTTAGTTTCAAATAAGGAGTCTTTTGTTTTAGGTATTTGATTAAATATATAAAAAAACCGGCGAAGGGCATCTCGGGCCATGCTCAGTGTAGGGTTCCGTAGTTATTCAAAAACGGCTAGGCAGATTTTGTTCGAAATAGTCTTATTTTAAAGTATTCTGTAAGTCCACTACTCGTGAGTTTTTTCATATTTTTTGGACCTACGGATCAAAAGTTAAAGGGGGAAACATTTTTTCTTCTTCTGGATGATTATCTTCGAAAATGTTGACAAAAAAAATTTTTTGAAGACCATTATTATTTTTAAGAGACCTATTCAATGATTTCCCACCCTATAGGACTACAGAAAATAAAAAAAAACATTCCCACTTCACCAGTTGGGGAGGTAGGTAACAGATTTTTTTTTAAATGTTCATTGTACCGAATGTGATTATATACATGTATCAAATTGCAGATTTCTAGTATTAACGGCCACTGAGCTATGCTGCTTACAGACGGACAGACGGACATGGCGAAACTATAAGGGATCCGTTTTTGCCATTTCGGCTACGGAACCCTAAAAAGCGCTTGTTCGCGTCGTGGGTTCAATCCCCGATTCGTTCATACATCTTATTTGTGTGTTATTTTAAACGATTTTTTACGTTTTGAACGGTTTGTAAACTGAAATGATGCAAAAGGTTTGTATTAATTTCGATACGCACGATCATGTTTCAATGAGTTTTTTTTTCAAACTTTTATACGAAATATCGTTTTTATATTCATAAGTACTTTGCGGTAAACTTGCATACCTAAATGTGCTAAAATTCAAGGCTGTATGTGAAGTTCCCAACAAGCCTTAGGCCAGCGTAGCTTTGCGTTTTACGACCACGCAAAATAGGCGCGTTTGATGTCGATTTGTTTAATACACTTAAAATGAAATAAACAAATACTACATAGTTAATAAATAGTAAATAAAAAAATAAATATCTTGGGACATCTTACACAAATCGACCTAGTCCCACGGTAAGCTCAATGAAGGCTTATGATGTGGGTACCAGGCGACGATATACATAATAGATAGATACATATAGATACTTAAATACATAGACAGCCATAACCAAGGAACAAACATTTGTGATAAATAAATACACAACGAATGCCCTCGCCGGGATTCGAACCCGGAACCTCCAGCTTCGCGTTCACTACCAACTGGGCTACGGAGGCTGACATCCTACCTTTACACATTTTTATATCACATCTGGTTTTTCCATCAGCGTTTCAGGTATCAATCAATTTAACTGATGTAAACATTTAATTGTCGCATTATCTTTATTGAATCCATCTTTGTAATGACATCCATTGTGGATTTAAAGCATAAAGAAATGTTTAAATGTCAAGGGCACTCGTGTGACGTAAATTAATTTAGTGACGAAATGCCATTATGTTTTCCAGGAAAATACAATGCGCACGTATTATTGAAATCTTTTAAAAATATTCAACGGTAGTAGATAATACAATATTTACCAAAAGCCTTTCATTTGGATAATGGATTATTGAGATGAGTTCACAAAATGAATAATCTAATGACTTACGTAAGTGGTTTTCTTAATATGATTTGGTAAGGTACACCCGGCTAAGATCGGATCTGATGTAAGATCGGATGACCGCAATAACTACTACAATAGTAGTATTTTTCCTCACTGGCCATATTATCCATGACACCATTTCACCCCGCCTCTCTCGCTAGTATGCAGCAACCGTTCAGCCGCATCAATCGTGTACTAGGAACGTTTAAAAAAAAGTGCATTTTTTGGAGATTTTTTGGAGATCCGATCTTTAAAAGGAAGCTATGCACCTTCTTCTCCTTACTTTAGAGTTGAAATTAGACACTAGTTCGATCTTAAGCAAAGAAGGTTTCTCGGTAGGGTAATTTATGATTTTTTTGTGACATCCTTTCAACTCACTTAAAAATAGTCCGGTTAAGACCGGGTGTACCTTTATAGGGAACATACCCAATTACCCATACTACGTGACCCTTTTTTAAGCGTTGTTTGACCCCCTCCCACTTCCCCTGGTGACCAAGCGTAGTATTTGCCAAGAACCAACCTTCTAGTTTTCACGTAGTATTTTTTGGTCTTTGAATACGCGTACTACGAGAGTGCAGGCGTAGGTTAAATAGTAAATTTAAATTGTAGAATTGTACTTTTGGTTTTAAAAATTTTATATGTATTTTAGTACGTTTATTAATGCATCAAGGAGGGCGGTTAAAAAGGAGAGTGCTCTGCCTGTAAATTTAATTTTGTTAATAAAGCTTCATCAGCTCGAGTTTTCCAAAAGTCACGTGACAAGATACCAGAAACCCCCTCTCCCCCTGGTGACCAAGAGTGGTACTTTGACGGACCCCCCCCCCCCCCTTAAACAGGTCACGTATTATGGGTATGTTCCCTACCTATTGATAGGGACAATGTAAAGTCGACTTTCAAATCTGACCTTATCACCTCCGTTTACACACAAGGGACATCTAAACAATTGGTGCGACGATCGTATTAACCTCAATACAATAT
Organism: Thaumatotibia leucotreta; assembly: GCA_025490895.1. Taxonomy (NCBI): domain Eukaryota; kingdom Metazoa; phylum Arthropoda; class Insecta; order Lepidoptera; family Tortricidae; genus Thaumatotibia; species Thaumatotibia leucotreta. The sequence continues at coordinate 227,063 of JALPQI010030420.1, read as the reverse complement.
TACATTAATTACTGAGTCTCCTAATCCATGTCTCCCTAAGGGACAAGTCTTGCCACCTCACCGATCACCAAAGATCAATTGAGTGAATATCTGAGCGTTCCAACCGCCTAATTTTGGTGGCATCATTTTTGCCGAAGTTTCTATTCGTTACAATGTGCTACTTTGTCATTTAAAGGAGGCACGGTACCTTATACAATTGACAAAGTATAACATTGGGACGTTAAGAAAGTTCGGCAAAAATGATGCCACCAAAATTAGGCGGTTTAAACGCTCAGATATTCACCCAATTACTAAAATGCGGCATTCATAGCGTAATTTTTAAGAAAGATGCAAAGTAATGTAAAACAAATCGGCAAGGTGGGAAATGGGACTCGTACGCGAAGGATTCCGTACTATTATCAATTTATCATAAAAAATCAGGCTTGTTACAACAAACCTATTGAAGCCCTAATCTATGGAGGCCCCTGTAAATATTTATTTTATTCTAGGTACTTTTTAGTGGGTATTTGTTGTTACAGCGGCAAATGTCTAACTATCACGGTTCACAAGATACAACCTGGTGACAGATGGAGAGACAGACAACGGAGCCTTAGTAATAGGGTCCCGTTTTACCCTTTGGGTACGGAACCCTAAAAACAATCGAGTATTTCGACAAATACTAGACCGATATCCGAACTTCATTTTTAACGAGATAAAATCTTTAAAGTTCGAAATTTGCTCCTGAGTTCAATGTCCAGTCATCCACGTGTCTTACTTAATTTTTCCTCATCCTTTGAACTTTACATTCTAGGTTAAGTATAATCAGTTTCATATTTTACACTTATTAACTGTAACCGTTTACTTTCAAAAATTTTGCTTTGTTGTAGGTTGAAATAACAGGAATTTAATTAATAATGCGGAAGCGAATTTTATGTTCTATGAAAACTCAGAGGCGAATGATGCTCGATTATATTTTTTTCATAAACAAGGACATTTTGCAATTTTCAATTTAAGACCTCCAGAAGTACCGCCGCCATAATGTTGGTATAGTATACCTACTTAATCAAAGTTACAGAAAACACATATTATTATAGGTATATATCTTACCCTGTAAAATTCTACCTTAAACGTTATATACGTACTACTTATACCTTATACCTACGGATTGAGCGGCCAAGCGCCCTTATATGTATCATCATCATCAGCCTATGATAGTCCATTGCTGGACGTAGGCCTCTCCTATTAACTATGCGTATAGGCGCATTAGGAGGCAAATGCCCATACCGTGCCTTATACATATGTATGTCAAGTCACAAAGACGTCAGTATGTATATCATAAATGATCAAATCGTCAGTTGTAATATGAATTAATGTAACCACCAAATCACGACTTTTCAGGAGGGCCAAAAAACGAAATGGACATTTATAAAGTATGTTGTATCTTTTTAGTTAATTATCCTATTGAAATGATGTTTATCTTGTTTGTTTTATTTTTGAAAGGTCTATTTGATAGACAGTTACTAACTGCGACTACACTTATAGTTCAGGAAACGGCTGGTGCTTACGTTAAATATTTTCAAAAAAATTTGGAGATACGTTAACAAATTAATGAAAATCATCAAAAGTGGATTTCGGAATTTAGTGTAACTCACAAATTGAAACCGAATTGCTTATGAGCCATACAATGCAGACGGCGCTTACAGCAGTGACGTTTATAAAAATATGGTGAGTACATTAGGAAAGACATGTTTTGTACTTACAAATTCGTACTTACGTTAAAATATTGTCTATGATTTTTAGAATCCTTTACATACGTTAATAAAAAACGTAGAAACTTAATAAAATGGCAAAGTTTTTGTTAACGTATTCGACATTTTTTTCTAGATATCAATATGTTATATACACCGTTCGATAGAGCAGGAAATTTGCAGTCGAACGGTATACTTAACTCAATTTCGTCATTTTGGTGGTTACATTAATTCATATTACAATCGACGAAATATTCAATATAAAAGCGCCGAAGGACCTTATATCCTATATTACAGTCGCTAATATGAGGTACGATATATGAGACATAAATCATTTTCCCGATCAGTACTTATGCCCTAAGTATAACGTCATACGCCTACGACTCCAGGGACAAATGTAGCGGAAAATTGCGTCAGGATTTCGACCGGGTGTCAGGAAAATTTCGTAGGGATCGAATCCGCGCCTCATTTGTAAAGAACCAGTATTAAGGCATTCAGTGATGACATATATTTGTGACTAAACTTTAGGTCATTTTACGCTGGTTGGGGTAAGAATTCAACTATTCCTCGCTCATCACGCCATTAATGAGATTACTCGACCAGTTTTGCACCCCAAGGTGAATTGATCTCTAACACAATTTTGCGCCGATATTTGAATTTAGTATCAGGCGTAATCGGTGGGTTAACTGCTACATAAGAAATGATGGATCGACATTAATAATCAACTAAATTTCACGATGTATTTTCAGAAAAATGGAAACGGCCGCGTAGCTCGTACATATCGTGTGTGTTGAAACAAATTCGCGACAGCTTTTGGATAATTTGAGAGGTTTATCCGAACACTGTAACGTTCGGATAATTGATGGTTCGAATAATTGAGGTACGTAAATTCGAGGTTCTACTGTAAGAAATGCCGTAGGTACAGATTATAGTCTTAAGAACTTATTTTTTAAATCCTAATATGAATCGAGAGGATTCATCTTTAGTCGCTTATATTAACGGACGCGTAATTTAATCTAAAATTTGCATTTAGACCAAACAAGCATTCGCTCATTCTATCCCCCACTCTACGAAATTCATTCGTTATACAAAACGTGATTCGTCGAAATACGTTGATTTCGTAGAGTGGGGGATAGAATTAGCGAATGCTCGTTTGGTCCAAATGCACCTTGAAGTAAAAATCGAGAGCCTTAGAGCTAAGATTAATCAATCAGAATTTTTAATCTTTATTTAAGTAGGTTAATCATAATCATTAGTCTATTAGATACATTTTGCCCATCACTGACTGCAGCATAATGTGCAATAAGCATTTGAAACTATATAATTAGTCGACTACTGAACCAGAATAAGATCCCGTCCCGTCATCGAGCTGTCGAACTTGATAGTACATTGTTGTTTGACTTTTGAAACTCGTCATGTCATAACCGTTCAAAAATAATAGCGTAATTACCTACAATGAATGGGTGGGTCGGTGGCTATTTATTTTCAATGCCTCCATTAATTTTTCATCCAATTTAGTTAATAGTTCACGATTGATTAAATACTAGGCAATAGGCAGACAAAAACAGCGTAGGCTTACCTAATGACTTTCATACGTCACCCTTCGTAGAAACCTTAAGAAGCCAATGGGAAGAGATAAAAAAACAGTAATAAAAGTTGATAGACTCAACACAGGAATTCTCAAGGGAAGCGTAGGCGTTGTTTGCTGTCGCTAACACGATATACGGGTGCCCCTGACCTTGCCCTTATTGCGATTGACCTTAATCCTGTTGCCGAACTACATTTAGGCTCGCTAGTTTTAGTGCACTTGTAGGATAAGGTAAGTTTCTTGCTATCGGGAGAAGTGTGATTTTCCGAGCGGAGCTGAAATACATAGATAAGAAAAACAAATATAGTGTGGGATGGATTGCAAACAAGACAAATTGCAGCGCTAAGGAGTAGGTAGTGGTAGTTTGGCACCATTCGTTCGTACACGGGGAACATTCATACATTGCCCATTAAGTATCTCGATTGTGAAAACATGCTGAGACACTAGTTTTGCATGGAAGACTCCTTCTGACACGCATATATGATACCCACGTAGAATGGCGATCGTAGGCGTTCTGGTTTCCTTAAAAAGTTTCTTTGGGTTTTCTAAGTCAAAGTAATTTTTCGATGTATTTTTAAAGCATCTATCTATTCCTTATATTTGCTACAATCGCAATAATTTTCGTATTGTATATGTATAGGTTAAATTCCATAAATAATTAGATGTACATTAATTTGAATGTACATCTAATTATTTAGTGATATCCCATCTTTTTACATTTTTTTATTTTAATTTAATTCCATGATTATATCGTGTGGGGTATCTTCATACAGTCATACAAATGTAAGTAGACTCAGGCTGTACGAACGTGAGCTTAATTGCGTTATATATGAACAAAATATTATTATAATAGGCATTGTATTTTATATACAAGTAAATATTTGAAGATAAAATGTATATAGATACATAGCTTACGATAAAAAATGTGCTGTATGGACTGGAGCAACCCCCCGCCGGGTACATTCGTACAATTTCCACTTTTTACAAAAATCGACATAGCTTTGGTTTGTTTGTTACTACTAAGATTAAGTGGGAGGTCCATTTTCGCTACAAAGCGGAAAAATCACGGGATCGGTTACGAGCGTAGCGCGTAGCACACGTCCGCAATGAAAGTGTTAAACTACGCTATTAACACAGCGAAATAGGTGGACTATTTAATTGTGTTTAATTTATTTTTATTTCATTTACAGCTCTTTTTTTACAGAGGCTAAAGTAAAAACCGTACGAATGGTGCTAATCTTTTTTATGCTTTTTAAAGAATTATTACTTCACCGTTCATTAGCACCATCTATACTGGAAATACTCTTAAAAACTATGTGATAGAATCGTTTTACAAGTACAACTAAAACCCCTGAGTAATAACTACGAGTACCTACTTAAATAAAAAAGTGATCAGATAACCTAAAAACCTTAAATTTTTTTTTTTAGTACAGATGGTGCCTTTTTAGGCTCTAGTGCGAGAAGTGTGTCATTTTACGTCAGGTCCAAAACTTCGGAGGGCCATCTGCTAAAAACTCAACTAAAAAACGTCGTACGAGACACGTGCAAAAAGGAAATTCGTAAATCGTGTCGATTTAAAACACTCCCTATCGGTCGTGTCTTAACCTCTAGCCGCCCAGAGACCTATAAAAAGGTCTCCTGAAACAAAATAAATTTTACTCTATTTCCTACAATGACAATCCAAATTTCATTGGCAAATATTAGGTCTGGGCGGCAGGAGGTTAAAACATCGCCACTCATTTCAAATTTCATGTTTTGCGCACTTATGTCGTAATGTACTAATAAACAATCAGCTATGCTTTTTAATGTCGATAATCATCTCACCATCAGTAGACCACAAGCCGTACCATTACATTGCAAGTATCGGGAACGTTAGGTTGTTCTCGATACACGAAAACTGGTCTCACAGCGAGCTACTAAGCTATGAACTATCGGCTATAAACACGAACAAAAATTACGCATTCCCGTGTAAATGTGAATGTCTGAGCGTTTCAAGCGCCTAATTTTGGTGGCATAATATTTGCCGAAGTTTCTAAACGTCTCAATGTTATACTTCGTCATTTGTATAAGGTACCGTGCCAAATGACAAAGTAGCACATTGTAAAGAATAGAAACTTCGGCAAAACTGATGCCCCCAAAATTAGGCGGTTGAAATGCTCAGATATTCGCCCGTAACTAAAAGACCAGTGCATAAAGCAAGCCTGCTCAAATAATATTGTCAGTGCGAGTGCGATATAATGCATTACGTATCGAGTAAAACCTTACGTATTCTTTACTTTCCAACTCATAGTACTTACGGCTACGCGTCTACTCATTTGTCGGCGTTGCCGTCACGTTCTAACAAGTATGCAATTGCGAAAGTGACGTGTAGCACGATAAATGGATAAAAAGAAAGCATCAAAGCCTCCGTAGCTTAGTCGGTAGTGACCCTGCCTACGAAGCTGGAGGTTCCGGGTTTGAATCCCGGCGAGGGCATTATTTGTGTATTTATTTATCACAATTATTTGTTCTTTGGTCATGGCTGTCTACATATGTATTTAAGTATCTATATGTACATATTTATCTATTATATATACGCCTGGTACCCACATCACAACCCTTAATGGAGCTTACCGTGGGTCTAGGTCGATTTGTGTAAGATGTCCCAAACATTTATTTAAATATTATAATCCAGAAACCACTAGATCATAATTAATAATGACACCCCTAAGTCACGCACCGAAAATGAGAAATTAAAAAAGAAAGTGTGTTCGGTCGGCTACAAAAATGTTAACGATTTAATCCTAGGTGACTGCCAGCGCAAGTATTTCAAATGCTTCATTAACATTAATGAATCTCACTTGTTTCACAGTTATAAAAAATTGGTTCTATAATGGTAATTAATGATATTAAATGGAAATTATACCTACTTAATGCCCGAAAAATCCTGATAGGTCTAAATATAATTTTTCATCGCATGAAAAATGTCCGAAATGTGAAATATTTCAGTGAATATTTTCCAAGTTTTCAGGACAGTTAATAATATAAATGTGGGTGTAAATATTTTTCTAATACTTTATATTAAAGGCTCACTTCTAATAGGTACTTTATGGAGGAAGAAAGTTTCTAGTTTTAAGAATAAACTGTTTTTTGATGTTTTCAGAAATACGTGCTAGGACGCGGCAGGATAAGGGAGTACCCGCCTTAACAGATTTAAGCGCTATTTTTTTTTGATGAATCTGATGATGTGTTATGTCATTACTGTCATTAGTAAGTGTTATACAAAAATGCTGTATTCACGACTTCATATTTTTTAAGAACAAATAATAATATTCATTATTTTAATGGAACGAATTAAGTACTTTGTGCTTTATATATATAAAATTACCATTGATTGATACTTGTAACTTGTCCACATAAACAGGGTTACACCGTATAAAAAAATGGGTAAAAATTTCGTTTCAAAATAATTATATTTTTTCTACCTTGTAACACAGCGACACCTCCATTTTTTTACTAATAGGTTTTTTAAATGAGCTATAACTCACTGAACTTCTACATTTGTAAAATGTCACTCCAGGGAAGGCAACATTAGAGTAACAGAGACAAATGCTCGAAAATTGTGGATTTCGAAGTCCGCGGTATTATCTACCAAGATCTGAAAGCGTATTTTGGTAAAAAGATATTATTTCCCATGGGATTGTTTTATTTTAAATCGAGGAAATAAGTTTACGTCACAAAACCTGCAATTTTAAGTTATAATGTTTGTTTACTAAATAAGACAACTAAGGCTGAATCCATACTTTCGCGTGCTTTATTATCTCATTGTGAGTAATTTTATTTTGATGAGTTTGATGTTGAACAGTCTAAATTTAAACTAAGACTGGTTGATGATTTAACAATTCCAAGATGAAAGTCTGAAACCACAATAATGTAGGTACGAGTACACAATAAAGGCTTGCTATCAATAATAATACTATTGATACAACATGAAATAGAAATTTATACAGGATGTAGGTAATCAAATAGAGGAAAGTTGTTGAAACTAGCTTGTTAGGTTAATACGAGTATAACCAAACCAGTTGAATGACGATGAATGAGGAACGATTTTCTGTCAACTAAAACCAACAGTTTACTTAACTCTAGCGACCCGTTGCGCCGTTGTGCCGTGTGGTGACGGCAATAAGAATACATGTGTCACCACCCCAACTCCTCCTGCGGGTGTCGTAAGAGTCGAGTAAGGGATTGAAGAGTCACTGACCATTATTTGATAAAAGATTGATGATGTGCAGCAGCGTCATCATAGTGGACACATTACTGCGATTACCAATCCGCTTGCCCAGCGTGGCGATTATGGGCATTTACCTCCTAATGCGTTTATAGGCATAGTTAATACGAGAGGACTACGTCCACCAGTGGACTGATGATGATGATGATGATGACTATAATACTGGTATTAAAACCTTTCTCTTGAATGACTCTTTATTTAAAAAAAAAACACTTCAAACAGACCGCTGCCTGTCGACCCTATGTATGATACAGCGATTGTTCACTTTTTAACAACATTATAGCGAGTAATTTTTTTAACGTTAGGCAGTGGTCTCACCGCGAGCTTAAACTATGAACTATTGACTATAAACACGAACGAAAGATACGCACTCCCGTGTACAAAAAAAGGACACGGTGATACTCTCCCGGCGGTGATAGCTGATAGCTGGGCGAGCATAGCCGTCTCTTGTGTGACCAGTGCCTTAGTCAAAAAAATTACTCGCCATGTTGTTGCTCTTTGATATTATTATAACTACCAATAAATTGTAGGGAGAGTAGTTACGACTCATCACGACTTTCTGAGGCCTATTTCTCGAAAGCTTGTAACTTGTAATACAAGCGGAAGTCCTTATCTAATTAATAGTGTTAAAAAGAGACTTTCACTTGTATTGCAAATTACAAGCTTTCGAGAAACGGGCCCCTTGTCTCACATCATAATATTATGTGTACGTATACCAATCGTCAGTAAAAAAAAATAACAAATGTCACTGACTATCCATAGCATTTAACGTCTTTGAGACGTAATATGAAACACAGATATCGTCGCTGTTCCTACTAAAGTCGCTATGTGTTTTATTGCTACTTTACAGAAGACACAAAAAACTGTTTATTTTGAATTTTGTTCACGCAAAGTAGGCCAATATTTTATATTGATAAATATGTTCAGTTTAAAATATTTTAATGATTTTTATAAAAATAATAGGTACTCAGTTTTTTAATGAGAATAATAAATATTACTAATTTATCACATAGCTATTTTTGTTTCAGTCGTCCAAAGTCTCTATGTATCTTATTTGTAACTTGGTTAAAATAACTATTAACGAAAATTTATACATCTTTATCATATTCGTTACATAGTTATTTTCATGAAAGACCTTCAATAAAACAAAATAAAACATGTTTCAATAATAATAGTGATAGAAAAATTTAAGTGTCGTAAGACGTTGTTTCAAGCATAGTCTATGAACTCGATGTAGTACAAAAATATCGCTATGTGCGGAACAGTATATATCGAGCCAGATTTGTTCTTATTTAATTCATAAAAAATACTCGCTATGTTCCTAAAATCACATAACGGGCTCCATTATAATAAAAAGAATCATGGTTGTATAAAACAGTCATGTAATTTTATACATACTGTTTTTAGTACGAAAATAATGTATTGAAATCACATAGCTAAAATTCACAAATCCGGAACTATTAAAGATAGCCACACCCCTGTTTTTGGAGCGTATAGATATTGACATAAAGTTCAAAATGGCGTTAAAATACAAAATCTAATAAAATCACATAGCGAATTTTTTAAGCACAGCGACGATATATTTTTACGTCAATACTAATAGATAGATAGATAGATAGATAAACACTTTATTCATTCCCACAACATACATGGTGATTATAAATTACAAACAGTTATTTGGCATGCAGCTTAAAATTAAGTAAAAACTATTGTTATTACAAGAAAATAAGAAAAAACAACCATGTGTCGTGGCAGAGAATTGGCGCTGGCTCAGCATGGAGATGCGGCAAGCCACATCGCTGATATTCTGCCAGGACCTTATATATATAAAAAAGGGTTGTGCAACGCTTTATAGCGCAGAACTATTTTCGTGTATGTCGTATAAATGTGTAAGTGTTGTGCTAGTGTAATTAAGTATTAAGTATATGTGTGTGATAGTGTACATCGCGAGTTGCGGTAATATATTTTGTAGGAATTGTGTTATGTATAGAGTAACATAGTGACGTAATAAGGGAGTTTCAGCATCTTTCTTTTTGTTCATTTAAAAGGTGTAAACGATAATTGTTTTTAAATGTTTGTTTATTCTTTAAACGACGAATCGGTGGAGGAATATTGTTCCAACATTTACTTGCGCGGTACCGAAAACTCCCCCTGAAAGCAGCGGAACTGTGCCTGGGAACCAGTATAACGGCCGTTCGTGACGATCTAGGTTGGTGATGGGTATTAGAGATCCATACAAGTTTCTTATACAAATAAGTGGGCTGTTTCGTTTGAATAGTATCAAATAGTAGGCATGTAAACATAAGTTCTTGTCGTGCATTCATTTTTAATATATCCGAATTATTTCAATATGGTGTGATGTGTGTCCTAGGAGGTACCTTGAAACAATATCTCGCGCAGGCATTTTGTACTCTTTGAATGAGGCGCTGTGAACGAGCCAAAAGGCATGGGCCATACGCAGTGAGACAATAATTAAGTTTGGATAAAATCAGGGATTCACAGAGCCTCAATCGAAGATTCACACACACTAAGAAAATTTCGGTAGTTATATAAAAGTTTTAAGCGATATAAACAGTTTCGAACATTTTCTATCACATGACCCTCAAACCGAAGATTTGTGTCAAACAAAAGTCCTAAGTTTCTTGCTTCATCAACACGATCTACTTTTAAGTGGGATTTTTGTGTGGGATTAAGTGCTAGACAATTTGTAGAGGACCATTCTGATAATCGTTTTAGATCATCAATATCATCATTAACCTTTTTTACTGCAAAAGCTATGTCACTAGGATGGAAAGACAGAAATATTTGTAAATCATCAGCATATAACTGGTATTTACAATGCTTTATACAATTTATAATGTCACTGCTGTAAAGGATAAACAAAAGGGGTCCCAAAATAGATCCCTGAGGGACTCCTCTATTCACTGAAAATGGATCGGATGTCAAACAAGAACCATCTTCGCCCATCAGTTTAACGATTTGCTTGCGATCTTTGAAGTAACTTTCGAACCAGCGTACTGAATGATCATCGAAGCCATAATAGCGTAATTTCGAAAGCAAAAGCGAAATGTTGATAGAATCGAATGCCCGCGAAAAATCCAATAACACCATTACCGTGCCCTTTCCCGTATCCTGCGCTGCCAGGACCTCATCAATGACATCAAGGAGAGCTGTAGAAGTTCCTCGCTTCTTCCTAAAGCCTGATTGGTTTTCGGGTAAAATATTATTAGATTCCAAATATCTTGACACTTGGTCATACACTACTTTTTCCATTATTTTCGACAGGTAAGGTAAAATATTAATAGGACTTAATAATAATATAATATCAATTATTTTAACTAAAAATATATGCGAGCTAAAGGTTTAAGGTTTTAAATTGGTTATAAAACTATGATTGTGTTCTAAATTGCATGAGTATCGAACAATGTCAGTTTTTAGGTTTGTTTTGTTTTATTTTACTGACAAATGGACTCAAGTGGTATTTGGAAACAAAGAAAATGCCTTTTAATGCTTACGTTTAAAAGCACACGCAATGGCTAATTAATAAAGTTATTCTGAATTCACTTGAATGATCTACTAGGAATTACGGTATTTTGAGAAATGTGTATGTCAGAAAAGATTGAAAAATCCGATTTCTATCGTGTATAATAATTAAATTAATTATTTAATATAATGATTCCTTTGTTTCTTACTCCCCTGTCCATTCCAGACAATAATTAATTGCTTGTCTGTTTTTGCCCCCGAGAGACGCACAATAAATTAATGATGACCTCTACACGAACACATGTTATGTTACAACTTTTCAAAGTCAGGCTGAACTCTCCGCTTTCATATATAAAAGCAATCCGGTTCAAATCAAAAGTAAATTCCATGAATCGCTCTACAGTTCAAATTTGTGCGCAAAGTTACTCGTGTATGCATGTGAAGTGTATATTCAAAAGGGCTTATTTCATGTCGTTTTCGCATGGAAATAAGCCTTTTAGAAAACACACCTTGAAACTTTCAACTTTAATATCCGCCTTGTTCAGGTTTATCTACTCAATTTCAATAGTAGTCAGTAACACGCAATTTAACAGGAAAATACTTACTACACCTATTAAAATAAAATAAAAAAACCGAATTCACCTAGTCCCAAACGACTTGTATTAATGGTCTTGATCATCATCATCGTCAGCTTATGATAGTCCACTACTACTGGACGTAGGCCTCTCCTATTAACTATGCGTATAGAAAGACGCATTAAGAGGGAAAAGCCCATAATCGCCACCCTGGGCTAGCGGATTGGCGATCGCAGTAATGTGTCCACTATGATGACGCGGCTGCCCATCATCAATCTTTTATGAAATCACTAATAGGTAGTAAGTGACACTTCAATCCCTTAGCGGACTCTTACAACACCCGCAGGAGAAGTTGGGGTGGTGGCAAATGTATTCTTACTGCCGTCACCACACGGTTACGGCGGTATTAATGGTATTAAGTTGAAATAAGGATCGACCGTTGTCCCACCCAGGGCAAAAATATTAAAAAAGAAGAAGGGAGAAAAAGTACGCGTTAATTACACAGCGGTAGCACGTGGTAAATATACTGATTATGATTGTAATTTGTAACTCTCTAATGCCTATTGCGACGATTATTCGCAACTTAATCGCCCCCTAAGGTCCCATCTTATACTAAATCGCACAATTATATAGAAAGGTATCCGTGATTATGTGCTGTAGAGTATTACGCAACTCCACTCCTGAAGTAGGTATACATAATAGTATTTAACATGAAACCTGATTCTAAAATAATGAGACGATGATGTATCTACTTATATCCGATGTACATATGTGATATTTTTGACGTCACATAAAGGTGGGTTTACACCATACGAGCGAATGCTCATTTATCACCCACTCTACGAAATCAACGAATTTCGACGAATTACGTTTTGTGTAACGAACGAATTTCGTAGAGTGGGGAGTTGGTGTAAACGCACCTTGATAGGTACTCGCGGATTCTAAGCTCTTGCAGGTACACGCGTGCCATGCTTGGGTGAGTGAGAGGCAGCCAGGGTAACTGGCTGTGACCACACGGTCACTGGAGCAGGGGGAGCGCATTTTCAGTAGGAAGCGGTGTGTCTATACTGTATTTTTGTACTATTTTATTATACTGTGTCTCGGTGTACCGTACGACCGAGGCCAACCGAGGCCGAACGAATCCACTAAGTATCCTATGGTACTTACATGGGATATAAGGGGCAGGTTCCAGGCCGCCGCTAGCTTGGCCTCGGTATGGCACGTGTCATCGGGGCCGAAGAACGCCGCCACGCCCAGATCACGCATTTGAGTCATTACTCTGGAACAAAATTCGTAGTTCAGAACAAAAATATATAGGTAGATCTTTTTGTTTTACTTAATGTTAATTTGTTTATTAACTTGATATTTAAAACGCTACAATATTGTACCACCCCGCCCCTGGTGAAATGAGAATATTGTACTCATAAAGCTATCGACATTTCTGCGTTGAATGACCAATATGACCATGGACAGCTTTTGTATAAGAATTACTGTAAGTGGGTACCAGAGGGTCAATTTAGTAGAAACTAAATTGACTTAACTTAGTTTAAGTTTCCCTCAAATTTTGCCACTTAGCGTGAAAATAAGCATAAAAATCCAAAACAGACTTATCAATAAGCACCTCGCCGCAAAACAATATTTCGGCAGTCACGGGTTGTAAATTTTTCGGGCGTGTATCTGTTTTATACAAAAATGCTAATTGGCTTTATTTTACGATTCCAATTACTGAACTTCACACCCATTTTGCTATAGTGTGATGGAATCTGTAATGGACAAGGTACACTCATTCTTATTTTAAAGAAACTAAGGGATAGGCGTTTGTTTCACAACAGTCATTTTAAAACCATTATTGTTTTTAACTAAGGTTTTATTTTTATTTTATATCATTTTCCCTTAAACTATCATTAACAGACATGCCACATGTTAACATGTAGAGATTTTATTTTACAATAGGTATAAGATATTCAATTCTAGAACCAGTCTTATAAATACTATGACTGAAGTACAGTGGGGTTCAAAATTACAGGGACAGTTTATGAATTAATTCATTCATAAATTATTGTCCATGCAGTTCTGAACGCCACTGTACATATTCATCATTGGTGCCTGGTAGCAAAAAGTGTCAAAAATTAGTGCTACTACTGTTTGTAAGTTAATCTGACTTTAATTTGCTTTTGATTGTTCAAAATACCCAGCCAGCATCGGGAAAAAATCTTTATCACGTTTCCTAGTGTAACATCACATTTATTTGCAATATATTTCAATCAGCACCGAAGGATTCTGTAGCAATAAAATATAATATTTCGTGGCACGTCTTTTACATATTCATAGCAATGACAACGTGAGGAAAATAATACTAGCTCGACATGAGTGGTTTTTAGATAAGCATTTTGAAGGTCGTGATGAAACAGGAATTTATATTACAACAAAACCTTTGAAAACCTTATTATCATACTTGGTATAAACATATAACTTCTAGGGTGAGTTGAAGATTGTAATGTCTTTACATCGCTTGTCTCCGAAATGAAAATGTAATTCAGGTTCGTTGCCTATTTTGTCTGAAATTGATGAAACTTAAGTTCAAAGATAGAACTGCTCAAGATGAAGGTAGCACATTCTAACATAATTGTAAAACGGAGACCTAAACCATTCGTTAGGAGAAAGCAAAAAAAAAAATAAACAACATGGCTGACTTTCCATAACATTTGAAGTGTTTAACTCACATCGTGAACTTAACTTACTTTAATACTCATCATCATAAACTTAAGAGCTAGGCTCTTGTCGGTGGAGCAATTTCCACGCTTCTCTTTCCTGGGCTTTCTCCTTGACTGCTTGATATGACACCACGTGCACCTTTTCTTTTATTTGGTCCATATAGGCCCTCCTTGGTCTTCCTCTCTGTCTCCTTCCCTCAACTTTTCCTTCTATTATAATCTTTAGATACTCGTCGTGTCGTAACAAGTGTCCAATCATTCTACCTCTTCTGTTCTCTATTGTTTTTAAAATACACCTGCCCTCCTTCACCATATTTAGCACCTCCTCGTTTGACCTCTTCTCTGTCCAGCTTACTCTTTCCCTTCTTCGCCAACACCACATCTCGAATGCCTCTAATCTATCTCTATCTTTCTGAGTCATTGTCCACGTTTCACTTCCGTATAGCGCAATGCTCCAGATGTACACTTTTATTAGCTTTTTGCGAACACTATGTGCTGCTATTCTAGATTTGAGCAGGCTTTTTTTCGCATTAAAGGCTCTCTTGGCCATTGCTATTCTGGTGATTATGTCTTGTGTACACCTGAAGTCATTCGTAATAATGCTGCCAAGATATTTAAATTTAGTGACTTGTTCTATTGTTTTGTTGTCTATTAAAATTGGTCTATTGTATGAAGCTAATTTTGATGTGACAAGGGTTTTGGTCTTATTTACGTTAATTTTTAGTCCAAAGCTGTTGAAAACTGTGTCCATGTCTGTAACTAATGTCTGCAATTGAGTAGATGTGGTGGCTAATGCTGCTATATCATCAGCAAAACGGATAAATTGTATGTTATGCCCATTGAATTTAACCCCCCCCTTTTCCAGACTCAACAAGCTTTCGGATGGCACATTCTATAAAAATATTAAAAATCAATGGCGAAAGTGGACAGCCCTGTCTAACCCCCTGTTGAATTTTAGCCTTCCTATTCTCTTCTATTGTGGTGTATTGATTTTTATAGAGTTCATAAATTATCTTCCTGTCTTTGTAATCTAGTCCGGCTTCTTTCAATACAGTCATCATTGTTTTCCAATTTACTTTGTCAAATGCCTTTTCCAAATCTATAAACGCTATGTGTGTATCCTGGTGTAGTTCCATTCTTCTATCTATTATCATTCTAAGGGCTAATATGGCTTCTCTAGTTCCTTTATTTTTTCTAAAACCGTATTGATCCGGGCCTAAATATTCTTCTGTTAGAGGTTTAAATTATACTCAAAATTATACAGAACAGGATTAGTCCTTTTCTGTATAATTTTGCTCGCTTGTGATATTAAGCTTAATGTTCTAAATTCTTCGCATTTTAAGGTATTTGATTTTTTAGGCAACATCACTGTTTTTGAAATTTGGAAATCTGTAGGTATGGTGCCAGTGCCGTACATTTGGGTGGTAATATTGTAAATTTCATCTCTAAGTTTATCACAGTTTACATATTTTATAAACTCTATATAAATCCCGTCAGGGCCAGCGGCTTTACCAGTTTGTAGGCTATTCAAAGCATGGTCAAACTCATGTCTCAGTATACTTGGTCCCCTGACATTTACATCAATTTCTTCTACCTTTTCTAAATCTGACTCCGTCAGGCCTTCCCCTTCATATAAGTTCTCTATATATCTTTTCCATCGTTCTGCAACTTCACTACTGCTCAACAATATCTTTCCCTGTTCATCTAATATGGCAGAGCTTTTAGTTTTGTGTTTTTTTTCCAAATTACGTATGATGTTGTAAGCTTGATCCATTTTACCTTTTTTAATTAAACCTTCTATTTTATTGCAACTATTTTCCATGTCTAGCTCTATTGCTTCTCTGCATTTAGTTGTTATTCTATTTGTTAGTTTCCTATATTGAGTTATACTATCATTATCTGTTTTATTTCTTAATTCTCTTCTCTCTAGCATCAGGTCTGTGATATCAGTAGTAAGCCATCCTTTTCGTTTTACTATCTTTTCCTTTTTAAACACTCTTCTGCAGTATTTCTTAGCATATCTCTTATACAATTATATTTAGCCTCTAAACTATTTATATCTATGTTATTTATATTGCTCTTATATTGTTCTAATTTAAAACCTATTTTATTACTATATTGCACTTTATTATCACTATTATTATCTTTAAGTTTACAGAGATCAATCGTTTTTGGCGTCCTTTTCTTTTTATTTTTGGTTGCTTCAAAATTGTATATGCTCATCAATAGGTTATGGTCAGTATTTACATCAGCACCTGGTAAGGTTTTGCAGTTCTGAACTTGATGATGATATTTAATTTTGCACATGATAAAATCTATTTGATATCTTCCAATATCTCCGGGCACTTTCCAAGTGTATAATCTGCGGTTTGGTTGCTGAAACATTGTATTACAAACAAATAAACTATTTTCTTTGCAAAACTGTACTAGTCGGTCGCCTCTCTTGTTTCTGTTTCCCAGTCCGAAATTCCCTACTATATTTCCTTCTTTTCCTTTTCCCACAACAGCATTAAAATCACCCATCACTATTAAACTATCTTTCTCTTGCACTGCAAAAGAAAGATACTTTAATACTAATGAATATTAATTAATTTAACAAAAAATGTATGTGAAATTATGGTTAAAATTTTTAAGTTGGTGATAAAACCAAGACTGTAATGTAAAAGTACGTGATTACGAAATAATGCAAGTTTTTAGGTTTGATTACATTTTTTTTTGCTTTTGACGGACGGTAAGGTCTTGCGGGACAAATACAACTATGAGGTAATTTCAACTAATGAACATTTCTTTTAATCTGTTTTTAAGAACTTTTGGAAAATACCTAGAACATTCTTTGATATATTTCAAAAGCAACACAATAGTAGGTAAGTATGATCTTTTTACAAATTAAGAGTAGATATTTCAATTAGTCGGAATTACCTCATAGTGGCATTTGTCCCGCATAACCTTGTACATAGTTAAGGGTGGATCGCGGTTGTATGAGTTTTTTTTATTTTATTTCAAACGTAATGGGCTAGTGAAAAGTAGATGCTCTGCTTATTACTTTAAAAGGAAATTAACTTATTTTTTAAAATTTGAAAGAAATGTGTACTACTAGATTATTTGTATCTTTTTTAATAATAAATAGATGATTTGAATATTTTTATTTTCTTTTAATGGCCTTGAACACCGACTTAGATCTGTCTATAATTTTCATATTTTCAGTGGTCTTGGGGCAGTACAAGGTGTACGAATATTAAGAATTGACCATAATGTTTTTCATTTACTTTATTATGGAGCATCGATTTAGAACTAGCCCATTTTGAAAATGGAAAAAAAAAATTCGATCCACCCTAATAGTTATGCATTAGCCTTGCGATTTCCATTGCGGAAAAGAGCGCCTAAATTGTATTAATTGTGCGTGACAGACGGGTACCGCTCAAAAGTGTATCGTAGTTTTCTCTCTGTGTCACTCATTCTTATAAGTGCGACGAAAACAGTCGCATTTCGTTCGCGACTATGCGTTAGCGATTAGTAGCTTGGCTACGCAACCTGATTTCACAAAAGCACTTTATCAAATTGTGTTTATACGAGTACCTATCGGTCATTGAACCGTGAAGGCAGTAAATAAACAAATAATTAGCGAAAGAGCATACCTATTAATCCCCAGGCGGAACGCGATCGTGGACGGAAATGGAAAATCTAATTTATTCTAGTATTCAATCCCACAAATAGACCAATAACTTCAGGCGATTCTATAGAAGAAAATAATAAAATCAAGTTTCAAATAATGTTTTATACAAACCATTTTGTAATCATTAATTGTTTATTGAGCAATTCTCTAAAAGTTAGTCACATTTTCGATATTTATCAAAATCGATAGCTCAATGGAGTCAATGATGTTGTGCAAGATCAAACACATGTTCCAAAATGAAACAGAAACTTTGTATGGAAGTTTCCTTTATTGTTACCATATTCCAATACATTATTGGTAACAAAAATGGAATATTTTGTACAAAGATTTTGGGACATTTTGGGAAATATGAGGGATCTTGCTCAGTATCATTGACTCTACCAGTCTCCTAACCTAAATAAGACTGAAAACGACAAACAATACGTATTGATTTGATAAATTAGGAGACGTTAATTAATAAGGGGGTAAATATTTACTGTACAGAAAGAAAACTAATGTAGAAAAGGTGAATATTTTTCTACCTAGTTTTCAGTGACAAGTGGCGTGACTGACAAAGGATAAAGGAATCCACTCTTAAGAAACTGTCTTAGTTGTCCTGAGGGTTAGGTATCTCATTTCAGATTCCTTGGTTTGAAAGATTTTAAGTATATTTTTGTAGGTATTACGGAATGGAATATACAAAATTTAACGTAACAAAACAGTGAACAATCATAAACCAAAGGAACATTTTCAAATGAAAAGGTATCACATTGCCTTTAGGTACGGCATTATTCAGTGCCATTTTATATTTTCACTAGCGTCCTGCCCTGGCTTTACACAGGTGAAATTTACTATTAACATACTACACGGGTACTATAATAACCTTTCTCTTGAATGTATGAAAAAAAAACACAAACATTTGTTGGATAGTTTTGAAAATCTAAGCACATATCACTAATTAAATTATGGTAATTTGTTATCATTAATGTCAGAAAGGTGGAGTCTACTACCTACATATTTTGTAACTAGATCATAACTCATCATTATCAGCCCATCTCATCAGCTAATCATTGTCAGCCTCTGTAGCCTAGTTGGTAGTGACCCTGCCTACGAAGCTGAAGGTTCCGGGTTCGAATCCCGGCGAGGGCATTCTTTGTGTATTTATTTATCACAAATATTTGTTCCTGGGGCATGGCTGTGTATGTATATGTATCTAAGTATCTATACGTATCTATCTATTATATATATCGTCGCCTGGTACCCACAACACAAGCCTTAATTGAGCTTACCTACAGTGGGACTAGGTTGATTTGTGTAAGATGTCCCAAGATATTTATTTATCTATTATTTATTTTATTCATAAACTCAGCCTCAGCCTCTGAAGCCTAGTTGGTAGTGACCCTGCCTACGAAGCTGGAGGTTCCGGGTTCGAATCCCGGCGAGGGCATTCTTTGTGTATTTATTTATCACAAATGTTTGTTCCTTGGTCGTGGCTGTGTATGGATCTAAGTATCTATAAGTATCTATCTATTATATATATCGTCGCCTGGTACCCACACCACAAGCCTTAATTGAGCTTACCGTGGGGCTAGGTTGATTTGTGTAAGATGTCCCAAGATATTTATTATTATTTATATTTATTTATTATATAAAAACTTATTTCATCCATTTTTCCTTCTATTAAGTTCGTAACAACAAAATCGTCGTATTGAAACTTTGTCTATTAGTATCAACGGTTACTTATATTTAGCTCGAATATGGATTATTCAATCAAAATAACGGATCATTACCCTGCTTCATTAATAATACTCCATAATTAGCTTTAATGTAATTGACTTTTATAATTACAAGGGAAATTTAATCCAAATCCTTTAACAAAATTTTAAACCAGCTTAATTGAAACCACGTCAGACGTACCCCCGGGTAAGTAGGCTAAACAAATTTTGTGCGCATGAATTTAACGTCATTATTACAACAATAAGGCTTAGTATGTTTTAATACGATCTTATAAATCTCGTAAATGGAAGCTGAATTGCCCCAAATCGCCTGTAATTATTCATCCAATCAAAGGGTTTATAAGGGGCATATTCAGACTTTTTCATCCGCTTCTATGTTGCTGTTCCGTTCACGATCTCCTGTTAGAGGGGTAATTCAAATAATTTTCAAATTGAAGTTGTTTTTTGTAACTGGAATACGCCTACTGGTGTATCCTAGACACGGCAAGCTTATAATTTATGGCTTTGTTTTTAAACAAATTGCAAAGGTCAAACGTAGATATCGACAGAACGTGATTTAATAATTAATTGATTCAAATATTTCAATCGGATTAAATTTTTTTCACCTGGCTACGTATTTTAATCATTCGTGTATTAAAACATACTCGTACGTACTAAAAATATACATTACTATCTACTTCTCTATTGCACAAAACTGTGACATCGAAATGTTATCATAACTTTTATTTTATCTGAAACTGAAATCTTCTCTGTACTTTGTACTTTTGTGTTTCTAAATACCCAACGGCAAAAACGATTCTGAACGATTCTATACTTACTCTAGTGATAAAAAACGTTTCTGATCACATTAGCAAAACAGAACATTATGCTTAGAGCAGACGATATATTGAATAAGTTACCTAGCATTTCGACAATTCCCATGGGAGTTTAATTAATGTAAACAAATTTATTTATTTATTTTATTTTTATTTTCTTTATTGGAGAAATAACAGAAGTAAGTGACACAGCAGTATTTCACATTTTGAGACATAAATATACAAGAATACACAAACTTCCTTAAATTTTCTCACTAAAACATAAGTAAGCACTTACAGGAGACGGACTTGTATGTAAAAAAAAAAAAAAAATTTCCTAGTGCACACGGTACAGTATTAAAGCATGCATAGAAAACAATAATAAGAATACAATTATAAGGGTAAGAGTAATAATGACTACTATACAACCACAATGAATAATGATATTCTAACAATGTAAGACAAGTTGGCTAGAGTAGAACCACATTTTGTCGTCTAAAGGTAATGGCAGGGTGGTTCCATAAAAGTTGGGTAACTTTCACACATTTTTGTCCATGCGTGTTACTACCTACTAATTAAACAACTTTTGAGTAAATACGATTCTTTTAATAATTTACTTTTTGTACCCAAAGAGGCCAGTCACTTTAATGGGTATTTAAAGAGAAAATTGTGTTTTTTTGAAATCTGTGATCTAGGGACTGACAGGCTGTGCTAGGGACTGATGGATTTCATCGTTTGTACTAAAAAAAACACATTTTGTCTTATATAATGAGCATTTATTTATTATTTCTTACTATTATCGTATTAATTACCATGTCTATTGCAAGATCCAATCAAATTATAAACTAAACAGTCCTTAGACAAGTATCTTAGATACTTATATCTTACTAACTACAATAACAGTACCAATTATAATTTAAATTACGTACTTGAGATCAAATAACTAAACACATTTTGTACTATTAAATATTACAAAACATAACATTTTTTAACAATTAACAAAAAATACTTTCTTCTTCTAAATAATTGTACTGTAAGAACACAATGTGGCAGTCTTATTATTTTATCAATCACAATAAGTCTTAAATCTAAAATACGTAGCTACTAGTCTTACTTCTCAAATACATTAATTGGCTTGTTAAATTTATAGATTGTTGTGTTTTTCTTTATTACTAATTTAGGAACTGGCAGTTTTTCTATCACATCTTCATAAGGCACGTCAGCAATATCATTGTCATTGAGTCTGAATTCCGTCCCATCGTCGTTGCTAATTTTAAGAAATGCAACTGTCAGCTCACCATCTTCATCATCGTATTTAGAACAAACCGCAGCGTACCGGTGTTCTTTTTTTCGCATAGCTAACTTGACCAAAACATAATCTCCACTGCCATAGTTTGTCTTAGGTTTTTCTTGCCAATCACGACTCACGCTTGCTAATGGTACATCATCTTCGGAATCTGAGAATACCGCTGATACTTGTAGTCGATTAATGTTGGTTGGGTATTCTAAAGTCCCTAATTTAAAATGATCACAGCCGTCATCATCGCAGAAGCAACTTAGTGCTTTCAATTCAATTTTATTCGGGATGTAAACATTGCCTCGAACTTGATGTACCAAAAGCGTACCTTTAAAAGGCTTCTGCTTATCCTCATTCTCCTTGATCATTTTATTCACTCTATCTATATCAACATCTTCAATAATGGAAATCTTTATTCCTGGACATTTTTCTCGAAGTGCCCCAACAAAGTCATCTAAGTTTGTTATGTCACCATTTTGTGCTATGAGTTGGTCTGAACTACGCTTACATGTCGCTCCAACTCCGTCTGGGGCTCCTTTTCCATGGCCTGCTTCGTGAAAATTCCATGAATACTTCAAAGCAAGCGGATAGAAGTCTTGAATCTTACATCCCAAAACATAAAACATTGTTTTGTTTCTGTATTGTGTTACCGGCCCATCACTCAAGAAATGCAGATTTTCTACACTTGAAGGTAACGTTCTGAGCACTGGTTCTAAATGTGCCCAAATAGCTCCAGCACCATGAGCCAAATTTAGCGACACAGTGCAATGGGAAGTTACCTTATCTTTCGTGTAGACTACCACAGTATGTAGCGAAATTTGCGTCCTAGATCCGCCAAAATGGTATGATTGAATTTCCTGGTTGCATTTAGTAGTGTAGTTTTCCGAGAAATCCATGTGGATTATGGCATCTTTTTCTGTAAGTCCCTCTTTAAGCGATTTAATACTATTATATTGGTGTACAATGTTCATTTCATGTTGAAATAATTTTGGTAGATCAGTCTCTTCAAGTTGTGCAATTACATCATAAGGTCTTAGTTTCTGTGTCTCCTTTTTATACTTAGTTACATATCTTTCCTTTTTCGTTTTTATATCCTGAATTAATTCTTTGCTGTTCCTCCATTGCTTGACTAAAATTTCGTCACTGTTGTTGAATTCTTTATAGGGTAAATTTTTCATTGAACAATTATCACAATTTCTCGATAAACATTTTTCGGAGTAACGATCACAGCAAACCGTCTGAAGAGCACTTTGATGGCTTGCAAAGTTTAAAATGTTTGCGTTTTTTAATGCAACCAGTTTCAGGTTAATGTTTTCATGTGTGATGCAAGCACAAGTATCACGATCGGTAAGTTTAGGCTCGATGACCCAAAACGGACGAAGCTGGCAGAACATGGAATACCCAATTTTCATTAAATTAGTAGACAGGAATTTTTGGTGTAGATTTTTCATGGAATCCAGCAAGAATCGTTTTTGTTTTTTAATATTATTACGAGTTATGCACTCTTTCTTCCCTGCTGCACACCGGCTATTGCTATCATCTTCATAAAACTGACTAATAATTGCTATCATTTCGTTCTTGTTATTTTTCTTTATCGACTTTGTGCGATTATATCCCATATTTTTGTAAGTCACAGCTTTGCCACCTAACCTCCATATTTTATATTTTTTTACTACAGAACCTGACAAAGCCGTTTTCATTGTATTTTTTTCCTTATATGTTCTTGTTTCCTTTTTTTTCTCCAAGACCTGCATCTGTATGACTTCACCAAATAGTGCCTTTTTTACTAATTCTGCCTTTTTATTAGGATCATTAGCCATTTCTTCAATTTTGCTTCTGGGTGTGAGTGCCTTACTGGATTTCTTAATGGTATGTTTCAGTCTTTTGTACTTCTGTCTTTGGTTAGCAAGTTTTTTCTTTAGTTTAGCAATAACGTGGTCCTTCTTCTGTAGTTGTTTATTTCTTATCTTCCGTTGTAAAATACTTCTCCTTTTAGCTTCAGCTTGTCTTCGATCAGTGATACACGGAACAATTATATCGTTTGCCTGTTGTTCGAGATTAATTTGTTCTAGTACCGGAGGATCATTTTCTCCGTCCGATGATGGCGGTGTATTTTCGTCCATGTATTGATCAGCATGTTTAACGAGTTTTTTATTTTGTCTGTAAGCTGATGAGTAAGTGATCCAGTTTTTTTTCACTTTTCTATGCTCACGAGGAGTCATATCCTTAACGCATTTTCTCTGTCCTTTTTCCTTTTTTCTGAGGTATTTTAATCTTTCCTTCTCTTTGTACTCCGCTAGTAAAACTGGATCATTCTTTATTTTTTCTAAACGTTTTTTTGCTTGTTCTGACTTTTTTTTTGCTTTTTCTTCTTTAGATAACGGTATTTTCTTTCTAGGCGCCATATTCTAAAACAAACAACGCTTTCTTAAATTGCAAATATTACTTCAACGATATGACCGTCAGTCCCTGGCCTTTACATCAGTCCCTAGTCACATTTACGGCAAGGGCCTGATGGTCTAGGGACTGACGAAACAGCACAAAATCACTCTTAATTTAATCACTCTAATAAATTATTTAAATTGCTGATATCTATAACATCAGAACAAACAAAGTAGACATACACGCAAACAATGAATAACAATAACACTTTATATTTATATAAAATAACTCACCTAGGGACTGACAGATTGACTGGAACAGCACGTGTTTGCTCAGCGGGGACGCCAACCGCACTGACGCCAAGATGGCCGACGCGGGACGGTCTACGCGTGTAGCTAACTTCACGTCGTTACTTTTGAACGCATCGGTTTTAAAATGTTCATTTCATTCTATTGCCGCGTATTTTTAAATATACTAAGTGGCTAGGGCCTGACTATAATTATCGATGACACTACTTTGCTCACAAAAAAACATGAAAAACAATTGATTTTGTTCCCTTAATGGATTTGGTAAATAAGGTGATGTAATTTTATGTGTTTTTAAGTTAAATAAAGTTCAAATATAATTTAGGTATACTCAAAACGGATGATCGTAAACATTATTTTGGAGATGTGACATGGCTAGGGCCTGATACCGAGGAGTAAAAACGACATTTTTCAGCCAAGAAAAAAATGTGATCAAAGCAAAAATGAGTGACATGATTAAAAATCGTTTATTTCATTTGCCAGTAATTTATTATATTTGATGCATAATATAAATTTCTATAAAAAAACACTGAAACACAAAGTTACCCAACTTTTATGGAACCACCCGGCAATATTTTGCATTGTTTAAAACTATGTATTATGTTGGTTACCAACTATATTAAGTATATGATTCCGGAAACCAGGTTTACCTAGGTGAAATATATCAATAGAAGTAAATTGTTTGTTATAATCATTACAAATGCGTCGCAATGGGGCTCGCAAACCAGCGTTGGTGGAGGCGGTGAGAACCGAAAATAGGGCATTGGATCGCGCAGTGCTGCGAGCGGGGACTCTGTACCGGACTTGCTCCACCAGTTCCATATTATTATAATACCCTCTGCAGATATTATATAGGGTCATTGCATCACAACATTTGCGCCTAGCATCCAACGAGTGTATTTTATAATGTTGTAACAGTTTACAGTAAGATAAGTGTTTACCTGTTAAACGTCTATGCAGTGAACAAATTTAGGAATTAGTGAATAAGTGGTATAGTGGTGTTTAGTGAATTTAGGACAAATCTACAAGTATAATGTAGTCTAAGAATCAACTTATATTTTTCATGTACTTACTCATAAGTATTATGCTTACGTCAGTAATTTTGATTGGCATACACATTTCGAAACCCATACAACGTTTTGTAACAATCATTAATCATTCAAATTGACTCGAAACCTGAAAAGGCTTTATGTTTGATCCGCATAAATGTAGGTGAAATTGAAATGCTTTTAACGAATCCTGTAGGTACAAAATCCAGGGCCGGATTTGGAGGTTGAGAGGCTTCGGGGCAACAAAGGAGTGGGGGGCCCCTGGCCCCTAATTATTTTCCAAATAAAGTAGACAATTTTTTTCAGTCAAGTTTTTCAATATTTTTTTTTTGTGGAAACATGTAAAGATTATTTTATTATTTAACAAACGTATAAATATAATTGGAAAAGAGAAATATCTTTAATTAAATTTCTAAAATTAAAATAAATCTTCGCCGAAAAATCGTTGATGATTTCGCTGAAATCCGGTTTCCGGACTTTCAATACAAAAAAAAGTCGGAATTTTAAAATTTTTTTTTCGATATCTTTACTGTGGGGGCCCCTCTTTCGTGGAGGCCCTGGGGCTGTAGCCCCGGTTGCCAACCCCCCTAAATCCGGCCCTGATAAAATCGTCCAATAATCGTCGGGTGAGAATGCAATTGTGCCATATCCATTTTCAAGCAAAATCGGTTTTTAATGGTTATTGATAGAACATTTTTTTTGGAGTTTATATCAGTAATCGATTTTTGAAAATTCTTATTTTATATTTAATAAAAACATATATTTTTGTGCCATATCCTCAAACCGCAATAAATAGTGATTACAATATTGTGCCATGTCCGGACATGACACAAATTTACGGTTAACAGCTATTTATCAGTGACTAACCGATCAACAATTTTGTGACATAATCCATTAATATACGTAGATTTGACTGTATCAATTCAATACATTTATTTTCCTCCCCTCTCTTTTGATAAATGACAATAAAGAAGTTAAGTTTGATTTAAAATGATTTGTGTCATTCATACTTCAAGCTTTTATCTTAATACTAGCGACCCGACCCAGCTTCGCACGGGTACTATACCTACATAAAAACCTTCCTCTTGAATTACTCTACCTATTAAAAAAAATCTCATCAAAATTCGTTGCGTAGTTTTAAAGATTTAAGCGTACAAAGGGACATAGGGACATAGGGACACTACATAGTATAAAAAAAAGTTACTTTATTTTATACTATGTAGTGAAGTTGGTGGTATAAATACATAATATGTATTTATAATTACGAGTACCTAACTTTAAATTGTAAGAAATGACATACACTACAGAAAAAGTGACCGAACCCCCTATGACCAGGACTGAAATCGAACCAGCGACCTGCTTTCCTGCCATTGCCTTGAGTCCTGGCCACAGCCGGCCTCGGTCACTATTCCTGAAGTACATTATTATATGACATGTCTTTTGATATATAGAGCGTGTATGTAGGTACTTAAACTGTAATATTATTAGTTGATAAGAGATGTCATTCATTAGTAAACGTATTATTAGCTGTTCTCATCGATATTTTTTACATTAGGACTAACTAGATATCGTTGAAAAGTTTATCACTACACAAAATAGAGAAGGTGACCTTCTCCTATTAGATGGTACAAGAAAGTTAAACTAAATTGATCCCAAGAAAGTAAAAAAAATAATTACATAAGTGAATATTTTTTTTACTTTCTTGGGATCAATTATATATTGGGATATATTGGGAATCGATATTGGCACCCTATTCACGTGTATAATTATGTCTTCATATTCGAAATAAATTATCGTCTTGATTTGAAACAAAATCTAGTCGTAAAATAACTTTTATTTGTATAAACAATTGCTTATAATGTCTACCTTTCTTGACATTGCACTAACATTTTGTGACACATCCATAACTTTGTGTCATATCATACATAGCAAGGTAAACATTTTCTTACAAAAAGGGATATGGCAATTGTAAAACTACTTATATCTCATGACTATTATAAGTTAAACATTAATTGTATATAACAAAATATAGTAAATGAATGTACTAAAGTGTCAGTTAAGTTAAATATTGCAAAATTATAAAACATTCCAAGAAATATTTTTTTTTGTTTCATTTCGCTCTCCTGTAAACCAAGGCAAGACGTAATATGAATACATTTCCGTGGTATAGGAATCAACAACATATTAGACGTAGGTATCCTACATCACAAATGAAGTGCGTAGACTGTTGAATGCATTTAAATGCATGCTAAAATGTCACAGGTCACTGCGTCATATTTTATTGTGACCTCTGCGATTTTATTTTTTTTGCGAAAGTATAAAAATCCCAATGCACGTGGAAGCGGTGGAAGCAAAGGCCACTCATTCCCTGTCTTTATCTAACTACACTTAAATTCTACAAAATTTTAATAATTTTGATATAAAGGACATCATTTAATTTATTTATTTGCTTCAGGGTTATTTCTTTCATAGTTTTATCATCACTCATATTTAATATCAAAGCTTTAAATAAAATAATAAATACATATCTTGGGACATGTTACACAAATCGGTCTAGTCCCACGGTAAGCTCAATTAAGGCTTGTGATGTGAGTACCAAGCGACGATATGTACTAATATTAATTCATTGCACTAATGGATTCTATTCTTCGTTTCTTTTAATTACGCGGTCTAGAAAACACAAACACTTTTTTTATTTTATTCTTCTTATAAACAAATGATGCGTAACTCTTGAGAAGGAGACAATAAGTATCGTCTCTACTTCCAATGACATTGAGTTAAAAAAAATCTGAAATCTACTCGATAAGTACTAAAAAGTTACATTAGTAGGTACCTACCTGTTTCTCTATTGCATAAAATTGTGACATCGAAATGTTGTTATCATAACTTTTATTTTATCTGAAACTGAAATCTACGCTATACTTTGCACCTTTGTGTTTCTAAATACCCAACGGCAAAAGGAAGCGTTTTTTTATTTAAGTACCAAAGTGTAATATTTATACTTACCCTAGTGATAAACAACATGTGATCACATTAGCAAAACAGAATACATAAATATTATGTTTAGAGAAGACGATAATATTGAATAAGTTACTAGCATTTCGACAATTCCCATGGGAGTTTGACTTTTCTATAACTTCCGCTACACGCCAGAACATTGTACCTATACACGCTTAGAAAGCAAGTGTAATGAAATAATAACAATAAACGACATATAAATTCTATATAATGCAGGCGAGATAATTATATAATAATCAAATTTGAACTTTATATAAATTCATAAATTCATGGCCTTTAAATATTGGAGCTTGCTGTACAGCCAACGCCTTAAACTACAAATTCATAAAATAAAAGTATTATTTCTAAATAGGTCACCAAAACATCTTAGATTTGTACTACTACAATGACTCAGATATTTGTAAGCAATGTAAGCATCCTGGCCGCTATGATATCTGAGTTCTACCTCTGAATGCTGGATAACAAGGTCCAAGGCTGAATAAACACTAAAACTGACACCATTGAAGGCCAATACAATAGTGTTCTCAGGTGTAATAACAATGTGTATTGTGAAATCCACAGATAACCTCAACCAGAACTCACCACACATGGGATTGTTTTGCAAGGACTAGACAATTTGGAAGCCGTGGGAAGAGAAGTGCTCGCAAGGACGACCACAAATGCGCTGTAAAGATGACGTGATGATCGCGGGTGTAAATTGGATACAAGTTACTTGCATCCTAAATAGTAATGCAAAGTGTTGAAAGAGGTTTACACAGAAATTGTCAAAGAAGGCTAAGAAAGAAAAAGACGGTAATTTAATTTGACTGTACGATTTCTTATGACAATTTTAGGAGCGAACATGGACTTGTGGTAGTGTAAAATGGTCAAAGAGTGGTGATTTAGGGCATTTACCTCGTAACGCGTCCATAAGCATAATTGATAGGAGAGCAGTAGACTGAGAGAGACTGATGATAATGATGACTGGAAAATAATCCTACTTCTTTTCTGTCGGATAGTAAATATCCTGAAAAATATGAATGAAGCTTTTTCCGTGCGATGAGCTTTATCCGTAAAGAGCCTTTGACAATGCTTCGGCCGATTTATTAATGTTTCCTATTTTAGCGAATTAAGAAACGATTTTTCATGTTCAGAATTTTGTTAGATTTTGTGTCCACATAATCGTTAACATGTCAATAAAGTCGTGCTGCATATTATTGCTATTATAAGTTATTTCTAAATGTCAAATATTTGCCATACAATGGAAAATAAGACGACTGGTCTACATGCGGTGTCTGTTATGAGTCTGTGGTCAAACCCACTAACAGGCTGGATGTCCGATATTGTGAAACCGATCTTTCGTTTGAAGGGTAAATGTCGCTCATCAAATATATCAAGCGTGAAATAGGTCTGTGTAGATGTAGACTGTCTTAGTCAAGTCTGTTCTGAAAACTATCAATTCTATACATTTTCTAACCTAGGATTCTACTTTATTTATAAATAAAGTGCTGACCGAAATCTAATACTCGATATTATTTTATTATACACGGTGCTCGCGAAAATCGCGTGAGAATGGCGTATTTCTGACCATATTTACCCTACTATTTAGCCCTTTTGGTCTTATAGACATAATTGACAAGAACGAACGGAACAAACTTTGCTAAGATAAGAGACGTTTATAAATAAAGAGTTTAGTCTTTAAAGTTACATACAATTACCTGGTTCGGCTTGGTTTCAGAGACAATCAGACTTTTTTCTAAATAATAAGTTTATCAACTCGTCAAAAACTTATTTTTGATAATAAAAAAATACGAATTTTATAAAAAAGTATTTAAAAATCCACATAGAAAGGTAAAAATAAATTCTTTGGTGACATTTTTTTTGGTTATTTCGACGTGTAGAATGCACGATTAAAATCTCTCAAAATACACAGACACACCGTACATACCACAAAATAAGGACCGTGTATGTAGTACTCTAATGAAACTTGTGAGAAAATGATTTACAATAGATAAATCGAACAATAGCTGAATAATTTGAAATTGGTCCTACTGCTTAATGAATATTTATGTTGAAATATTGCATATACCTAAGTCACAAGACAACGATGATCGAGCACTCGGGCGTCTATCTAATCCCTCATAATTTACCTTCCAGTAGGGTTAGCTAATGACTAACCCTACTGGAAGCAACAGTCTTTTTAACGGACTTCAAAAAAAGGAGGACTGTCTCAATTCGGCTTAACTTTTTTTTGTATGTATGTTTCGCGATATCCTTGAGAGTCGTGAACCGATTTATCACGGGTATAACCCCAACATGGTCCCATTGGCACCTAATCTGGGTCTGTTGATGGGATCTTGGAGAAATCGGTTGAAGTTGGTTTTAATTTTATTTATTTGGTGATTATACGATCGAAAGAATCCTCTTCTAAATATATTATGTTACGACGTTATTATTATTACACAGAATTAAAGTACAGTGGGACATTTGGTGACTAGATTATTTTGCCTTTGACTGAGCATAGGTAGTAAAAGACAAAAGTCTAGCTCGCGGTGACATACTGACCACCATAATATATAATAATCCTACAGTGCAGTAAAAATAACAGATAAAAATCGGAATTCCGGTAATGGTTACTAACGCAGGCAGGAAGCGAGTGCTGATTGCGAATCCCGAAGAGAAGCACGCAAATTTTTCTCGCAAAGAAAAACGCCCATCGCGTAGGCGCAAATTAAATTACAGCCAAACCTAAAAATAAACCTTAAACAAATAGGTATAAAATGATGATAATTTATTTTAAATTCCGCGAAACTCATAAACGATACAGACTACGGGGCAGGAGGTGATAAAATAAAATAGATTTGCAGGATCTGTCACTCCAACGAAGTTTTTTTGGAATGAGAGCTAGTGCTCGAAGTTTTTAGATTTGGCGATACATGAACCACACGACGTACCTAACTACATAGAATAATTCGTGTAATGTTTAATTAAATCTAGCTGAGCATAATTAGGCCCAAGATAATGTAGCAGAATTTCACACAATCAGCTATCATTCAAATTAACAATTTAGAGCCGATGAGTGGAAAAAATGCAGTGTCACTTCGAAAACTTAGGTATACAAAAACTATTATGGTCATTGAACATTATTATTATTATTATTTATTTATTATCCCTTATTTTTTTAGGTATTTTACTCGATATGTACGAAAATCATGAAACGATATTTTGTATCGAATGCGTTTAACCTTGACATGAATGACATGATACGTTTACACCAAGTAGTGGTCTGATGATGGGATCTTGGAGGAGTTGGTTTTGATTGTTTTGTTATTAGATGATTATTTGATATTATAAATATTAGTAGATTCATATTAGGGCACCATAGTACATAGTGTTACTACCAAATGACAGGCTGTAGCTATTTCTTATGCGTTGTTAAGTAAAAAATATCCAAATAATATTTCCTCACTTTTTAATTAAAGGATGTTTGAGTTATTGTCACCAAGGAAATATCCAATACTGTTTGATGTCAATCGGCCTATACAATTTGGGATGAAAAGTTTCTTAGAAATCATTCTGATTAACGTAGCCTAAATCATAGAAAATGTTTTCTATGTAATTACCAAGTCATTTCCATTTAATAACGTAGGTAAGTTAAGCACAACATCATCAAGCTATTTCAGAGCTATTTCAGTTCAATACTGAACATTAGGCCTCTCCTATTACTTATGCGTACGAACACATTAAGGTGCATTCAGACCAAACGAGCATTCGCTATTCTAACCCCCTACTCTACGAATTTCGATCGTTACGCAAAACGTGATTTGTTGATTTCGTAGAGTGGGGGATACTTTGAGGATTTAGTAATGGAGTCGGCTTCATATCGTTTCCCCTCTGCCAAAAACTTTGGCCAAGAATTTGTACATTGACCAAACCTGTATATAAAAACTATTTCATTAATCGATTCTTCGCAGTCTTGTAATCGTTATGTACCCGTAACAAGCTCCGTCAAAATGCCTGTATGTGCTATGTATGGATTCAAAACTCGTTCAAATACATCATGTATACAAAATATGCGATACCATTTCATATCTTGCCTTTATTTGTTTATATTACAACATTTTATTACATAAAATTGTTCAAGAAAATCAAGTACCAGGGAATCGATAGCAAAATCGGTTTCAAAAATATCGCACACAATTCGTATTTTCATTTTTGACTGATGGAGAAAGTTTGACATTTATTGTATTTTCGTATTTAAGGTTAATAAGGTCTACCCATCTTTAAATTTTGTAGGAAATATCAGACTTAGTGAATCAAGTAAGACAGAAGACTCTGCCTTGGTCTAATGTTAAGCCTATATGTAAGACAATAAGGTTGAATATTTATTGCGCTTATTTGGAATACGTATTACGCGCGAAAATACATAGTGATGTGAACGTTGCTCTTTATGACACAATGTCGAGAGTAGGTATAAAATGTCGAGATACGGACACTTGTGTTTACGTATATTAGTGTTCTCAAAGTAAGTAAATAAAATCACAGTCTTATCGAATTCAATAACTTCATTTTTACAAGTGCTACTTAACGCTAGTTGGACCTATATTATAAATTGTATTTAGGTACTTACTAAAATATCACTAAGGAATATCAATATCACCGGCCCTCACAGACAACATATGTTGTCTGTGCCGGCCCTATTGCAAAAACTTGTATGTATACGCACCTACGCACCTTGTACCTTCGCACTTGTATTCAAATTGTATCCTTACGAGTATTCACAATTAAGCCTCAGTCAGTTTTACCCCAGCTAACTAAAACTTTCTTACTACAACAAAATAAATAATAGGTACTCGTATGTACACTCGTATGGACATACATTGTTTTCTTTCACAACCGCTAATTAATATTATTTATTAAATATTATAATTGATTTACAGATTTCGAAATGCACGTGATTGACCGAGACTTTCCTTACAGTTACAGGTGTAGTGAGAAATTACTTGCCTTCGGAAACGTTCGTAAACACATGCTGTTTCAGGCAGTGTCACCGAGTCTGACTGAAGTTGCATGACAGCTATTACTGTCAGTCTCAGTGAGATAGACTGAAACAGCATGTCGTTGACGAACGTTTCCGAAGGCAAGTCATTTCTCACTACATCTGTACAGCCTTCGTAGTCAAAGATCGCGATAAACGAAAACATAATCAATTGAAGTAGGTTAATGGCAAGACATTCAGGCGATTTTGTATTAAAATTGGTTGATTAATTAATAACTGTTACTAATTGTTTGTTTACTTTTATTTAAATACTCAAAACAACAATGTATAGTACCAAGGTGCACGTCAATCTATGACGTTTAGAAAAATATATCGATACGATAATCTTCAGACACTTGAAAGCCATATTAATCGGTTCGATTACACCTACATCGATATTTGAAATTGTGTCCGCATAGAAATTTTACTGTATTAGTGTGATAATTTAACTTAGTGTTGTGGTATTGTTTAAGTGTGCGTGAGTAGTAACGAGAAGAAGAAATGCATTTGTAGTTAGATCGTTTACATGTGTGCTACCTCGTCCCCCTCGGAAATTGGCAGAATGTTTTGTTAGGAAAGTTATAGCGATACCGTCTCCCCATAGTAAATCCTCAAAGGGGGGATAGAATAGCGAATGCTCGTTTGGTCTGAATGCGCCTTTAGGAAGTAATGCCCATAGTCGCCACGCTGGGCAAGCTGGTGACAATCGCAGTAGTGTGCCCACTATGACTGGCTACGCATCATCAATTCTTAATAATTCAGTCAGTGACACTTCAATCCCTTAGTCGACTAATACGGCACCCACAGTTAGAGTTGCGGTGATGACAAATGTATGCACCACGCGTTTGTCAATAAGCATATAGATCATAGAAATGGCATCATAAATCGAGGCGGTCATAAAATGTTAAAAATAAACTATAATGATAAAATAACACTTGTTGAAAACTTTTTATATTTTGGTTCAGTCTTCACACAGAAACTGGCTGCTAAGTCTAATGTTCGTACTAAATTGTCGATTTTATTAACACCTTCGCTGCGGGTGGCTGCGGCAATTAGCTTAACTCGTAATTAACCATACTTTGTAAGGAGTCGAAAGGCCCCCTACCATATTGAACGTGTTAAAGCAAATTCAAAAGATTGCTAACCCAGTGCTAGCTCGATATAGAATTATTAGTAATGCTTTGTTTACCTATGTATACAATACAATACTGTTTATTCCACAACATAATAAATACAACATAACATAACAGTAGAATAACAGACATACAGTGTTACAAGTACAGGTATTACAATGGGTGGTCTTATCGCTAAAAAGCGATCTCTTCCAGACAACCTTAAGGTAGCAGAATAAAAACAGTTTAAACATAGAATAGGTGATGCTAAATCAAAAGACAAGTAACGAAACACAATAATTAACCATCTAATGTATACGAAGCCAATATGGTCACTTTGGTTTTAGACTCTATTGATTGCTATTAGGGTTCAAATTTGAAATGCATGATTTTCCTTTAAGTTAATGAAATAAACATAAATATACATTTACTTACATACATAATACAGCTAATGTTTATCGCGCTATTTTGGCACATAATTTACCAGACAAAAGCAGCGTCAATACCTATATGGTTTGCAAATACCCTCTTGATAATCTATCACATGTTATTAATCAATTAACGATTATACTAATACAAGTACCTACTCATAACAACGTAATCTATCGTCTTTGTTCGACTTGATTTCACTAATTACTGTTCTCAAAATACGTGCCATATTATGGTTAGTCATTCTGAAATTCCGTGCATAAATTCGTCCATGGTGAAAACAACTCCGTTACCTCAATGTACCATTGTGAAGGCCGGGATTTATAGGCCCGTGACCACAGAATTAGATTTGGATAGAAGAAACAAGTTCATTCATTTGTATGGCAGCCGAGCGTGTCAGATTTTGTACTGAAGTTGTTACTTGCCTATGATTTTAAATATGTCTCAGGCCCATGAGTATTCATATTTTTTTGTGTTGTTGCAATTAATATTACTTAAGGAGGCATTATTAATGTTTTTGTTCACTTCAACTTACAAATTTTGACGCCCGAAAGCTGCAAGCTGCGATTAAAGACGGACAACTCAGTAGATTTTACTGAGTTAATTTGACGCGCTAAGTAGATACGTTTGCTTGATCTATGGTATATGTGACATCTGTGCCCGTGACACAAGAGAGATAATAATAATATAATACAGGGCAGCTTGTGGCGAGCTGTTGGGGAGTAACGACCCCACGGACCCGAGTGCTCCCGAGAGTCGGTCAGGGTCCCCGCCTCCGGCGTGTCTTCGTCGGTCGGAGTGGTACCCCAAGGGGACCCGTAGGACTCTCAGCTCTGGCTTGCCTTAACTGGCCGTCTAGAGAGGAGTCGTCAGAGCTATGTGCTCCAGGGGTGGAAGTGTAAATTTGCGTAAGTCGCGAGTTGGTGCAGCGGCTGTCAAGCCACTGCGCAGAAAGCGGTGTACACCTCTCTACACTCCTGAGCCGCCTACACCGGTGTTGCCCCTGGCTGTCTCTTGTGACGGCATTTACGGGGGCCCATCTAGTCGGCGGCAAGTCACCGCCTGCCTCGATAGCAAAGAGAAATCATTGTTATGGCAGGTGTCCGGACCTCTTTTCTATAGTTCCATTTCTGATCCATCCATCCTCCATCACCATAGCCCATTAGACTTTTCCATTCCTTCTCAATAGTCTCTATGCGCCTGCTGGGACCGGTTTACGGATATGTATTTGTGCCCGTGAATGGGTTGCAGCAGGTGTACAACACAGCAAATTTCTCCAAAGGGCCTCTACGTGTTGGATCTATATCCCCGCGCAAGCCTATCAAAAAACCGGGATTTGTAAGCCCGTGATCCTCAAGGAGATACAAATATAATACCATGGGGTGGGACTATCTGAAATACACAGATCGACCTCCCTCGGTAAACTTAATAACGTTTGTGTTGTGGATACTTAAATTACATATTATAATAAAAACTTACAGGGTGGACGATATGAAGTGTTAGCAATTTCAAAGGACTGAGATTTTTTAGTTGTGACATTTTATTAGTATAAGTAAGAAAAAACATTACATCAAACAAGAGAAAAAAATATTACATTTTGTGATTAAATTAACTTTTAGTCCATATGACTACCTACTTTTTGCCTTGACTATGGTCTTCAAATGATAAAAAAATATTTGCTCACAGCACGTTTGTGACCACTGGGTAGTGGTATGTGCCAGTGAAATACTAGCATATTTCATTGCTTTCACCTTTTTCTTCAAAATAGACCAGATAAAAAGTCCGAAACTCACTGCACTGGAGAAATGACATCTGAAATTCGGTTTTCAGCCATTTTTGGTTCTTACGAGCTTTATAAGCCGAAGCTCAGTTTAGAAAGAAAGAAAGAAAGAAAAATAATTTATTCAGTGCGCTTAAAATACAAACATAGGTACAAACTATAACACATCATTAATTTTAAAGCGTCACTGAAAAGGTTTTCACTCAGCTTTATGTCAAGATACTTGTTAGGTACCTTGACGCTGGTCTTCCGTGAAAACCATTTCATAGGAGCGCGTCAGTGCGTAAACTTAATTAAAATCTAAAATTGAGATCACAATGGAAATAAAAAGTTATGGTACAATTAAAATGAAGCTAAACAGGTTACATACAACGGAAATAAAAGTGATGGTATAATTAAAATGAAGCTAAAAAGTTACATGCTGTGATGTTATAGGACATAGGTTACGGTACAGAAGAATGAAATTATAGGCAATCAAAAATATACATAACTAGTGATAAGTACATATTTATCTGTCCAGTCTTTGATTAGATTTTTGCAAATATAAAATGTGTTTTTTGTATTTTACTTTAAAGGTATAAACAGATTGTGAATTTCTTATTGGCGGTGGTATGTTGTTCCAGCATTTCGTGGCGGAATATTTAAAACTGCCACGAAATGCTGTTGTTTTGTGACGAGGACAGATAAGAAGAGTAGCTTCTCTAACATGCCGCTGTGAAAATTTCAGTTTTGTAAACAGGTACTCAGGCGTCGAGGTTTTGATAATTCCAAAAAGCATACAAGCAAAATGCAGAGAACGACGTGATTCCATATTCATGAGCCCACTATAATTAAGGTAGGGAGATACATGTGTTCTAGGTGGGATATTAAAACAAAAGCGAGCACACGCGTTTTGCACTCGTTGTATCTGCTTTTTAGTTTTAGATAATATGCATCTACCTATAACGGTATCCGCATAATTAAGTTTGGAAAGGATTAAAGATTCACAGAGAGTAATTCGCACTTCAGTACTTATATATTTACGAACTTGGTACAGTATCTTGAGTCGATAGAAACAGATTCTCGTAGTCTCTAGTACATGGTTATGAAATTTTAATGTTCCATCCATAAGAACACCTAAGTTTTTAACTTCTGAGACCTGTTCGATACAGTCCGTACCTATTTTAATAACAGGGCTAAGATCGTTAATCGTTCGTTCTTATGTTTTGCGGTCTACAAACCAAATATTTGCGTGCCTAAGACAATCAATGCGGTGTCCAAAACATATTTCTGATAATAAGTAGCAATTTTTTTGACACCAGACTTAATAAAATCTACTTAGTAACACTTCATATCGTTGTCTCTATAACATGATCAATGTTAAAACTGTAAAAATAATACTTATCTATTTAAACTTAAAAACGTCAATCAAAAATATGTAAAACTAAGATTAAATAATAACTGCCTATTTTGCGTGGCCTCTTTGAGTAAGTAGGTTATAGAACCTACACAAAGCCAATTACGCTCGCTGCGTTACCGCGTTGCATTGCAATGGACACTAAACTTAAACTAAAAATGTTAAATCAATTACAAGGCATTTCATTAATTTTACCACTTATAACCTTTGTTATCGGGACAATAAACTTGTAACGAATTTTAGGATTTTATCCCATTCCAACCATGGGTCCGTGGGGCTCTGATGCTTTGAGTCTCTTTAAAGAAATTTCAGAGACTCAAAGATACCACAGGAGACCAATGAGCTGGAAGCTATCTCGCTCAACAGATCAGCCTCGTGATCCAGCGGGGTAATTTTGCCAGCATCATTGGTACCATGCCGTGAGGGCCGTTTTTAGATTTAGATTTAGTTTAGTTGTATATTTTTCTTTATAATGTAGTTTTATAATATTATAGTTATAATTTTGTATATTTTGTCGAATAAATATTTCACCAAAAATTCTTACAAAAAACTCAATGTAATGTTTTGTAGAAATAAGGCCAACTAAGTAAATAGACAATAGAGCTCTTCTTGGAAAACGTTTTTCTTTGCCACTACCTGGAAGCGGTTTACGCTGGGCATATATTTACTACAGATACTGTAACGTTGCACGTTACACGTCTCATTATTATTAATCAACATCAATTAAAAACAATAAAATAATAGTAAATTAAAATCAACACATAACATTAAAATCAACAAATAAATAAATAAACAACGTTAACACTACTGTGCGCGATGATACCGCTCGAGGTGGCTTGATCTTGCTCCCCGCGTTCTGATTGGCTGAGACGCTGCGATTTAGAAAGTGGAGGTGCGAGCTGCGCCCGCGGTGCTGCATTCATTCCTCGAGATTCTTTGACAGAGTTCGGACCTCTGCCGGTTGCGTTCACCAGCCACTGGTGTCCTCATACGCGCCGGCAAATCCAGTAGTTACGTTATAATTAACTGCGGTCTCGTTCCTTCTGCAGCTAATAAATATAAAACGTAGGTACGGTGTCATTCGTACCTACAAGTACATTACGTTTCGTCTCGCACCCCGATAGGGTAAGTGTTGAACAAGTGTTACTTATTTAGCAGTGCTTAGCTTTAAGTTAGTGCTTGATTTTAAAACCTAATTCGCCTAAGTGTTGTTAAATTGATTCTATTGTAACTTCTTTCCATTAAGGACTTAACTAAACGTTAGTGTAGTTTCTCGTTTAGAACATTAATTACAACGCAAGAAATATAGTTTAATGCGCCGCTTGCTAGCGCACGCTCCGCCATTTTGTGTAGCATTTTATTTTAGTTATACCTTCTTCTATTTTTATTAAAAGTCAGTAATTTCCTGCTTCTGCTTATCCCTTGATTTATATAAATTAACTCCGTTCTGATAGTGAACACTTACACCAACTGCTTACGGCTTCTCCTTGCACCTAGGCGCACTTCCCAGGCGGGTTCACTATCAGCGGAGGAGTTTAGAATGAATTTTGACTGTGACGTTTATTCACAGGGTGCGACCTTTAGGGCTCAAGTGCTGCCCGCCGTTTTATGCCCATTTCGTCGGCCACCAACACTACTTGCTCCGGCGTTCCCGAGCCATTCCACCAGCTCAACTCCGCTGCCTCACTACCCGAGGACCACGACAGCGTCCGAGACTCAGGGGAGTGCCGATCTACAGCGCCAAGGAAAGATTAACCAGACGGGCTTAACCCACGACCTCAGTTTTTATTAATAAACCTTTTTTATTTGTTGACGCTCAGTTTCTTATTTCTAACCACATCCTGGGGACTGACTGTCACAATATATTCCAACAGATTTCGTTTAGCATAATAATTAAATCAACTAAAAATCTCAATAGGTACTATCTTTATGCGAAATAAATACCTAAAAACTGAAATACAATTATAACAAAATTTCAGGATGACCTTGTAACACTAATGGCTTAAAAATAACTTAATGAGGAAAACAATTATAATGTTTGAGCCCAATACGACATACACCATTTTACGATCTCATCACTCCCGGCTTACAAAAACATTGTTTTAGAAATAATTCAAAACATAGTAAAACCTATTCTTACCGCAGCGTTTTTTTTTTGCTTTCCGAAAATATTTTTTTCTCAAACTTGCTACGGAATGTTGATGTTACTTACTTTAAATTAAGCCCGGAAATACTATGTATCCGGTGTCATATGCTAAGATGATATGTAAAGAGATTTCATGTATTTATTTCACACCTAGGACTGCAAACAAACTGTCTTTTGTTTTGAAACGTCAAATTGTGACACTAGGTCTTGACATTCAGCCATAGAAAAAAAAATAACCTAAGAACTAATGTCTATACCAACAGGTAAAAGGATACCTCAAACAGATTAAAAAAAAGTTAGGCGCGAATGTTTTTTTTATGTTGTACGATACTGTACTATTGGTTTATTTACAAATCAAATAGTATAGTTCGGCGAAATCAGTTCGTTTTATTTCATGGCAAGTTTAAGAAAAGCACTATACAAATCTCGGCGAGAAACAGGGTTACAGGCCGCGTATTCCTATCTGGCCTCAGTTCCTTCGGCCAGATATATCTACTTGGCCTGTAACCCTTCGTTTCCCGTCCTCTATAGTAATGTACTATTACTTAAATATTTTTATGATATATACAGAAGAAATCCAGCAATTTCAAAATGAAATAAAATTGTTATTAGTCCACTACTGTCATCAATGA
The DNA here is from genome assembly GCA_025490895.1 of Thaumatotibia leucotreta. Taxonomy (NCBI): domain Eukaryota; kingdom Metazoa; phylum Arthropoda; class Insecta; order Lepidoptera; family Tortricidae; genus Thaumatotibia; species Thaumatotibia leucotreta. The sequence goes on along the minus strand of JALPQI010030420.1, from coordinate 185,964 downwards.
ATCATCGTAACGCAAGGGAGGAAATATTCTCAATACAATAATATATTTTAAACTTTCAATCGTATCGTTTTTGTCCACATTTAAGTATCAAATTACGCAAAGCCTGATAACGATTGTGCATTTATTTACTCGTAATAATATTGTGTAAACGAAATAAGTATTCGCATAGATAGTTTGTAAATAAGTTTCGGGGCCGACAACGCACATGGGTATCGCCTAGAGTTGCAGGCGTCTATTGGCCACTACAGCTACTTTATCATTAGACAAGCCATAAGCAAGGTGGTATAAAAGAAATAGGCGCACCCGAACTCTTCCAGAAACCAGATTAAGATTGTTCCTCCCAGAAAAACGTCTTTGAAGAGCTTTGTCGTTCGCGAAATATCTGTTTCAGCTGTATACCCCCACCTTGACCTTGCTTCTAAACCCGGTAACGGAATTTGTTTGTGTGGCGAACACAGACATTTTCATTACTGTTATGGATGGACGTTTATTACTGTTTTTATAGGACTAAAATAATATAGAGGCATACCTGAAAGAACTCTAGCTCAATTTGTTAACTTTATTATATTTCATTATGCAATCAAAACACATTACTTAGATTTGGGTAGGTATACGAGCAATATTAGACTAAAAAAGCATACCTAATGAACGGCTTCGGAAAGTAAAGCCTTACGAAAATTCGTTTCAAGAGATCCGGTTTCTGATTCTAAGTGAGATTTACCCGTTCCTAATCTTAAATAACGAAAATGCGCCGCAGATAAATAGATAGGTACCTGCTTGTTGTTCCTCCTACACCAGATTTAATGCTATCTATCATGCAGGAGATTGATTCGAAGAACTACGTCGTAGCATGTGCTTACCTACCCACATTCCCGCTACGTTATGATTTTTTAAAGGTTGACATTCAATCATAGTCACGCTTCCGTGATATTAATGGAACATGTATAATTTATGTTTAGGAAACAAGACATGTAACTAGAGACCGAAGAGCTGGCGACTTCCTCGCACAACGCATCAGTATTGCGATACAGCGAGGAAATGCCGCCAGCATCCTCGGTACAATGCCACAAGGGCCAATCTTAGATATAGGTTAGGTTAAGTAGATTAGTTAGATTTAATCTATGTACATAAATTGTAGTTTTGAAAATAAATATATTAAAAAAAAAAAAAAAAAAAAAAAAAAATGATACAGTTTCTGTATATATACTTGTAACATATTTTCCTGTTTAAGACATCTTAAAATTCAATCTCCGAACTGAAATTTGTCCTTACGCGCCCTCTTAAACATAAACTCAGAAGTTTACGTACCTATACAGGTTTTACAATAGGTACCTATAATTATTGTGAACAACGCTGTGAACAGTAAAGTACAATACTACTATAATATTTGCGGACCTCATTTCTACAACCAATCTCTGACTCCTCTAACCTTCGTTATCATAACCTCTTCGCAACATCTGGCAGCATCCTAGTTTACATGGTAACCACGAAGCTTGTTTTAGTCGTTGTGGATACTTAGATATATTTAAAAAAACCGGCCAAGAGCATGTCGGGCCATGCTCAACGTAGGGTTCTATAGTTATTCAGAAACCGCTGGGCCGATTATATTCGAAATAGTTTATTTGTAAATATTCTATTATTCTATGTTTTTTTATACTACTAATACTATTACTTACGGATTAAAAGTTAGAGGGGGACACACAATTTTTTTTCTATTGGAGTGGTTATCTCTGAAAATATTTTATTAAGAAAAAATAACTTTTTTTTGGGACCCTTGTTCTTTTTCAAAGACATATTCAACGATATCCCTACAGGTTTAGAGCGAAATAAAAAATCATCCTCACTCCAAAAAAACATTAATACAATATTTATTCCTACTCAGAATCGCGAGCTTTTTGGATCCTCATTAGCAGTAAAAAAGTGTCCCCAAAATACCAAACATTTGTTTGTCTTCCATTGAGTTACGGTTGAAGAAAGTGTATGAAAAATAGTAAGTCAATGATTTTTTTTTTTTGACACTTATTTATTTCTATCAGGATCTAAAAAGCTCGTGATTCTGAGTAGGCAAAATGAAAAAAAGTCCAAATTTGGAAAATTATAAAAAAACGACAACAAAATAAAAATCCGCCCACTGCGATTACATGGAGGTGTTTAATTCCTGCGCCTATTATTTATTCATATTTATTTTGCGATAATCTTCATAAACATCTCTGTAAAGGGATTACTTAGTTGATAAGGCGGCTTAATGTTTTGTAATCCGGGTTATCCAGAGCGGAGCACATTTTCCGGCTATATTCTTCAGGTGGGCGTTTATTTCTCTGTTTACTGTCTGGAAGAGTTGCTATTAACATTACTACGCATTATTACGGTAAACAAACGTGGTCAATATTTATGAAAGTACTGAAAAAGGAAAATTGTATCCTGAAAGTACTGCTGTAAGTATATATATATATATATATAGTATATATGGTATATAGTTAACTAAATAATGTATATACGTATTATACGTATGTAGTTATGTAGAGTGAAATGTCACGGTCAATAAAAATGGCTAATTTATAGTTACAGCGATTTGCATCAATATTTCGTCTTTAACCATTAATTCGACCAAAATAGTGTCGTGTGTTCAAGCCTTCTTGTCAATCAATAGTCTTAATTATGATTTAAAAAATACAAAAGTAGCCAAAAAACCATGTCCATGATTTTAGGTTGTTGGTTAAGAAGTACGAGTATATAGCTTGTTATGATTGAGACGAGATTGGACTTTGCGTCATCGTTCACAATAATGTGGACATGACACCAAATTTGATTGAATGAATAATTAAACGAATAATTTCTTGAAATTTGATTTCGGGTATATTCACACAGGTTTTCATAGTTACCGGTATCAAAAAGGTAATTTTCTGAAAATGATTAAATGAATAATTATTCAATCAACTTTGGAGTCATGTCCATTATTATTGCGAACAATGACGCACATTTGTCCGATTTCAGGGTGCTTAGCCAAGTTGCCAATCACTAGCGCTTAATCGTCAATCGCAAGCGAAATGCAGCTAACTGTCTTTGTCGCACTTATAGGAAAGAGTGACAGAGAGGGAAAACTACGATACGCTACTAAGCGCTAGCGATTGACAACTTGGCTAAGCATCCTGGTTATAATAGATCTGTCAATAGAATATGGCCTATCCAAGATGCCATTCTGCAACCGTTTACGCTAAACGTTAAGTAATAAATGTATGTACGAGTAGTAAATTACAGATTCGTGACCATTCCCGTACTTTATTATGATCACGCGACTTATCGCTTATCGTATACGCTTTCAGAATGGCATCTCGGATAGGCTGCAGGCCTGTGTAATTAAAAAGGCAGAGTTCTAGATAGAGAATTCTAAATAGTTTATCCTTCTCTTTGCAAACGTGCGCCGCAGGTTTAATTATAGTTATTCAGGTTTTACTTTTGCCGTGTGGTGACGGCAGTAAGAATACATTTGTCACCACCCCAACTCTTCCCATGGGTGTCGTAGGAGTCGACTAAGGGACTAAAGTGTTACTGATCATACACTTGACCCGGGTATGTCTGAAAACTACGACCAAGACCACCGGGGGATGGGCAGCAGCATCCCTAAAGTGCGGTGGAGACACTGCGATCGCCAACCCGCATGCCAAGCGTGGCGATTATGGCAACTACCCCCCATGAAAAGACAAACAAGGCCGCGGCCCCGAGGTTCCGGCGACCCCCGGTGCCCTGGTTATGGTAGCGGCCAGGGTGCTAGCGGGGTCAGGGGTGCTAAGAATCTCCGGCAAAGATCCGGCTACCACCACCGACGACCTCTGGCCCTGGCAACGTACAACACACGTACACTGCGGACCGACGAAAAGTTAGTGGAACTGGAGGAAGGATTGAGCAAGTTGCGTTGGGACATTGTGGGATTGTCAGAAGTCCGAAGAGAGGGCGAGGACACGATAATCCTAAAGTCCGGCAACTTGCTCTATTTCCGGGAGAGCGACCAACAGTCCCAGGGAGGTGTCGGGTTCATCGTCCACAAGTCCCTCGTAAACAACGTGGTGAAGATCGAGAGTGTGTCGGCTAGGGTGGCGTACCTTATACTCAGAGTATCTGAGAGATACTCGCTGAAGGTCATACAGGTGTACGCGCCGACTTCGACACACTCCGACGACGAGGTGGAGGCTATGTATGATGATATCTCAAAAGCCATGCATATCTCCAGAACCTACTTCACCGTTGTTATGGGGGACTTCAACGCGAAACTGGGCAAGAGAGATGGTGACGAACTGAGGGTGGGGCAATTTGGGGTTGGACGTCGGAACCACCGGGGCCATCTGCTGGCTGGTTTCTTGGAGAAGGAGGGACTCTACATGATGAACTCCTTCTTTAAGAAACGCGAGCACAGAAAATGGACTTGGATGAGTCCCGACGGTGCAACTAAAAACGAGATCGACTTCATCATGCCGACGAAGAGACATATATTCAACGATGTTTCTGTGATCAGTACGGTTAAAACCGGTAGCGATCACCGCCTGGTAAGAGGCACGTTGAATATATGTCCTAAGCTAGAACGCTCGCGACTGATGAAGTCTACGCTCCGTCCTGCACTCCATCTCCAAAACCCCGAGAGCTTTCAGCTGGAACTCCAAAACCGTTTCGATTGCCTAGGCGATGACGTGGACGTATTCAACGACGGGTTTGTGGAAGCTGTTTATAGCGCTGGGTCTAAGTTTTTTAAGGCCCAGCGGACAAATAAGACCAGAAAGCTCTCAGACTCCACTCAGAAGCTAATGGAAAAAAGGAGTGAACTGGTTCTACAATCCTCAGTTGATGCGACTTTATACCGGCAGCTCAACAGACAGATCTCTAAGTCCCTCAAACGCGATATGCTCCAATTCCGTACCAAGTGTATAGAAGAAGCCATCGAGCGAAACAAGGGCTCTAAAGTTTTTGCAAGGGGTCTGTCTGTTGGGCAAAGCCAGCTCGCCAAATTAAAGACTGAGGATGGTAGAATCGTCACATCCAGATCTGAGCTGCTGAGTGAGATAGAGGGTTTTTATGGACAGCTGTACACGTCAACTAGCAGACCCGAAGTTGATCTAGCGGAAGACCTAGACAGACCTAGCAGAGCTAGACTGACCCGACACTATACAGAAGACATCCCGGACATCAGCCTGTGCGAGATTAGAATGGCTCTTGAACAGCTCAAAAATAACAAGGCGCCTGGGGAGGACGGAATTACAGCTGAGCTTCTGAAGGCGGGTGGTAAACCGATCCTTACGGCCCTTCAGAAGTTGTTCAATTCCGTCTTACTGGAAGGGAGAACGCCAAAGGCATGGAACAGAGGTGTGGTGGTACTGTTCTTCAAAAAAAGGTGATAACGCTTTATTGAAGAACTACCGACCCATCTCACTTCTGAGCCATGTCTATAAGCTGTTTTCAAGAGTCATTACGAATCGTCTTGCACGCAGGCTTGATGACTTCCAGCCTCCCGAACAAGCCGGTTTCCGAAGAGGCTTTAGTACCGTAGACCACATCCATACGCTTCGTCAGGTTATACAGAAGACCGAAGAATATAACCTGCCCCTCTGTTTAGCGTTTGTGGACTACGAGAAAGCCTTCGATTCGATCGAAACATGGGCAGTACTACAGTCTCTCCAACGGTGCCAAGTCGACTACCGCTATATCGGGGTGTTGAAGTGTTTATACGAGAGCGCCACAATGTCAGTCCGACTCCAAGACCAGAGCTCGAAGCCTATTCTGCTGCAGCGGGGAGTTAGGCAAGGAGATGTCATCTCCCCTAAGCTGTTTACCGCTGCACTGGAGGATGTCTTTAAGACTCTGGACTGGAGAAGGCTAGGTATCAACATAAACGGCGAGTACCTTACTCACCTTCGATTTGCTGACGATATAGTAGTCTTGGCTGAGACCTTGGAGGACTTAAGTACTATGCTCGTTGACCTCAGTAAAGCCTCTGAGCGAGTTGGTCTTAGGATGAACATGCATAAGACGAAAATCATGTCGAATTCCCATGTAGCACCAACTCCCGTAATAATCGGAGACTTTACACTCGAAGTTGTAGACGAATATATATACCTAGGGCAAACTATTCAGTTAGTTAGGTCCAACTTCGAGAAAGAGGTCAATCGTCGAATCCCACTCGGTTGGGCAGCGTTCGGGAAGCTACGACACATATTTTCGTCCAATATTCCGCAGTGTTTGAAGACGAAAGTCTTTAATCAGTGTGTGTTGCCAGTGATGACATACGGTACTGAAACGTGGCCGCTTACAATGGGTCTCATAAGAAGGCTCAAAGTCACCCAAAGGGCAATGGAGAGGGCTATGCTAGGAGTCTCTCTGCGTGATCGGATTAAAAATGAGACCATCCGCAGCAGAACCAAAGTAACCGAAATAGCTCTCCGAATCGCTAAACTGAAGTGGCAGTGGGCGGGGCACATTGCGCGTAGAACCGATGGCCGTTGGGGCGGGAAGGTTCTTGAGTAGCGGCCACGTACCGGAAGGCGTAGCGTGGGTAGGCCCCCCACAAGGTGGACCGATGACCTGGTGAAGGTCGCAGGAGTCCGCTGGATGCGGGTGGCGCAGGACTGGTCATTGTGGCAATCTTTGGGGGAGGCCTATGTTCAGCAGTGGACGTCTTTCGGCTGATATGATGATGATGATGATGATGAGGTTTTACTAAATCCTCCACTTAATCAAATTTTATTTTTAATTATATACAGATACAACATGTAGATTTAATGCCATAAGGCATTCTCTACCAGTCAACCTACAGCTATGCTATTCTCTTATTGACACATTCGACGCTGCGTTCGTCAACGAGCTCGATGTCGAGACAGCCTTGTCTAAAATCCTAGCTGTTTGATTTGACATTAGGAATCGAGGCTGTGAGCGAGGTTGTGGGCGAGTTCGTCGCTGTTTTTCGTTAGAGAATACGAAGTTCATAGATTAAACGTCAAACTTTCGACGCAATGTAGTTCCAGCTCACGCCGCATTCGTCGCCGAGCACTAGTGTCGTTTAAGGGCATTTTCGCGAGAAGAGATCCAAAAATTTATTTTTCTGAAACAGGTAAATTTTATGTTTTTCCTGCTCAGAATCACGAGCTCTTTCGATCCTACTAGAAGAAAAAAAGTGTCCCAACTTTTTGTTTCTATTACGTAACCGTTTTTCAAACACTTTGTACAGCGGTTACAAAGTGGAGAGCATGTAAAATGTATGAAAAATGTGGGACCATTTTTTTCTTGTACTTTTTTTCTCCTAGATTGAAAGAACTCGTTATTCTGAGTAGGAAAAACATTAAAACCTACCTTAAAAAAAATTTTTTTTGGATCTCTTCTCGCGAAAATGCCCTTAAAGTACATTAGTGAATACCATTTTTAGGCTCGACGCTGCCGCAGCACTGACACAGCGCTGACAGCAAGGCAGTTTCCTTAGTGAATAACACTGCAGGCCAAACAGAAAAAAAATCAGGGAGCATGTGAGAACTAAAACTTAGAGTAAGTATCACAATAATAGCACCAATCTACTATATTGCTTATTTTTTTAAATCATATAACTCAAAGACAATTAGCGGTGCCACAAGGAAATAACTGTGAACAAAATGTTGGTTGGTCAGAATCTAGTTTCCCTTCGGGTCAGTGTTGCATAAAAAAAAAATCCTAATATAAAACAGACCGATGTCTGTTTCATTTCAAACTTTACTAAATTTAGGTTTGTTTATCTCTTGTGAAAAACAAAATAAATAGTAAAAATAAACACCCCCCAGGAAACATTTCGCTGTTGTTCTCCCATTTACATAACTCGACAGACTGAATTATTAACAAATTATAATTAAGCGGATTCGTACCGAGCGTGGATTCGTATTGTGCACCGTATTCTGGTACAATAAGGTAAAAAGTGATATTTGTCGTCGACTCTAACAAAATCTAAAAATCTAATCTAAAATTACCAAATTTGTAAACAAAATGCTAATCTCGTAGGACTAACGTAGCTTTTGACACACTCACGCATATTATATTACTCCGCATATTATACAGTTTTGAGTTAATAAAACCCGGCAAATGCAATAAAATTAGATGCAAAGAGGTGTCCGCACGTATAATTTAATTTGTCGCCGTCCATTTCTACTAACAAAACAAACAAGTTGGCGAAAGCGGATGTGTACAGTCGACGTCAAAAGATATCGTTACGGTTTAGGTGCCAAAAATATACATATTTACACGGCCTTAATATCAAGGCAATTAAGTCGTGTAAATATATTTTTGGCACCTAAACCGTAATGATATCTTTGACGTCGACTGTACATGTTTATTTATCGTAAAGAGATAAGTCGCAGTATTGTATACATATTTCTGGACACGAAATTACAAGACATACAAGGCTGTAAATGTGCATGGTGATAATATTTATAATTTCACGCACAAATTACCATAATGAAGCATTGATTTTATTTTTATCCCTCGTATTCTTTTTTAGGAATTATCAAAGTAATTAGAAATTTTAATCTTATACATATTTACCTACCAGACGAATTTTCGTGACAAATAAGCAATCCGGAACCAGACCGTTGAATTTCGGAAGGTCACATAAACCTTTGGCTTTCTCGGTGAAACCATACAGTGTGTTAACATGAGCCAGGCTTTTATTTGAACCGAGGATTGAGATGCAGATTCTTAGCCAAACCATGTGCATTATTTGTTTAAAAAACCTAATTTTAAAAGTAATTAACTTTCTAAGAAAAGTTAATTGAGAAGCAATGTACTTCAAAATAAATCGTTAATTGGCACTTGACAATGACAGATCGCAGCCACTTGCAACGTTTGACAACTAAGCAGTACACGCGTTACATTGTTCGAACGAAATTAAAATAATTGTTTAGTTAATTTAAATATTTGTCAACTCTTAATACTCGAAAACGATTGCCAGTAATGCGTATTATTACCCATTTTCGTAAAAGCCTGGCTCATGGTAACACACTGTATATCCGAAGAAAAACAGATTGAAATTTCCTGCCTTACCTCAGAGTCATGCTGTCCTTTTCCATCGGCATGTGCGGACGAGAACGACCGATGTCAGCGGCCACAAAACGTAGATGAAGCCCCGGAAGTAAGCTAGGCTCACGGTTCACCGCCGCTACAGCCAGGGGCAGAGCACCGAGGATAGTCTGCAATTAAAAAAGGAACTAGAATATTCATATTTAACGAGAGCTTCGGCAAAATGTTGAGTCGAGCAGTCATTTTCCTGCACAGGTTAACCTGTGCTCGCGGTCAAATGTATTATGTCTGTACTATACTAGTGTACAACCGGTTGATTTCAAACAGAGTTATCAAACATTTACAGAATAGCTAGAATCATTTTACTATCTAATTTAATTACATTGGAATTTTATATTATATTTTGAATATTATTTAATTTTTTTTTTCAATTCAATAATCGGGCAATTTCAAAATGATTTTTTTTCAATACCTACCTACTCACAGAGCCTCTTGTTTTTACAAAAACACGAGCTTAACTTTATCCCGTATTAACACATTATGGTTAGTGGCACGGCGAAAGACGATTAGGTAGGTACTGCTTTCTCACAATAAACGGAGAATACAAGAAAAAAGTTCTTAAAAGATAAATAAAATGTAAATACACGATAAACAATATTTTGTTGATGAAGGTTCTCATTACTTAACATGATACTCGTGTGGATACATGCGAAATACTTAAATAATGTTTTCTTTTCATGTCATACTAGAAGTACTGATTAGACTCATCGCTGGCAACATATTTTTATGACATGTTCTAATCAGGAAGGACTAAGCAAATTTACTAGGCAGAAGCATTTTATAAGTTATCGCCCAAAAGGAAATTACCTATCGTTGAAATAAAATTTTGACCTGGCACGTGGAGCGTGGGATATAGTTTCAGGGCTATATATAGATAGACTATTGATTCAGTACTGATGGAGTCAATGGAGTATTTGTTAAATGGGACAGTGATGGGACCGAACCCTGCCTATTCGAGATGGTGAACTGGGCATAAGGCTGCGGCTCCACTGAGGCGGAGAGGAGCGGAGATGTGCAAAATTGACCAATTACATTCTTCAAATTCAAAATTCGAAACACTGTCATTCGGTCTCATTGGCCAATTTTGCACATCTTCACTCCTCTCCGCCTCAGTGGAGCCGCACCCTTAAGCCTGCGCGGGATGTATGCCTGCCAACTTTCTTGGCATCTGCAAGTGGAGTCACGGAACTGATCGCCCAAATATTCGAGGTCTGAAGCAGGAACGTAAGTACAGTCGCTCCCTCTCCACATCTAGGTACTCTACTTGATGATGACACTTTACGGGTGGTGGTTTTTCTCTGCTGCTGTTTGCGAAACCACATTTATGCAACCACATTTATGTATAAGATATTGTCAGCCTCCGTAGCCTAGTTGGTAGCGACCCTGCCTACGAAGCTGGAGGTTCCGGGTTCGAATCCCGGCGAGGGCATTATTTGTGTATTTATTTATCACAAATATTTGTTCCTTGGTCATGGCTGTCTATGTATTTAAGTATCTATATGTATCTATCTATTATATATATCGTCTCCTGGTACCCACATCACAAGCCTTAATTGAGCTTACCGTGGGACTAGGTTGATTTGTGTAAGATGTCCCAAGATATTTATTTTATTTATTTATTTATAATGCATTTGTACCATGGTACTATGGTTGAGTTACTGAGAGTCGCCCGGATGGTGTTGGTATCAACAAATGTTCCGTATTTGCTGGAGATTCCTCAATTCAATTGGCGGGTGGTAAGAGATCTGATGGTTTGGCATTAGTGCCTTGGCAGAGAGGTAAGTTCTCATGTGAGACGCGACCTGCGTTAGGTCATTTACAGCTTCACACGTAATTCGCACCAATACAGCTGCTGCAGATTTCTGTTTAGCCCAATGGTCGACTGGTAGAAGCTTTAGTTTGGTGCAGGATTTAAATTTTACGAACCAAGTGAAAGAATAAGTCAATGATTATTTTCTATTTATTTTATGAGTGTCTAAAATTCATTTAAAATTTGAGTATTTTTGCAGTTTTTGAATGTTTCTGGTTTTGATAATAAGAAGAATATAATAAAAATCAACATACTTTAATGGGTATGGCAAAAGTATATACGTATATCATTATAAAAACAGTTTGCTGAAATGTCAATATCCACAGAGGAAACGTTGGTATGGAAAAAGTTTTCTAATCACAAAATCGCTCTAAAATTAATCACCGATGCTGCTTTTGTAACTCCCTAATAATTTAGCGGATGTCGTTAGAAACAAGATGAGGATTTTAGATATAATATTGATACTATTGTATACAATTCAATATAAATATAAATAAAGAGGCCCATTATTACTTAAGCTGGCAGCTTAACAATAGGCTTTTCGTTCGGAAAATAGATGCGGCGATTATTATTTTCTGGCTCGTTACCTACTTTTTGTCAAGGTTTAATATACGGGTGCGCATCGAGTGCAAAAATATGTACACACCATCCTTACCTACATTATTACCATAAGATAGATATTAACTTGTAATGTCTTGTAATAACTGCTAGTGGAAGTCTCATGTTGAAACTACTAATTATATAAGGAGTTCCACTTATTATTGTATTACAAACATTTAAAAGAGAGAGATGAGCTACTGCAGTGAGTTTAACGCGGAATTACTTTTTAATCCCTCTCGCTCGCACCAATAAGCGATTATGAGCAGTAAGCAGGATGGATCTATGACGTCTAGGTACTTGTTGAATGATGGTCTTTGGTGGCACAAAAACTAGAAACATGTGTAGCTTCTCGTTATTTTTCCATTTGTCGGTAATTGGCAAATACAAATGAAATATGCTTTTTCTCAAACTTGCTACGGAATGTTGATGTTACTTACTTTACATTAAGCCCGGAAATACTATGTATCCGGTGTCATGTGCTAAGATGATATGTAAAGAAATTTCATGTATTTATTTCACACCTAGGACTGCAAACAAACTGTCTTTTGTATTGAAACGTCAAATTGTGATACTAGGTCTTGACATTCAGCCACAGAAAAAAAAATAACCTTAAAACTAATGTCTATACCACCGGGTAAAAGAAGATCTCAAACAGATAAAAAAAAATTGGCGCATGTTTTTTTTTTATGTTATACGATACTATAGGTACTATTGGTATATTTACAAATTATATGGCCAAATAGTATAGTTCGGCGAAATCAGTTCGTTTTATTTTATGGCAAGTTTGAGAAAAGCACTATACAAATCTCGGCGTGAAACAGGGTTACAGGCCGCGTATCCCTATCTGGCCTCAGTTCCTTCGGCCAGATATATCTACTTGGCCTGTAACCCTTCGTTTCCCGTCCTCTATAGTAATGAACTATTATTTATTACCTGCAACATAATTATCAAAAGCCGTTTGTGAAATTTGGTACCTACAATGAAATCAAACCAACGTATATGTATAAGAGTATTTAGAGTACCGACTATTATTTCCAGGATTACATTAAGAATTAGATAAGATAATACATATTTCATAATTAAGGTAAGAGCAAAGAGCGGCATTAGATTTACTTGAATCTTAACTTGATATGATATTCAAACCAAATGTTCGCATCTTCCTCGAACTCGGATGAACTTCATCTGCGCATGATTGCTCACATACATGTATAATTGTACATAATATAAATACATTGTTAGTATTAATTTAAATAACATAATATTACTCAGAACTGTGTCATATTCAAGCAGCGAACAAACATACGAGGTACGCACTGTGGAGGCATAATTACGTCTTTATTACCACTCAATAGGGTCCTTAACACGTTCAATGTGGTAGGGGGTCTTTCGACCCCTTACAAAGTATGGTTAATTACGATGTACGCCAATTAGCGTAGCGAAGGTGTTTAATCTATAGACCGTATTTCTGAAATAAATTACTAATATCAAATCTAGTGCAGGATTACTGATAGCAGTAATAATGTAATTTAAACTTATAATCATAATCATAAGTATTAACATTATATTTTCGAAATTTGGATTCCGCTTGATATACACGAGACTATTAAATTCCTTTATTCTCACTGAAATATTACTTTAAATGTGTGATTTTCTCGTCCTTGAAACTTGTCGTCTACTTATTAAATTCCTTTATTCTCACTGAAATATTACTTTAAATGTGTGATTTTCTCGTCCTTGAAACTTGTCGTCTACTTAATATACAGCTACATGTTTTTTTGGTTTCGATGAAAAAATCAGGGAAATTACAATACAATTTCATATTAGAATAGCTTCTACTTATCCTGCGAAAAAAAATATTTCAAATCAACGTAGTTAATTTTATCTGATCCATATTAGTAGAACGAGAACGTAAATGCATTGCCAAGTCAAATCAAGTCAAAGCCAGACAAGTCAAACCAAACGATTCTTTATTAAAATGTGGGTATTATTTCAAGGGGTTCAAATGTGTTCAGACTATAATTTCCTATTCTTCTTCTTCTTCTACTTAAGAGCTTGGCTCTTGTCGGTGGAGTAAACGCCATTCCGTTCGTTGTCCTGCTAATGTTTTGAGCTCCTGATACGACACTAGGTACATTAATTTTCTCCTTCACTTGGTCCAAAAATGCTCGCTTTGGTCTCCCTTGGCCCCTCTTCCCTTCCACTTTTCCTATTAAAACGTAGAAAATTACAGTTTTTATTTTAAGTCGCTTAAGACGTTATCACTTAAAAGTTTGGTGTATCGAATTTTTATTCTAATTTGTCTATCGTTTAATAATATTTTATAATTTCTATAGGAACGTCATAATAATATGTGCCCAGCAACAAGCACTTTCGAATCTTCCGGTGTTGTCATTTGGAATGTTATGACATTTGATCTATATTATTCATTTGTCTTGAAAATAAAAATACGCACTCACATTTCAATATATGTATGTTATGTATTAGCTAGGTAATTTATTTCCAGGAGGAGGCCTAATAAAGTTCAGGCTTACATAAAAAAAATGTTCTTTGTTACTCTTCAGAGTACCCATCTATTCTTATTAGCTGTTACAAAAATTCTAGATTATTCGTCTCATAAAAAAATATTAATATTTCATAAAACGAGAATTAAATGAACATTATTTTGGAAAAATAGAGAGTATTTTTCTATGTATGCGCGCACTTGTTCGAATATCCATCAGGGGACGTACGCTTGTTTGCCGCCTTCGTAGAGAAAAAAAACTGGTCTGTTTGACACAAAATCGGACATCCACAAGTATAGAGTTCCGTAGCTATTTAATCTCAATAAAATATTTTAAAAATAAAAATAAAACCGCCTTCAAAAATTCGCCCGAACTAAAAAGTTAAAAATAATTTTGGTTCCTACTTCTTAGGATTTCCTACCCAAACCTTTAAACCTTTTACCCTATTCATTGAAATAAAACATTATGGCTAGGTACCCTACAGATTTCTTAGAAGTCGGTGCCAAGCCGAATACATTCATAGGTATATATTAGATAGAGCTTTGTAACTTACTGTCACTCCGATTACGCTTTTATCAACAGAATGGTCTGCCTCAGTCATTTTCATGAAAGCATAACCGGAGTGACAGTATATTACAAAGCTCTATCAAATACATATAAGTACTCGCAAAGTGAACATATTTGGCTTGGCACCGACTTCTAAGAAATCTGTAGGGTACCTAGCCATAATGTTTTATTTCAATGAATAGGGTAAAAGGTTTAAAGGTTTGGGTAGGAAATCCTAAGAAGTAGGAACCAAAATTATTTTTAACTTTTTAGTTCGGGCGAATTTTTGAAGGCGGTTTTATTTTTATTTTTAAAATATTTTATTTTTTGCTTTTTAGTAGTGTAAATATAAAATCGTTATTCAGTATGCTCTAAATACTTATAATTAGAATGTACTGCACTGTAGTAGGCCATAAAACCTGAACTGGCGAACTTATATGAATACAAAAACAATTTCAAAGGTAACAGACTTAGCATGCCAATATTATTTAAAGAATCACTAACCGCTAACCGACATGTCATAACTACTAAGCAAACACTTGAATAGATCTCGAAAATGTATGACATTTGTTATATACCTATACAAAGAATGATCCTCCAACCCCTAATCGTTAAGGAGTTATTCCTTTCCTCATCAGCTCACCAACATGAGACTATGACCACCTCAAGGCAAATACTCGAATAGCCTCAAAAATATATGAAATATGTTATATTTAAAGAATTATCCCCCAACTCCTAATCTCCAAGGAGTTGTACCTTACATCATCAGCTCACCAACATGAAAGGATGACCACCTAAAGGCAAATACTCAAATAGCTTCCAAAATACACGAAATATGTTATACTTAAAGAATTATCCCCCAACTCCTAATTGCTAAAGAGTTGTACCTTCCATCATCAGATCACCAACTTAAGATGTTCATGACTAGATGCAAATACTTGATTAGTCTTCGAAAATAAATGAAAAATGTCATGTGTGCCTACAACATTTGAAGAGTTCCCTCGATTTCTCCAGGATCCCATCATCAGATCTGGATTCGGTGACAATGGGACCAACTAGAAGGTATACCCTTTCAAACAAAAAAAGAATATTTGAAATCGGTTCACGCGTCTTCGAGTAATCGGGGAACATACATAAAAAAAAAAAAAAGATTTCGACGAATTGTTAACCTCCTCCTTTTTGAAGTCGGTTAAAAAGAGGCACTGAATGCCGCATGGCGACGGTAGTAAGAATACATTTGACACCACACCAACTCTTCTCGTTAGAGTCGTAAGAGTCGAATAAGAAATTGAAGTGTCACAGACCAATGACCATTCATTTACTGAAGATTAGTGATAGGCAGATGCATCATCACACTACTGCGATCCACAGTCCGCATTACAGTATTAACAAACCACGATAAGAATAGGATTCCAAAGTACAGTATACATAACAGTGTGTAAGTCAATCTGGGATATAGGTATTCATAGTTTAAGTGCAGATACTTACAGAAAATAGATTAATTATTCGCTTATTACATCTATCAACAACTCTTTTCTGGGTCATTTGCAGAAAAAGTGTACCTACCCTTTAATGTCACGAAAATAAGTACGTAAATTGAGATTTCTTAGTTTAGTTACTCCCATACTAAAGGTATGAAAAATTCTGTAACAAATTTGAGATTTTTTTTATCAGTTTCGTTAAATTTCGTTTCATACATTTAGTATTCGCATTTACTATTCGCTGTTCATTTTTTGTAAAATTATTTATTTATTTATAGTATGGGAGTAACTAAACTGAGTAATCTCAATTTACATACTTATTTTCGTGGCATTAGGGACAATTTTTTTTGTTTCATAACTGAAAAATACGCGCGATGCCGAGTAAAATGATGTATTACAGTCCATGATCGCAAAAAAATTAAAAGATTTCTGCAAATGACCCTTCTTAGTAAATAGTGTGTCATTTGTTGCGTCAACAGTACTTTCGAATTCCCTTCTTATTCCGGTTTGGTAATGTTTTATTATTATAATCATAAAATTAATTACACTTAACTATTTGTTATCTGATATTACAAATAAAACTAATATTAAAAATAAAGATAAAACTTATACCTACTAAAATTTAAATCTCTATTACTGATTAAGTATAATTAAATACCATTAGATTACCTACTAAAATTAAAATATACCTAAACAATATACCTATAAAATGAAAATATATTCTAAAAGATCCGCTTGCGGCATGGTGCCCATGACACTGGCGGCGATACCTCGCTGAATCGCTGATGAAATTCTTTGTGAGAGGAAAGCGCAAAGATAATACCTACTATTTCTGAAATAGAAGTTGGAAGGAAGGGCAGCCCGCTGGTGTCTCAAATCCCGCTTAGTAGAAAGGACACTAAACCAGGCATTATAGTGCGCGTAAACAAAAACACAAAAAAAATACGTCACGTCATCAACCTCTCTCAGTTCATTCACATCATCAGCCTATGTTAGTCCACTGCTGGACGTAGGCCTCTCCTATTAACTATGCGTATAGACGTATTAGGAGGTAAATGCCCGTAATCACCACAGGTGGGCAAGCGGGTTGGCGATCGCAGTAGTGTGTCCACTATGACGCTGCTGCCCATAATAAATGTTCTATTAAGAAATATTCATTGACACTTCAATCCCTTCGTCGACTCTTACGACACTCACGGGAAGATTTGGGGTGGTGACAAATGTATTCTTACTGCCGTCACTACGCGGCGTAAACAAAATAATAAAACATCTTTACCCAGGTATTAAGCACAGCATTAGCCAATTCGTATGTACACTATTTATGCCGTTTATGAGATTGGTTCAGATGTGCTTCATTTCACTACGCATTAGTCTAATAGGTAACTAAGTATCTATGCTGAACAAAACTGAAGACGCTCCCTACGTGCTAATTGCCAAAGTTTGATTGTTTGCCTATTTTATCAGGTTTATCACAATAGTTTGTCTCGAAGAAGCTACAAATTATTTTAGTCACAATAGGGACCGAACCAAGCAGAGTTTATTATTAGATAGTCCTCCATTTCGCATCTGAATAGGAAAATATTATTAGTAGGTATTTAGATTATCTCATTCTCCTACATTGTGCTTGGTAGACAATATCTCAAAATTACGGGTTTCTATAGACGCTAGACGGAAAAAGATGTATTGGGGGTATTAGGATATTACAGATAACTAAAGGCCAGTAAGGTCCTAAATGGAAAATTGCTTTTGAATCAAGACTAGATTATACAACTGAATAACTCGATAATAATGTTCCGTCTCAGTATATCAGTTTTACATGTCACGTAACCGATTGCTCCGACCCGATGCGAGATAGGTAACTTAAAATTCATAACAGGATTTTTTTATATTTTTGTACTCAGTAGGTATTTATCTTCGATATCCTAACACATATTGTATCATATATCTAGGTAATTTTAACTTACAATAAAGGAAATTATTATTAATTAATCTTTATTGCATAGTTACTAGAAGTACAAATAGCGGACTTAATGCCTTATGGTATTCTTTGCCAGTCAACCATTGCACCAAACAGATTAATTTTAATGTGGGCACAATGTAAAGGAGTGAACAATGTGAAAAAAATCGATTAAATTATACTAAGCAATTACACACAGGCAAATATAATATAGGTACATACATTTTTTTTTTAATGTATTTTAATAAATATATATGTATACGTACTTATGTACTTATGCTGGCCATGTTCCAGCAAGGTGATTATGAAGAAGCAAGCGTTTGAAAACAAACTTGCTTGGAGCTTGTCTTATAGTCAGGGGGAGTTCGTTCCAGAGACGAATAGCTTGGACAGTGAAAGAAGCGTTATATTTTATAATATTATCTAAAACACAAATATCAGTAATCATTTTACTATTACCCTAAATTTATATATGAATGGGCAATACGCAGATAATTAGGTACCTAATCTAAATAAATATGAATAATTCGTTATAATTTGATGACTATTCCGACTCTTATCTTTTCAGGCCATTCTTGTACTTATCTACAGAATTATCCTTTCTTAGATAAGGATCGTTTTGATAAGGGTTTTCAGGCTCTTCTCAATCTGAATATTATCTTGATAGAAAGGCAATTTCAGATGACATAAAAATAACAGCCATCAAATTATATTCATAATAGAAATTTGTTCCTATATCGGTTTTTCGATTTACATAATTTTATTGTATTTGACTAAAATACTACCTACTACTTAAATTAGAAAAGCATTTTAAATACACATGTCTTTATATCAGCCTCCGTAGCCTAGTTGGTAGTGACCCTGCCTAAGAAGCTAGAGGTTCCGGGTTGAAATCCCGGCGAGGGTATTATTTGTGTATTTATTCATCACAATTTTTTATTGCTTGGTCGTGGCTGCCTATGTATTTAAGTATCTATTATATATGTACATCATCGATGGTATCTACATCACAAGCCTAAGCGATAAGCTCAAGCTTATCGTGGGACTAAGTGTACCTGCCGTCATAACGTAAAAGGGCACATTTAACATTTGGATAAAATTGCAAAAATTGACTTTGAATATTTTACTGTTTCTTGCCAAATACAGGTATATAATGCACAGTAGTAACATTATTTCGAATGAGGAAACTTTCGTGAACAATAAATTGGTTCTTCTGTAAACATATTTTTTTATTTTGATTTAATTTATTTGAGATAAATGAAAAAAATCTATTTTACTTAGTATATTAAATCGTGTAAAAATACTATTGCAAAACATAAAAGGCATAACTAACCAAATGAGCCTTTTTATTCTAACACATTCAAGCAGTCTTACGGAAAATTAGAAAAAAAGAGCACAATCCGTAACTTGTGCCTTTTTAATGTACAAATTAATTTATTTTAATAAAGTATAGATTGTTAATAGACATAATTTAAACATACTATTTTATTTCGTTTGGTTGGATAAGGTAATAAAATACTACTTGCAAATAATTGGATAAATATGTAAAAGCCCCAGGTGAGGACAGAGCTACAACTGAGCTCTTAAGGGCAGGGGGAACTCCTGTACTCAGGCAGCTGCAGTACATGTTTAACTCCGTTTCCCACGAAGGGAGAGCTCCGAGCGTCCGGATAGCGTGAAGCAGGAGTATGGTAGTTTCATTCTTCAAAAAGGGTGATAAAACCCTTCTTAAGAACTACCGCCCTATGTCACTTCTGAGCCACGTATACAAGTTGTTTTCGAGAGTCGTCACAAATAGGCTGGCGCGACGGATGGAAGACTTTCAACCACCGCAGCGAGCCGGGTTTGGGGGAGGATTTGGCACCATAGACCACATACACACTGTAAGGCAGATTGGCTGCTCAAAGTCAAATTCAAGTATGTCCATTTTAGCAAATTTTACAGGAGAGCAAAAAAACGTAATTTGTCATTTTCATCGACAAATAAACTCAAAATTAATTCAAATTTATTGTCATGGCGTTTAACACTATAATGTAAATTTTTTGATGGTTTTTATTTTAATTTTTATTGCTCAGTTTAATCACAAATAATAAAAAATGTTTTCAGCTTTGTCGCACACCCACTTTTTGGGAACAACCGTCAACGTAAAAACAAGCAAGTCTGACATGCTTGATTTTAGGTTTGTTGCATTGTACTAAAATGTAGGGGAAAATGAGGCAGTTACGTCTTTTTGCTTTTGTTATAAAACGTATTTTGTCGAATTCTCTAAAACAACTAGATCGAATATGTTCAAAATCATGTTGCGAGTAGATTGCATCATGTCCCATATTTCTGATATTTTTTCATATTTTTTAGACCTGCCGATAAAAAATTAAGGGGTGGAGACACATTTTTTTAGACTTTCTGGACTATATTTCTGAAAGTATTCCATTAATCAAATTATTGGTAAAGAAACCATAAACTTATTTTAAAAAACCTGTCATATGATGTATTACAAATTAACATTTGGATAATTTTTTTTTTTGACATTTAGTTACATGTATGGGATGCCCCCCCTTAAAATTTTTTATTTTGCAATTTATATTAAAACTCAGTAGCAACACACAATATATACCTTGAGCTGAAATTTCATAAACGTACGCTAAACAGTTACAACAGAAACCGCTGTTACATACAAACGGACACACAGGCAGGACGCAAAATGACTTCCGCTTTTACTTAAAAATCTTAAAATATACGTAGAAACGTCTGGTTAGTTTAAAAGCCAAACGCTGAAATCAAGCATCTCCAGAGACAATTTGAATTTCAAGTACTTATCTCATTTAGAGATACTGCTTTCCAGCTTGGATCTGGACCAAATGCTTGGTTTTAGCGTAGATGTTGAGGGAAATTCGACAAAGCTGAAAATATTTCTTGTCTATAACTTCAAAAATAAGGGGTTTAGAAGAAAATTTTTGATGCAGAAAAATGCGTTTTCGGTTCCTTTTTCAAAATATGCAATAAAACAAAAACTGAAAAAAATGGACATACTTGACTTCAACTTTGGGCAGCCGAGATTGTACAGAAGCCTCAGGAATATAATCAGCCTCTGTGTCACGCTTTCGTGGACTATGAGAAGACGTTTGACTCCGTCGTGACCTGATCTGTTCTGGACTCCCTACAGCGGTGAAAAGTGGATTTTAGATACATCGGGGTGCTTAGAAGTCTGTATAGAATATAAAAAGGGCGAAAATATAAGAAGGGCGTCCCAACTATGTTCGTTCAAGCAAGAAACAGTCAAACAAGACCGATTCCATTGCATCAAGGAGTAAGACGGGGGCATGTTATATCCCCGAAACTGTTTACAAATGCATTGGAAGACATGTTGTTCAAGACTCTAAACTGGAATGGCGTGACATAAATATATAAACGGCGAATACATCTCACTATTCTCACATCACACTTAAGATTTGCCAATGATTTAATATCGTAGTCATAGTAGAATCGCTGCAATAAGTTCAGGAAATGTTGCACAGCCTGAATGCAGCCTCCCAACGAATTGGTCTCAGAATAAACATGGACAAGATGAAGGTCATGTTTAATGGCCTCGTCATTCTGGGCCCAGTAATTACAGATGGCATGTATCTTGAAGTCGTTAAGGAATATGTTCACCTCGGGAAAATATTGCAGTTAGGTACAACTTTGAAAAAGAAGCCGATAGGAGAATTCAGTTGAGTTAGGCAACGTTGAATTACGTAACGTTAGAAAGTTGCATTACCTACGTATTTTCGTCGGATCTATCACAGAGCCTGAAAACTAAAGTGTTTTATCAGCGCGTGCTCCCTGTAATGACGTACGGACTACGTAGCCGAGACGTGGACACTGACTTTGGGGTTACTTAATCCATACATTCCATGCAAGTTTAATGAATGCTCGGAGTTTCTCTGAAAAGCAGAATTCAGAATGAAGTGATCCGCCAGAGAACCAAAATGACCGACATAGCTCTGAAAGTTAACATCACGTTGAAGTGGTAGCGGACTGGCTATATACCTATGTTGCACAACCTATAATCACTGGAGTAAGCGTGTTCTGGAGTAGAGAACGCGTCTAGGCAAACGCAGCGTCAGACGCCCTCTAGCCAGATGGCACCGTCTTGCGTAGGTAGGAGGGCCGGCAGCGATAGGATGCATAAATCAACTGACCACGCTCTGTGGCATACATTGGCAAAGGCCTATGTCCAGCAGTGGACTGAGACAGGTGGATGATGATGATGAATCGTTATATAGTTAACTATAACGCTTATTTTGGCGAATTACACCCATTAAAAGAATAATATAGTATTATTTTACCACTATCCGAAATTAACCAAAATATCCGGATATTCGGATAATATCATTATTACTATCCATATTATCCGGATATTAAAACCAGGCGGATATTGCAAACCCTACGCGTGGGTTTATCTTGACTTCTAGGGCACAACTGACGCGATTTGTTTGTTTCGATAATTTTCTCATCTTAACTATCATTAAGTGTGTTAAATAATAAAGGCACATCTAGGTTGTTGTGCCTTTTTTTCTACGACGACAAGTGGATCAATGTCGTTGGATAAGAAATTAAAAGGGCACATTTCGCTGCTTGTGCCTTTTTCTTTTAAATTACTCAAAAGTGCCTTCTTAACTAAGTGCTACTTGAAAAAATAATTAAGTCATAAGCCATAAGTGAAAAAATATGCCCTTTTATTTTAATCATAAAACAAAATGCCTTTCTTTTTTGATAAATAAAAATAATTCGAGTAGTTGTGCCCAATTTGGTTATGGTAACTCCCAAGTTTCGCACAGGAAAATTTTGAAAAAAATTAGATACATGCGCCTTTTTTTTCTCATTCCGAATATGTCTGTAACTCAATTTCACAAAAAATGTTAGTTGTGCCCTTTTTTGTTATGACGGCAGACCAAGTCCCAAGATATTTATTTATTTATATAGACGGACGAAGCGATAGCTGAGTAGATCATTACAACGGTCAAACTTTACAACTAAGGCACTGGTCTCACCGCGAGCTACTAAGCTATGAACTATCGGCTATAAACACGAACAAAAGATAGGCACTCGCGTGTAAATATAAAATATTTTAAAAATAAAAATAAAACCGCCTTCAAAAATTCGCCCGAACTAAAAAGTTAAAAATAATTTTGGTTCCTACTTCTTAGGATTTCCTACCCAAACCTTTAAACCTTTTACCCTATTCATTGAAATAAAACATTATGGCTAGGTACCCTACAGATTTCTTAGAAGTCGGTGCCAAGCCGAATACATTCATAGGTATATATTAGATAGAGCTTTGTAACTTACTGTCACTCCGATTACGCTTTTATCAACAGAATGGTCTGCCTCAGTCATTTTCATGAAAGCATAACCGGAGTGACAGTATATTACAAAGCTCTATCAAATACATATAAGTACTCGCAAAGTGAACATATTTGGCTTGGCACCGACTTCTAAGAAATCTGTAGGGTACCTAGCCATAATGTTTTATTTCAATGAATAGGGTAAAAGGTTTAAAGGTTTGGGTAGGAAATCCTAAGAAGTAGGAACCAAAATTATTTTTAACTTTTTAGTTCGGGCGAATTTTTGAAGGCGGTTTTATTTTTATTTTTAAAATATTTTATTTTTTGCTTTTTAGTAGTGTAAATATAAAATCGTTATTCAGTATGCTCTAAATACTTATAATTAGAATGTACTGCACTGTAGTAGGCCATAAAACCTGAACTGGCGAACTTATATGAATACAAAAACAATTTCAAAGGTAACAGACTTAGCATGCCAATATTATTTAAAGAATCACTAACCGCTAACCGACATGTCATAACTACTAAGCAAACACTTGAATAGATCTCGAAAATGTATGACATTTGTTATATACCTATACAAAGAATGATCCTCAAACCCCTAATCGTTAAGGAGTTATTCCTTTCCTCATCAGCTCACCAACATGAGACTATGACCACCTCAAGGCAAATACTCGAATAGCCTCAAAAATATATGAAATATGTTATATTTAAAGAATTATCCCCCAACTCCTAATCTCCAAGGAGTTGTACCTTACATCATCAGCTCACCAACATGAAAGGATGACCACCTAAAGGCAAATACTCAAATAGCTTCCAAAATACACGAAATATGTTATACTTAAAGAATTATCCCCCAACTCCTAATTGCTAAAGAGTTGTACCTTCCATCATCAGATCACCAACTTAAGATGTTCATGACTAGATGCAAATACTTGATTAGTCTTCGAAAATAAATGAAAAATGTCATGTGTGCCTACAACATTTGAAGAGTTCCCTCGATTTCTCCAGGATCCCATCATCAGATCTGGATTCGGTGACAATGGGACCAACTAGAAGGTATACCCTTTCAAACAAAAAAAGAATATTTGAAATCGGTTCACGCGTCTTCGAGTAATCGGGGAACATACATAAAAAAAAAAAAAAGATTTCGACGAATTGTTAACCTCCTCCTTTTTGAAGTCGGTTAAAAAGAGACACGGCGATACTCGGCCAGCTATCAGCTATCATCGCCGGGCGAGTATCGCCGTGTCTCCTGTGCCAGTACCAGTGCCTAAATATGGGATCAAACGTTGACGCGATTTAATTATTTTTTTATGAAAACGTAGTTATTATTTAGGTACGTAAAAACGTAAAAGAAAACGAGGTACAGCTAGTAAAATTTTCTTCTTATAAATCTCGGTCCAATGATTTACATTCTCTCTATTTAAGTCTCAAATTTGGTATTAAACCTTTTTATTGCTGACATTCTTTTTTTTAAGTATGAAAATATTTTTTTATTTAGGTGTCAACCGAAAAAAAAAAAACAATATATCGATTTAACAGGATACCTAATTTTAAATTTAAAGCCAACTTCAGAAATAATTTTAACTTTAAAATGTATACAGGGTGTTTTTTTTTCGACCGTTCAAATTCTACGTAGTGAATGTGTAGGTCATACTGACAAACTTTTACTATGGGGACAAAGTCGAAATCGCGAAAAAAAAATCAGCTGTTTCATACATTTCGGCCGGCGTAATGCCGCCAATTTGTATGAAACAGCTGATTTTTTTTTCGCGATTTCGACTTTGTCCCCATAGTAAAAGTTGGTGAGTATGACCTACACATTCACTACGTAGAATTTGAACGGTCGAAAAAAAACACCCTGTATATCATTTAACGTATGTATAATAATTTCCCTTACATAGCGATTCATTTAAATATGTTGTATCATTTTAGTAAAAATCTCTAGTCTACTTTTAAGTCATATAATATACGACTTAAAAGAAGTCTAGACTAGAGATTTTTTCTTTGCATATTGTGTGTAAATATTAAAATGAACAACACCTATTAATCTTATTATACTCGTAGAGCGGATAGTTAGGTACCTATATACTCGTACTTACAGCACAGCACTCGTAATGAAAGTCCGTATCACCATCAATTACTTTTGCAGTACAAATGTTGCTTTTGTCCTGTTGCATTAGTGCTGTCTGTCATGAAAAACGTCATAGGTACGATACACGTGCGAAAAAGTAACTTCTTTTATTCGCACTTACAATGTACAATACGGTGTCACTTATAACCGCTATATTCAGGAAACCATGTTACAGAATGATAATTTGATAAATGGAGCTGCGAATTAGACACTGTTTTCTGCTATGCTATTCTCTTATTCACACATTCGACGCTGCGTTCGTCAACGAGCTCGACGACGAGACAGCCTTCACTTCGACGCTGTCAGCGCTGCGAAAAACGGTATTCACTAACGTAGAACAGAGTCGTCGAACTGTATGTACGCGGTCACTCTCGCTCGACGCAGTGTAGTTCCAGCTCACGCCGCATTCGTCGCCGAGCGCTAGTGTCGTTTAAAGTGCATTAGTGAATACCATTTTTAGGCTCGACGCTGCCGCAGCGCTGACACAGCGCTGTTAGCAAGGCGGTTTCCTTAGTGAATAACACTGCTGCTACAATGATATAATAAGTAAAATCACATGAACTGCGCCCTAAAATGTAATTTTATGTTATACAATAGTGAAAAAAATAAAATGCAAAAATGCCCTTAACGTCACACATCATGCGCAATTAAACCGAATTATATTTTTTTTTTCAATTTTACTATTTATTGAAAATAAATAGGACGCCATTTTGACATTTTTGACTCTTCGAGAAAAAGACAAGCTTATGTTGTTTAAGATCGAGAGTAACAAAGATAAAACAATGTTTATCAATAACAACCTTATGAATGCCCGCGCGACTGCCAAATACTAGTTGTCTCTTTTTTATTTATTAAATACGAGTATATGTATTTTGCCATCTCTTTTACCCATTTTGAAGTATGAAGATAGGTGTATGTCAACTGTCAATAAATCGTAGGTGTATGATGTGAAGTATTTAATTCGCTCATTTTGTTAGAGTATAACGTATCTTTACTTATACAGGGTGGAAAGGGACGACGTTCCTTCCCGCTACCGACCAAATCTACCAACCATTACGATGAACTTTCAGTATGGGACCAACATCGAAATACTAAAAAAAAAAATTAACCCCTCATACAAAGTGAGTGATTAGTTAGAGTTCAATAGTATGGAAAAGTCAATTTTCCATGTACGCTTTCGATGTTGGTCCCATACTGAAAGTTCATCGTAATGGTTGGTAGACTCGATCGGTAGCGGGAAGGAACGTCGTCCCTTTCCACCCTGTATATCATTGTGCTGCTATAGCATTAAGTAGCCAGTTTCTTTACTTACATCAACGGGACACACTACTTGCACCGTTCGATTACACCGCGGTTCAATTAACTCTCCAACTGGATTAATAGTGTTGGTTTAGCGGAGAAGTGATTGCTTGGAGAATTCCACGTTACCTCCGTTTGAATAACCGAGAAACCTACATTAGAAATCTTATACCTTTACACGAGCAATTGTTGTACATCGGTAAGTATGTTCCAAATTCCAAAATGTAAACATATTATTAGACGTGACTGTAAAGAAGATGGCCAATAAATAACTGTATTTCCATTGCCAGTGAGATTGGGGACTCAGAATAGGAGTTCCTTGGGGGTTTATATTTTGGAAATTAGATTAATTTCAGAACGATCGCTAAAATGTTGAAATCACGTGATGTTAAGTGTATGATGTTGACATTATCAACATAACCTAAGAAATTATCAAAATATTATTTAATTATTAGATATCATGTACTAAAGAAAAAATACGAAATTCACCAACGCTGGAGAATGATTTGAACCCATGTCCCCAGCTTTCGGGGCTGATGCCTAAACTACCCGGCCACTCCAGGGTGCTTAGCCAAGTTGCCAATCGCTAGCGCTTAGTCGTCAATCGTAGCTAACTGTCTTTGTCGCACTAATATGAAAGAGTGACAGAGAGGGAAAACTACGATACGCTACTAAGCGCTTGGCAACTTGGCTAAGCATGCTGCTTAGCGAACACCAGTGAAATTCTCGGGTATATGCAATCCGTAAAAAAATATTTAATGAGTTGTTCCACAAAATACGGAGTGAACGATATGAAGTGTTACTAAGTAGATTTTATGAAGTCCGGTGTCAAAGTGATAGCGGCTTATTATCGGAAATAAATGTTTTGGACACCGCATTGAAGTCTTAGGTACGCAAATATTTGGGTTGTAGACCGCAAACATAAGAAGGAGACTGAGTACTGGAGTACCTAAATAAATGGCGTCAAACACAACCTGTATAATATAAAAGATGAAAAGAAAAATAACTAAGTTGATATCGGAAACCAATATAAAATAAAACGAAATGTCCACAGATACAAAAGCACGTGCCTAAACATACAAGTATTTACCGCGATCCGAAGTAAAGGTACCTAACATAGAGTTTGTTCGCAAAGAGAAGGCAAGGATGTATGGGTGTGCCTTGCAGCCAGATGCCTTAACTTTCCATACAGACTATGTAGGCAGGATCAGAGGCCCGTTTCTCAACAGCTTGTAACTTGTATTACAAGTGAAAGTCTCTTTTTAACACTATTAAATAAGATAAGGACTTCCGCTTGTATTACAAGTTACAAGCTTTCGAGAAATAGGCCCCTGGGCTACTACCGCGAACTTCGAAATTTGTAAATTCCGGAATTTGTCTCTGCCACTCTAACGTAGGCGTATATACAGTGAGTCCACGAAATATGTGGCCGTTGAACTTTAGAATAGGGATATCATGACTGTAGTTAAAATAAATAAATTAGGTACACATTATGCACGACATAATACACGAAGAAATTATTATAAAATGTAGATCATAGCATTTAATGTACAGGACTTATAATTGGACTTATTTAATAAATTGGAAAGAAGTGAAAAGAGTAGGTCATTTGGCAGTATACAGACGTCCCTTTTCATATTTTTCATAAACTTCATAGTGGCGATCGTTTTGACAGGTCAAAAAAATATGTTGATTTGACTTGTCATTCATCATGCCTATTATATTATAAGTAACAACTGGCAACTGATTATATAGAAACTAAAGTTTTATAAGCAATGTAGGTAAGAATTTTAACCTTTTTCCAATAATATTCTACGAAATATTTATTGTTGATGATTTTTATGAAATTTAATCGTTCAAACTTTAATAACGTCATAACATAAATGATTTGTCAATATTATAGAGAAATTGGGCTAATGAAAATGTAATGCAATAGTATGAATGGCCACTTTATCGTCTTATGCCAAATAGGTAGTTACCATAAGGGCACTATCACTAAGGTAAGCGTATAAGCGAATACGACTTTCTAGTTTTACAGAAGACACCTTCTTTGCGAGGCTATTCTATGAATAGTTGGCAAATGTCGACATCCTGTCTGAAAATATTCAATCATTCCGATGAATGGAATAAATGATCGAGTGTTGAGGCAATTCGGTTCATTTGAATGAGCGGATGATTAAAGCAGAATACGAAACTTATTTGCTTTCAATATTTAATTTTTTCTGGCGAAAGTTGTCAGAGGAGATAGGTTATTGCCCCGGAGTAGAGTGGACAATCTAAATTATATTTCGCATACTTATATTGTCAGTCTTTGTAGTCTAGTTGTTAATGTAAAATGACCCTAAATACGAAGCTGGAGATTCCGGGTTCAAATCTCGGCGAAGGCATTATTTTGTGTTTTTATTTATTGTTCCTTGGTCATGGTTCTGTTGTATTAGGTATGGATTTAATTATCTATAATGTATGTACCTATTATATATAATAATGTATAGTCGCTTGGTACCCACATCAAAGCCTTTGAGCTTACCGTGGGACTAGGTCGATTTGTGTAAGATGTTCATTTATTTATTTATAAGTACAGTCGACGTCAAATATATCGTTACTGTTTAAGTGCCAAAAATATATTTACTCGATTTTATTGGCTTGACATAAGGTCGTGTAAATATATTTTTGGCACCGAAACAGTAATAATATCTTTGACGTTGACTGTACAAGGATTGATAACATAATAACGTTTGGCAATTCGTCGATCAATGTCATAATGTCAGTACCTACTACCGGTTGCGCAAATAACCAAATGTATTCAAATATTAGTAGTAAACCCTACGTCCATTTATGTTTTAAAAAATTAATACGGATACGATATAACGAACTTGACACCGCGTATTTCGCTGTCGCAATTTGCTGGCGAGTAATTTCGTATCAATAGCGTATTCCATTATATCAATAGCACTTACAAAATTGCTATTAATGATTCGCTGTCGTGAATTCTCTACATTTACACGCTACGAAGTCTACGACCTACGCCATCATGCTACAAGCGTAGCATGATCAAAACTTTAAAAGTATAACTGGGCTTATAGGCACATAGCTGCGTAGCCAGACGCCAATTGCGAACTGTCTTTCTTTCACTTATAAAAATGATTGACAGACACTAGCGACGACTACAGATTACATTAGCTACATATGCAGGCTTAGCACATGATTGGTGCGACAGTATGTCGCCGCGAGATAGAACTCCCGTCCTTCACTAGCTATATTAACAAAAGAGGGACGGATAGACTATCTCGCGGCGAGATACTGTCGCGCCAATCATGTGCTATTAAGCATAATGGCATCGATCGATGTGCCAAACACACCGTCTTAGATACATAATACTGGAACATTAACTACGAGGACCTACAATTTATACTGATTCTTATGTTATAATGCGTTTCTAGTGAATGATGAATTCAAATATGAACAGCAGCGAGCGTTCAATGAACTATGCCCCACGCCAGGTTTGGATTTTTGATGCGTAAATTGTATACATAATTATGTCATTTTTATTTGTTACACTATGTTTTACTGATGGTTAACAGCATCTACGAGTAAAACATGAATCCTTTCTGTATAGGTATTGTAAAGTACATACACGTAGTTCCTGCTGAACAAAACTTGTTCTATAATTAGAATTTAATTAGAATTCCGGAAAAATAAATTTTACAGCATAAATATATTTATTATTATTATTGCACTGTGTACCGTACGGAAGGTACAGTTTGGTGCAAAACAAATCCTGTAAAATATCTGTGTTTAAACACTATAAATATATTTAAACAGCTAAACTCACTAGGCGTGATATGTTTCGGGAAGCCTAAATCTCCATTATCATTACCTATTATTAAATTTACTGTTAAGTTTTGTTTATATTGTCTCAGGATATTTAGCTTAGTTAAATTAGTAGGATGTAATTTATTTATTTATAATACAGTTTTTAAAATAAAGACAGATTAAAAAAATATGTATCATTTAAATTAAATTATGTTTACGCTATTTAGTTTTATGTTTTATTAATACCCTTTAGGACAAACATGCTTCCCACGATATGTGTCTATTCTTTATTTATGCTTAGGAGTCTGTCGTCCTTACCCATAGGTAGGATTGGATTTTAATATAATATAGTTAGTTAAAAGAAAGGTTTATTTCTTATAATGCTAAGCTAATGTCAAATAGGTACTTATACTTATGCCAACATAAAATCTCTTCTATTTTACTTTTTAACAACTGTATTTACCTACTTTTACTGTTCTGTGTGTGTGAGATTTTATGCAGGCATAAGTAACTGCATAAAATCTCTTCTATTTTACTCTTATGTTATCGATTTACTTTAGACAACATTTCTGGTAATACTTAAAAATCATATTATATTTGCCAGAGCAAAAGCAACGAAAACGTAATCATTGTAATACCTCCAAAGCACTAGCAATGAATTAAGAAATAAATGTATAAGTAGACGTCTAGTCGACTCATCGAACTATAGGTACTTAATCGGTATAACCCCAAAGCACCTTATAGAATAATGGAAAAACCCGAGCATCACTTTCTCTAAGTTACTCCTACGCGATTTTGGCACCGTAATTGAATGTGTACAAAAGAAACACGATTTAACAAAGAGCGTAATAGGTATCTATTTACAATTATTTTCTGACATTTCACATTTTTATCTGATGAATAATAATATATTCATCAGATAAGAGTACGTTTTTAAAAGCCCTTGTTGTAGTTACTGTGTACTGTAGGTACAGTTTGGTGATTCAGGATATTTTTGTCACAAAACAAGTGCTTAAAAATTGTGGGAGACTATGTTTGGACTGTTTAGTTTTATAACATATGTAGGTGTTTTATGAATTTATTTAAGGATAAAGAAGCCGTAGACTTATAAAGCAAAAATCTTAAGTGTCATTTTTGGTTGGTTGTACTTTGTACTTTAAACTGCTTATCAGCAACCAACTACCTATGACGTCGCTTCTTTATCATACCAAGCGATATTGTACGATAAATTATATTAACAGTAGTGACAATTATTTTAAATCAGTGTCTATCTAATTTCCGGATAGCATCAACGCAATGAGTTTCACGGGTAAAGTGGTAATAGTGACTGGTGCGAGCTCTGGTATAGGAGCGGCGACGGCAGTGGCACTGGCCAGAGAAGGTGCCAAGGTAACTCTGGTGGGAAGAAACGAAGCGAAACTTGCTGAAGTTTCCAAACAATGTCAACAGCACGGCAACAAGCCTCTTGTCATCGTGGCTGATGTAGGCAAGGATGAAGATGCTAGAACCATAGTGCAAAAAACAGTCAGCAACTTTGGTCAACTAGATGTACTAGTCAACAATGCAGGCATGGGTTTAAGTACATCAATCGTCGACAAAAAGGTTTTGGAATATTTTGACCTCGTCATGAACACGAATCTGCGCTCAGTCGTCCTCTTAACGCATTTGGCTGCTCCTCATCTAATCAAGACCAAAGGCAACATCATTAACATATCAAGTGTTGCAGCATTACGCGTCCCAGCAGAAGGTTTCCTGTCTTACGCAGTGTCCAAAGCAGGGTTAGATCACTTTACACGCTGTGTTGCTTTGGACTTAGCTTCACACGGTGTAAGAGTAAATAGCATCAACCCCGGCCCTGTCAAAACGGATATAGTAGCAAACTCAGGACACCCGAATCCAGATGCTTTGTGGGAGGTTTGGAAAGAAAACACAGCGCTGAAGAGATTAGGAGAGCCTGAAGAAATCGCAGACTTGATACTATTCCTGGCTAGTGATAAAGCCAGAAGCATAACTGGATCCACATTCCTTTCCGATAACGGTATACTTTTGAAATAAAAGACTTAAATCATATTTTAGTAATAACCAGCTGTGTGCTACTGTATTTAAGACTGAGTAGTGAATGCGGATTCACAGAGCTTCATGCATACCCAAAACGAATGTTAAAAAACTCGCTCAGTATTAATTTCAAAAATAATGTGCCAATGAAATAAATATCTTGGAACGTAATCGTATTTTAATCTTAACACTGATAATATATAATCTAAATAGTTTTGCTTATCAAGGTAATTCTAATTATTTTTAACATAGTTCGATCTCATGTACAAAGCTAGAAAGAAACTGGAATCGAGAAGGCAAGAAATTTTAATTATCAGATATTATTTATATTTTGTATCTAAATTCTGCATATTTTTGGTTACCTCTTCATAATTGCACAAATACTTACTAGAAATAGATCATTATAGTTAGGTAGCAAGTGTTTCTCGAAGACAATAATTTATATGATTGATGTGATGATTATAATAATATGTCAAACTAGTTATTGTGATGGAATAAAAAAATAAACAATTAAGTTAATGAATGACTAATGCGGTTCAGTTTAGGTGAAGAGAAAGGGACAAGGCTATACGAGTCATATAACTCATATATCACTCACCCTTTCCCTTAAGCTAAGCCATTACTTACGTTCTTACATACATATTTATATGCGAAATTGATATTTGGGTACTCAAGTAATCGATTCTCTACAGTTTTCATAAATACCTAATAAACATGTGATATAAAGTTAGTAAATTAATTGGTTCGTAACTTTTATCCTCAAGACAGGAATAATACTTAAGTACCTATCCATTTAAACTCATACATATATTTTATTTATCAGCAAGTATCACATTTATTTTAGATACGTTTTCATAACATTATAATTAATTTAATTAGCATCATCAGCACTCGAAAATTGTCTATATTGGGGTAATACAACGAGGGTACATGTTTTTGATGTTATGTTATACCTAAATGTTTAAAAAAAGTATCAACGAGCGCTTCGGGTCTTCACCAGTATTTTGATGATATAAATAAATATTGTAAGTTTATTTTCCGCACAGGTGGTATACATTTCGTCATGCATTGGGCTTAATTGGTAACTCGATGCTTGTTATGACAGAAGAATAACGGCTACCAGAATACCTATAAAACGATAATCCAATTATGCATGTTTCGTAAAAAAGGAAAACAAAGCATTTCAACTGTGCCATCAAATTTAAATTAGCTACAAGCATGAAACTTAGTTAAAATTTAATATACAAGTACTCGATTTTACCTGAAAAAAAAATTAACTGTTTTATGGTGGTAGTAGTATAGTACTTAAAGCAGGGTGAAGATCACAGTTTTCAGTACTAAATGGTGAAATAATTCCTAAGTTTGAGAAAAGGTTATATTATTATCAAATAAAGATTTAAATACTAAAATTAAACGAAACTATATTAAAACTTAAAATAAGTGGCCTAGGGGACCTATCGTATATTTATATTATGACTCCTAAGCCATATTCAATAAAGACATTTAAAACCCCTGAAAATGACTAATTGAATACCTACCTATGTATTTTTACTTAGTAATAGGTCATAATAAGTAATTTAATCATAAGATTCCTAATTATTTTTATTCGTCAGTTTGGGTACCTGCTTGAAGACTTACTTCACTGCATATATAAACACAGAAACAATTAGGGACAATAATAAAAATAATAAGACAATAACTTATCCTTTTAAAATACCTCGTCTAGCCATGCGTTGAACAAATAAAACAATTCAAAAGAACTAAAAAACCGGCCAAGACCATGTCGGGCCATACTCAGTGTAGGGTTCCGTAGTTATTCAAAAAACCGCTGGGCCGATTATGTTCGGAAAAGTTTTCTTTCAAAGTATTCTATCAGCCCACTATCCTTGATTTTTTTTCATATTTTTGGGACATAGGTACGGACCAAAGTAAAAGGAGGAGGGGTATTTTTTGTTCTTCTGAAGCGGCTATCTCCAAATATATTGATTTAAGAAAAAAACTTTCTTTCGGGATTATTTTTTTTTTCAAAGACCTATTCAACGATACTCCACACTATAGGATAACAGCAAAATAAAAAACCGGCCAAGTGCGAGTCGGACTCGCGCGCAAAGGGATCCGTACCATTATCAATTTATTATTAAAAAAATACAGTTAAATCAGCCTCTGTAGCCTAGTTGGTAGTGACCCTGCCTACGAAGCTGGAGGTTCCGGGTTCGAATCCCGGCGAGGGCATTCTTTGTGTATTTATTTATCACAAATGTTTGTTCCTTGGTCATGGCTGTGTATGTATCTAAGTATCTATACGTATCTATCTATTATATATATCGTCGCCTGGTACCCACAACACAAGCCTTAATTGAGCTTACCGGGGGACTAGGTTGATTTGTGTAAGATGTCCCAAGATATTTATTTATTTATCGTCCATTAAATACAAAAGCGACACAAGTCAAAAATTTACTTTTTACAGGGGAGCTGTTTAAAGATTTTGTATTCGTTTTTCGTTCACAAAATTTTTTTACAGCATTAATATTATATGTGTTATATATCAATTTGTAGGCATTTTAACCCTCTTTTGATGTGTTTGGTTATTTTAAAGTAATATGTGCTGTGCAAGCTTTTATGAGCGTATACGTCCGTTTTGCATAAAAAAATAACATTAACTCTGATATTTTTTTTTGCATCAAAGGCCACAAATACAAAAAATAAGCAGTTATTTCATTTAAATCATACATAAAATCATGTCTTAAACCTAGAAATACTGTTTTTTAACAAAACTGAACCAGGCAAAACTTTTTCTTACTGTTTCTTTACTTACATATTGTCAGAACATGTTTATAGGTACCGTAAACCGGGGTTACCTTGATTAATTTTAACTTTGGTTACATATTTTGATTAATTTAACGGACGTACTAGTTTAAAATACAGGTATAATTATCGGTTTTCTTCAAGAATCAACCTGCTATATAAAAAATGTGGTACCTTCAGTTAATAAATATAAAATAAATACAACGCGATCAAAGTTATATTGTTGAGAATGGAATTTACTTTGATACCACTTATTTTTACTATAAACCGGAAATAGCCCACCTAAAAGCACGTAAATAATAAAAATCAGTTAAGTACATCTTTAGTTATTTGTTTTTACTATGTGTATTGTATTTGTGGAGTAGTTACTATGATCCCATACTAAATGATCCAAATTGATATGTTTAGACGGTTTACTAGTTTTTTCATTAGAATTGATGCAAGAACTTAATTTTTGCCGATACAAAAGTATATCTTTCAATATGTAATTGCAGAGATAATAAGTATTTCCTAAAAATCTACTTATGATTAGTAATAATGTAACATTTTTTTTTCTAGACGACATGACAGTTTAGTGCTAGAACTTGGGTACCACCTGTGTAGTGAAGCAATAGGCATGATGACTGTCAAGTCAAATCAACATCTTTTTTCGATTTTTGAATGATTTACATAAAATACACAAAAGTGACGTCACGTTTGTATACTACACTTATATTAACTAAAAGTTCTGTACAATAACGACTGCAGTCTATATTTTAGTAATAATTTAGTCGTGTATGATGCCGTGCATAATGTCTAATATTTTTTTTTAAATACAGTCATCATCCCTATGTTGGCACTGCCAAAAGTGAAAAAACCGGTCAAGTGCGAGTCGGACTCGCGCGCGAAGGGTTCCGTACCATTATCAATTTATTATTAAAAAAATACAGTTAAATCAACCTACCTCAAAAACTATAGGAGATAATTTAATCAAACCAAAAATCGTTGATAGAGTTTAATAATGTGCATAACATATATTTTTTTTAGAATTGTATATAGCGTAGTTTAAAAAATAGAGGGGGGGGACACATTTTTCAGACTTTGAGAGCTGATATCTCGAAAACGATTTGCTTAAATTAAAATAAGATTTATAAACCCTCATATCATTTTCAAAGACCTTTCTATTAATACCCCACACGTTTATATACAACTAAATTTTTTTTTCTATCCCTCAGTTACATGTATGGAGGGCCCCCACCCCAATGGTTTTTTTTACAATTTACTATCATAATCTTGTAGCGGTTCATACAACACATATCCTTACCGAATTTCGTTACTGTAGCATTCTTAGTTTCCGAGTAAATCGGCTGTGACAGACGGACAGACGGACAGACGGACATGACGAATCTATAAGGGTTCCGTTTTGCCATTTTGGCTACGGAACCCTAAAAAATAAATACTAGGTACTAATATAAGTTTTTAGATTCGTTAAAACATACAACGGGGTTAGATCTATGTTTGTTTTACTTGTATTGTATACAAATAATATAATAGAAAAGTATGACAAATACTTAATAATCCGAATTTTATGCCATTAGTGTTTCCTCGTAGTCGCAATTATAGGTACACAAAATTCACAGTCAACTTCCACACAATCTCTAATATACTTTTAAGTAAAACGAACATAATACAAAGTACCACGTTTTACAATTACTATTTTTATAAGATGTATTGTATTTTTTAAGATTTCATGCAAAAGATACACAATTATTCAATCTGGTACATTTATGGATTTTAATATTATACTGAACTAAAAACGGTTGTAAATGCAACAATGTTTTTTGAAACATATGAAGTGTAAATTTTAGAATCCTAACTGCCACATTCCGTATTGCGGCTCCTTTGTTTATAAAGAAATCTAAACCATACATATTTAGTTTATTCAAAACAGCATCATGTATAAATATGGCTCCTGTGATTGATGTATTCGAATATATTTTTAATTCAAAAAGGTTGCAAATCCTAATACGGCAGTTTTGATGAATGAAAAATCAAATTTAAGAGGATATTTTAAAATTAAAGCTGCCACATTCCGTTTTGCGACTCCTTTTTATATAAAGAAACATAATATTTACGTATTTATTTTATTCAAAACGGCCACATCTACAAATATGGCACTTTTGCTTACATATTTTTTAACGTAATCACTTATTTTTTCGTTTCATGGCACTTTTTCACAAAAATGTCGTGCGTTTTGGTCGACGGTCGAGTCGCAACTGACAAAATGGCAGTTTAGCACTGAAGTTAGTCTCGAAAGAGTGATAGTGCAAAAAGGGCACCTGCATAATTTTGATACTTTCTAACGTCAAACCGACAGGTGTCTTTGTGTCACGTAAAATATTAGTGCTTATAATGTCGTTTTTGCAATAAAATCATTTTTCACAGTTTTTGAGTTGTGTCGCTTTTGTATTTAATGGACGACTATAGGATAACAGCAAAATAAAAAACCGGCCAAGTGCGAGTCGGACTCGCGCGCAAAGGGATCCGTACCATTATCAATTTATTATTAAAAAAATACAGTTAAATCAGCCTCTGTAGCCTAGTTGGTAGTGACCCTGCCTACGAAGCTGGAGGTTCCGGGTTCGAATCCCGGCGAGGGCATTCTTTGTGTATTTATTTATCACAAATGTTTGTTCCTTGGTCATGGCTGTGTATGTATCTAAGTATCTATACGTATCTATCTATTATATATATCGTCGCCTGGTACCCACAACACAAGCCTTAATTGAGCTTACCGGGGGACTAGGTTGATTTGTGTAAGATGTCCCAAGATATTTATTTATTTATTTATTTTATTTTTATTTTAACCTACCTCAAAAACTATAGGAGATAATTGAATCAAACGAAAAATCGTTGATAGAGTTTATTAATGTGCATAACATATATTTTTTTTAGAATTTTATATCGCGTAGTTTAAAAAATAGAGGGGGGGGGGCACATTTTTCAGACTTTGAGAGCTGATATCTCGAAAACGATTTGCTTAAATAAAAATAAGATTTATAAACCTTCATATCATTTTCAAAGACCTTTCTATTAATACCCCACACGCTTATATACAACTAAAATTTTTTTTCTATCCCTCAGTTACATGTATGGAGGGCCCCCACCGCAATAGTTTCTTTACAATTTAGTATCATAATCCTGTAGCGGATCATACAACACATATTCTTACCAAATTTCGTTACTGTAGCATTTATAGTTTCCGAGTAAATCGGCTGTGACAGACGGACAGACGGACAGACGGACATGACGAATCTATAAGGGTTCCGTTTTTGCCATTTTGGCTACGGAACCCTAAAAACATCCCCACTTTACTAATATGGGAGGTACCTTAAATTTTTTTTTTCTACATTTTATTCTACCACTTTGTCGGCTTGATTGAGATGTATACCTGTATCAAATAGCGAATTTCTAGCACTAACGGCCAAGAAGCTATGCTGCGGACAGACGGACAGACGGACATGGCGAAACTATAAGGGTTCCTAGTTTACTATGGAACCCTAATAAAAATGAGTGACTTATCATCAACTTGAACCATCACAAAGTGATCCAACGGATTTACTTAGAACTTTGCTATTCGGCACATTCCACAAACCACAACGGCTTAGTGCATGTGCATTTCCAGCTGGAAATGCACATGCACACTCACAATCTAGCTAGATTATAAGTGACTCTCAAACTGACCTACAAACTAGGCCATGCCTGGATTAAGCACAAGGTGTAATACTCGACGTCCTGGATTTGGTAAATTACTAACCTAATTATCTCTACGAAAAAATGTCTATGCTAAAATTATATTTCATGCACTCACGTTTTCAATTCGTAAAATACTCTACATGTTTCGATCCGTATATGAGGAGCTTCTTCAAGAGCCAATCGCCATGGTTGCGCGACGAAGACTGTGGGCGGTGGCCGTGCTCGGTCGAGATATACGGGTATACGAAGCAAAACATTTCGAGCATTTTTGCACCTTAAAAACGTGAGTAACTCGTGATATATAATGGGACGTATTTATGCAAAAAGGAACCAATTCACACTAATTTGTCATTGAATTTGAATTCGAAATTCAAAAATTTACTTTTTTGTTCTGATTTTAGGTGTTAATTAAAACGAAAAATTCTTATGAGGGTTGGTTCTTTTTTGCATAAATACGTCCAATTTTAGTATGAATGAGTGTCACGAGAATTTCGTGTTTAAGACCTGCGTATGTTTGTTCATAGAGAAAGGTGGCATAAAATAAATATAGCTTTATAATTTTACATGGAATTCAACAGTAAGCTCGAGTAAGTAAGAAGAAAAGGCACGCATGACAATAGCTATATGGAGAATGTTATTTTGCGAAAATGAATCAAGGATACAAGTAGAAGAAAATTATTTTTACACACTTTATGTGACTAAAAATAGCATTTTACTCCAGAACTCCTATCTGTCAATTGAATGAGAGATATTAAATATAGAAACTACAATGTTTAAATTTTATTTTAGGGTATTTTCACTTTTAGGGACTCTCAATTAGCGTCAGATTAAAAAGGCTTAGTCGGTTTCAGTCAGTTTGGTAACGACAATTTAAGAATTAACTTTCAATAAAAACGCAGTGTTGGTGTTCATTTATTGAACTATAAGCGATAAATTTGTGATGTAATGTTACAATTGTTTTGTGCAACAATTCATAATTGGCTGGTTCCTAAAATTCTCGGTTCAATATTACAAAATTCTAGTTCATTTCGTTTTATAATAGTGAAAAAACTCTTTTTTTATATCACTGTTGCATAAATTCACCTAATGCAGAAATACGATAGCGTTCACGTATCGTTCGAGTCTATTGGTTTAGTACCTATTTAAATTACTACTGTAATAAGTTTCAAACCTGATGTCGTAATTCATTTATTAGCAATAATCATTTAAATATAAACTTATTGTTTTTGTCGATTATCTATGTTCTAAATATGAATCTTTGTGAAAAATACCTAACTTGTGGCAGTTTCACATTTAGTTTAAGGATTATTAAGGTACAAAACAAAGTTGCTTTCTCTGTCCCTTGCCTCTGTCCCTGTGCCCTATATCCCTATGTATGCTTAAATCCTTAAAACTGTGCAACCGATTTTGATCCGATATAAGTTTTTAAGCTAACATGGCCATTTACATTATTAGTCTGACTTAGGGTGCGGCTCCACTGACGCAGAGCGGAGCGGAGTCCCACAGCTCGGCCAATGAGACCGCATCACATTGTTCCGAATTCGAATTTGAAGAATGTAATTGGTCAATTTTGCACAACTCCGCTCCGCGTCAGTGGAGCCGCACTCTTAAAACGGGATATTTACCATGCGAATTGAAATTATTTATTGAGCACCCGAAATTTTGGCACTGTTGCAATCGCCATATTCACGGAGTAACTTAGAATACTTCACGGATTTTGATGCATTTTTTTTTATAGTTAGAGTGATTCAAGTGGAAAAAAGCGTTAGTGGCCTAGCGGTTAGTGCGTTAAGGTGCATGCAGACCAAAAGAGCATTCGCTGTTCTATCCCCTACTCTACGAAATTCGATCGTTACACAAAAGTGATTCGTTGATTTCGTAGAGTGGGGGTATAGAACAGCGAATGCTCTTTTAGTTTGCATGCACCTTTTGACACGCAATTCGGATTTGTCTCGAGTTCGAACCCTGGCTCGTACCAATG
Organism: Thaumatotibia leucotreta; assembly: GCA_025490895.1. Taxonomy (NCBI): domain Eukaryota; kingdom Metazoa; phylum Arthropoda; class Insecta; order Lepidoptera; family Tortricidae; genus Thaumatotibia; species Thaumatotibia leucotreta. The sequence goes on along the minus strand of JALPQI010030420.1, from coordinate 144,839 downwards.
AGTTTTTCGAAACTTATGTACGAAATATCATTTGATATTCACCAGTCGCTTTTCGGTAAAGGACATCGTAAGGAAACCGAACCTAGTCCCAAAAAGGCCTAGGTTACCTTCAGGGTCGAAAGGTCAGATGACAGTCGCTTTCGTAAAAACTAGTGCTTCCGCCAAATCTTGGGATTAGGTTGTCTTAAGCGGACCCTGAGTTTCGAGGCGCAGGCCCCGAACGCAACTCGGAACCACGCTAGGATGATGATGATGATTCAAGTGGAAGATTTTAGTATCAGTATTGTACCTGTGCCAAGCCGGGGCGGGTTGCTAGTTCTATAAAGCTAAAAACATCTTCATGTTTATGCCCACCCATGCTTTGAAAATAACCTTTAAAAGAGTAGTAAATGTGCTTTAATAAAACCTACACGGTTCCTGAAAAAACGCCTGCTGGCCTGACATAACAAATTGGTTCTTTACAGATTTAGAGCGTTATACTTTAATCCATCAAATAATTGGGAATGTTATTTTCATCTGATCAAATTAATGTAGGTATAATAATTATTTCACCATCAAATACAATGAATGAAGAATATGCCCACCGAATTAACTTGAAGTTTTCAACTTCATAATTGAAATGGTTCAAAAGAATGTTAATGAAATAATGACTTTGATCACAATACTTACAAAACAATTTGTTTATTAAATGTTGAAGTCTGAACATTGAATTAGAGCTTCATTTATTCTTTTAAATCATCATCATCATCATCAGCTTATGATAGTCCACTGCTGGACGTAGGCCTCTCCTATTAACCTTAATTCTTTTAAATACTATGTGTAGATCATTTATTTTATTTGAGACACCTTTATATTGCAAAAACAAGTTGTATACGAAAAAAAACGCTCATAAAAACACAAATGAGTATTTTTCAATTAGTTTCTATCAACAACAATAATACTTATCTACAGCTAAATGCGTGAGTTATCGTATTCCCTGTCTTATTTATTGCCAACTTTATTGATCATGCAAATTGGTATTATTTGTTTTTTTTGCGAAATAATAGACAAACGTGTTAATAATCATATAAAAAACTGGTAACAAATTGAGAAACATCCACATCTAATTAATTATCAGTCTATTGTGTAAAAATTTTATGCGTAATGCTCCTATGTTATTTTATTAAGCTTATAAAACCCGCGCCACTGACGGTATACATATATCACATACAGTTATGGATAGGTTGCCATTAATGCCATACGCGTTTCAAATTTCTACACAATAGCCGGGCAACCATGAGTTTGTTGTCCTAGGTCCGGTCCAAGCTTAAACTAGGCAACTAGGGCACACCTTCTCCATCACTTTAAGCTCACGCCATCTACTGGACGCATATAACATTACCCACTAATGGCAACAGTGATCGTCTCACGTGACTGCTAGTATGCAGTCAGGAATCCAATCAGGATCGTGTTGCGACAGGTCTGTAGCTGTACCATGATTTCGCGTATCGGTTACGTTAGGTATTCGATACGTAAAGCGTTCCCTCCCGCTCGCGCTTGTTTATTGGAGAGAGCGCGAAGGCCTGTTTTCCGTATCGAGTAGAACCTAACGTTACCGATACATGCCAACTTATGGTACGGTTACTGGTCCGAATTGGGTCATAGTTTACTATGGTATGTCTTCGCCATTCACGTCCTCCATTACGGCATATTGGATGTCGCATGTACATGTGCAAAAGCCTAATGTTAGTCAACTGACCACTCGTGTCCCGGATTACAATTCGCATAATATTCGCATTAATGTTCAGTTAGGTGTGCTGATGATTGTACAGATTATACAGCGTTCAACCATTAGCATGGTATACTAGATATTAGTAAGTTAATTGACAACGTTTCAAAATTTTCGATGTCCCTAAATCGAAAACCATATATACGCATGTAGATCACAATTATTTTTTTTGTTTCTCAATATTTTTGTTAAAAATCTAGTTTAGTAGTTAGTTTTAATCGTGTTCTTATTCTTACGTGTATGAAACATCACTTGTGACGTCATTTCGCTGATTTTTGACGTTAGTAACTTACGCTCTTTCTGCTCGAAGTAGTAATAAAAAGGGATTTTCGCACTAAAATAGCATTTTTTTTTAAATAAAAAATACGTGTATCTTTTAATATTGAGTTCTTTCAAAACAGACAATAAAAACTAGGACTAAAAAATATGAAATGTTGTCAATTGTAGTAAATTACTTTCAAAAAATTTTTTTTCTCAATTCCTCATTAAAATTATTTTATTTCTTTACCGGTTTCTCAAACTATTACAATTTATTTATAGTTAACTAAATCGTTGTTTCCTGTTGCAAATAATTATTTGGTTTCTAATTGGTCTCGTTTTCATCACAATATACAGCAACATTAAAAAATTTGGTAGGCTTAGAGATAATCAATGTGGTCATTTTATAGTCACAGGTAATGTATGAAGTTGTTCTTTTAAACACGATTGTTGATTTTTCAAAGAAAAAATAAAGGATCGTTGATACTAACAAGATATAAGTTAATAAATAGCTATGTTACAGAGACAAAGGATGTGTTTGTTGTTTGTCGTGATGAGTGTATGGTATGGATTAATAAAAAGGTTAGACTAACCTGGCTCCATCCATATGTTCCCAAGAATCCAATCGTAATCGTATTTTCCGTAGTCCACTTCGAGCTTAAGCTGGGACATATCTTGGCCCCGCCACAATCGCTGCCCAACAGGTCGTACAAACTCACCCCATCCACTTCTATCTTCCCCGATATTTCCATCAGACTTGTCATTCCCGTGTAAATATTGTTCAAATACACAGAGTTGATTTTAGTGTTAACACGCATTTTAGTGCTATTGTGTACATGTGTCTCAATTTCGCAAGCGCTCTTTTCGTTTTTGATGGCGGTTTCTGTTGTGCGTTCTATGGTTGTGTCTAACTCGCTGGAGTTGATTTTTTCGTAGTCAGAGTAATCGTAGTCGGATATTCGTCGGGCGGTGAAGTTGCAGCGAGCGGTGGTGACCAGCACAAGCATGACATAGAGAGTCTCGACAGCCATTATTTCTAATTTGTTTTCATAGCGCCGTTTTCGATTCCTGCAATAGATAAAACTGAATTTTAAAACTGATTTAATTATTTTTCTAAACCTATGCGTTCATAAATAAATATTCATACTCGTAATGTTTGTCTATGCATATGCATAGTTAGTGTAATATTATTGAAACGTTACTTATTGTGACGATCCCATACACTATTTAAGTATATTATACAGGGTGTGGCCTGTAACAGGAGCAAAAAATCAAATGGAAGACTCCGCTGACTGCCTCTAGTTATTCGCAAAAGGTCCCAGTGTTTTAAAGTTATCCATTAAGGAGAAACAGTATGTTAAAGTTACGACCTATGAGTGATGTATCTAGGTATCACAACATTGTACCTTATTAATGATTAAACATATTGGTAGTTCAGTGAACATAAAACTAAATGAGCTAAAAAGTTTTTTTGAACTCATGGTTTTTTAACTGGTTTAGCAAAAAAAAATTTTTTTTTTGTGTTACACCGATTTAACTTTTTTGGTATAGGTCGACTGCAGTGAACTGCAAAAAAAAGGAAAAAAAAAAATTTTTTTTTGCAATTTTTTTTTTTTTTTTTAAGTTTTAACTATTAAATTATGACTATTTATTGGGTTATTAGTGTACCGTTTCATTTTTTGCTCCTATTACAGGCCACACCCTGTATATCAGTAGGCTTATGATGGTACCGTGTTTAATCGTTTGTCATTGTCGCCGTCAAGTTTTAACAAGTATGTAAGTGCGAAAGTAATGAGTAGCACCATAAATAGATAAAACGGGACCATCATAAGCCACCTGTTATAGCCACTGGTCAACTGTCAGAGGATGTTATTTAGCAATAAATGTACTTTTTGTATGTATGTATGTATGTTCCTTGGTATGTAATCATATTTTACGGTATACTCTTGGGTCGACTCATTCGTTTTTCGTCACGTTCCTAAATTTGTCCGATTCTGCTTTCGTCACCCATTCTTAATTCGTCAAGTTAGTCTGCAGTCATTGTCGTCTTTGACCATAATAAGTTATTGACCTTTTTCTTATTTCGACACAATCGTTTCTTGTCATTTCGTATTTGGTCATATTCTAAGTTGGTACCGACTTAAGACTATGAAAATATACGAAAAACATAGATTTAACAGCGAACATGCCGAAAGAAAATTATGACGAGTAAAGAACGAGACGGATTAAGATAAAGACAAACAACAAATTTGACCGAAGATGAGAAAGACCATCGACGATCGTGACGAATAAAGAATGGGTGACGAAAGCAGAATCGTACAAATTTAGGAACGTGACTCTTTTACTAATCTACTAATCCGATTCAGTTTAGGACCTAATCTGAATCGCGATGTGTCAGTTCCATAGAATAACTGTCAAAAACTGACGAGCCGAACCTAAACTGTTAATTTAAGAGATCATGGTTGCCCCCACAGATGTCATATATACCATAGATCAAGCAAACGTATCTACTTAGCGTGTCAAATGAACTCAGTAAAATCTACTGAGTTGTCCGTCTTTAATCGCAGCTTGCAGCTTTCGGGCGTCAAATTTTGTAAGTTGAAATGAACAAAAACATTAATAATGCCTCCTTAAGTAATATTAATTGCAACAACACAAAAAATATGAATACTCAAGGGCCTGAGACATATTTAAAATCATAGGCAAGTAACAACTTCAGTACAAAATCTGACACGCTCGGCCGCCATACAAATGAATGAACTTGTTTCTTCTATCCAAATCTAATTCTGTGGTTGCCCCCTTGGCCGCCTAAAAACATTCACATTTGCCTAATATACTTTCTAATCCCTTCACCCTGCTCGTTCTTACTTGCTTATTGATGCAAGTGACAGGGATAGAATAGTACATTGTGCATCAAGGGAGGTAAGTACGGAATTACTAACGAGAGTGTTAGAAGCCCGACGCCGTCAGGCGGAGGGCTTTTATGACTCGAGTTAGTATTCCGCTTACCGACCGTGATGCATACAATGTTTTTCATCACACTTGCCGACAAATAAACAAGTTTTGAGACATAATATAATTAAATGATGTACTGACATTTCTATTACTCCCTAGGGAATTTCACTTTTCTATTACTCCCGCTACGCGTGCAAGCAATGGCGCGCTTAGACAGCACGTGTGATGAAAAGAAAATTACGCGATAGCCAGCTGCCAGCTCATGGTAAGGATATTGACGCTTTCTTAACGTACATAGGTATAGCTATGTACATTAAGAAAGGATTCATTGTGTAGTGTGCCCTAAGCGATTCCTTTGTTACACTAGAAACCTTTTCTAGAATTTTATAGGCAATCGGTTAAGCCCTTTAACCTCGAATTGATCCTTCCATAGACAAGGTTGGTATGTGGTTATTCACTTTCACTAGTGTTGGCCTTCTAGGCTGTGACCTTTTCAAAGAGATATTTTAGAATAAAAAGGTTTTCATTTGATAAAATAAACTTACTGTCTTATTGTACAATGTACACAAATAACATGAGCTTCATTATCGAATCTCAATCGTTTTTCCAGTATTCGTATAATTTATCTAGCCTTAAAAGCGTAGGTATAGTTAGGTTAGCTACTAAGCTAACCTAACTATACCTATAAACCCTACCGTCCCCTATAAACGTCTACTAAGACGTTGTAATAAAATAAGTCACCAATTATTTGCACTAATAATCCAAGTATTCCTCGAATACTAGGTACTCGAATTGAGTCCATTACAAACTCATTCATAGTAATGCTAGGAAGGTAACATTATTTGTTTGTAGTGCAATTAAAACTAAATTATTTGCAAAAAAAAGTGTATATCTGAATTACGATTCGGGACTAATCCCTTACTAATTACCGTATGTATAGTGTCGGCCCACCTCTTACACATCACACCTATCCACAAAATCTTCTACACACGTTTTCAGTCTACAAATTTTCAAAGCATTGTACACACAAGTTTTAGAATAATAAAATTATTTAGATAGATAAAAGGGGAAATTACGAAAGCATTATGAGATTTATATCATAATTATAGTTTAAATAAATCACACCCGAAAGTGAGCACGTTTCAAAGGCAGTAAGATCACCTTGTCGCTGAACTAAATCAGATATACTGAATAGCAATGAAAATAGGGTTATTTTCCATTGAAACTTCGGTACACAGTTACCCGTTTTCATTGCCCTTGAGTGTGTGTAGATAAGTTTGTCTAATATGTAAATGTATGTGTTACGTAATAATCGCATGAGTTATCGTGATTATGTTAATTCGCCGAAATATAGTCTCAGCCCTTCAGATGTGATTAAGGTTTGTTTACCAGTCGCGTTATTTTAGTAGTTACATAAGTAGGTAAGTACCCTATTTTTAAACTACTTCTAGTAAGTACATACTTAATAGTTTCGACTGAATTTAGAAGCACGGCAGCGACAATTTTTCTTAAGCCCTTGAAGCAAAAATAGCATGACATTGGTCTACTCGTAGTTACAATCTAGTCTTGCTGAATTGTGACTATTTCGTGACAACTTTTCTTTTTATTGTGTTTTTTTTACTCGGTTTTCGTCACGAATAAATATGTCATTCTTCTAGAAGACTTGAACTTCGTAATGTTTCTGACAAGGTTCAAAATGTTTATGAATGAGAGGGAAGATAATACAGATACCAGTTGGTAACTTTGCCGGGTCGCAGCTAATTTACACGAGCCGTAAGAACTTGACAATCCTCAAAGTTTTCAAGCGTATAATTGGATCAAATTGCAACAAAGGAACGAATGGTTTCAAATCATTCGTTGAATTTATAGACAAGTCGGTGAAAATTCTTAGAACGAACCTTTGAGAACGTCTTCTTAGTAAACCAACTGCTTTTACAGATTGATATTTTAGAGACATTTGACATACTTATGAGACTTTCCTAATGAGATTTAATAAGGAAATAAATTACATCAAACGAATCAAAGCTTGAAGGTACGAGGCAACGATATAATTTTCTACTACCGTGCTTGGCCGCTGTGAAATCAATACTGACACCTTTCATTTCAATATGTATGTGTCAAAAAGCGACATTAATGACAGATAACGTATTGAACTGACAGCTTTGCGTGTATACTCCATTTCAAATGGGTCCATATTGGCACTTATACAATTTTTTCTTCGAATATTTTTACTAATACCGTTTTTTACTCATAATCATCATTACTCCGAAAATTTTATCTCATACTTTTTTTCTTACTAAAAATTATACTTCTACCTACAATGTTCATAACGATTTTTATTTCGAAATTTTATCCTCCTAAAGTCGTCAAGTAGATTAATCTATACTTATAAAGTTATTTGAAATAAATTGTTTATTTATAAACATTTTCCCATTAGGTTCACTCTGTTGTGGTATAATTCTTTCATGAATAACATAAACTATGTAGTCATAATGGGCTTTGTGCAGAAACTGTTGTGGCATACTCAACTTTTATTTCTTTGTGGCAGATTTCGAGTTGTTCGAATATTATTCGAGCATAATTTCGATGCTCCTATTTATGATGAGGCATAATCTGGATGTGCATAAAAAGTATCGGCATAGTTTGTTTTAGCATAACAGAGAATGAATAATTACAACCTCTCAATATAATCGAGGTAGTAGTAATATTCTGTACGTTACTTACTGTGTTACTGAGCTGAGTACTTTCTAGGTTATTAAAAAAAAATAACCTCGAAGACTAAGGCGGGAGCAAAGCTCCCGCCTTAGTCTTCTAACCTAACCTATCCGAGTCGGATCTGCCCCGGAAGGTTTTGTTCGCTCGCTTCGCTCGCTCACTGCAGAAATGTTCACCCTCACAGCAAATTCTGCCTGACGAAAAAGGCAAATCTAATTTCTGTCTTATAACACTCGGCGTAATTAATGATATGCCAAGATAGTTTCGGACAAAATAATATTCGAAATATTGTTATTTAAGCCAAGTGATGTTTCTGTCTCATTAAGTTGATGCCAAAATAGATTATACCAAGTCTGTTATGTCCTAAGCGTTTCGGACAAAAAAAGTTTAGAGGGAACCCGTTTAGTACAGTACCTACTCTGCCACAACCTGATTTGTGCAGGTAGCTAGTTTACAGTAACGATTTATATTTAATTAAACAAAAATAATTCATACATAAAACCAGTACAGATAAAAATAAATACCTATAACATTAGAATATATAGCATAAAATAAGTATAGTGAAAAATTATATAAACATAAAAGTTAGTACTAAAAATATGTATGAAAAACAATATTATGAACATAAATAATTCTATGTGATGATAATTATGAACAAAGATTATTCTAAATACCGATCATTATGAAGTTAAATTGTATAAGAAACATTTTCGGAGTTCCAATAATCTAAGTTGCAATTTTATAAATACTTTGGCGCACCCATTTCAAATACCATGGCCCGATGCCACATAAATCTTTGCAGTGGCATCGGGCCATGGGATTAGAAATGGAGTATACACGATTTGTTAGAAACCTTTGATGGGATGTTCGACCCGGATTGTCATTTTGTCGCATATGATGCGCTTGTTCTTTTCCGTACCTATACACAAAATAAGATGCGATACTATAAAAAAAAAAAAAAAACAGAAATAGAAAATTTGCGCTTAGTAAAAAAACGGACAAGAGCATGTCAGGCCATGCTAAGTGTAGTGTTCCTTAGTTATTCAAGAGACCCTTATTCTTTTAAAAAGCTCGTACCCGAATTTTTTTTCTTTATTTTATTCTGGTATATTGTCGGCTTGTATACCAAATTAGATTTTTTTTGTACTAACGGCCACTGAGCTATACTACGGACAGACAGATAGACAGACGGACATAGTGAAACCATAACGGTTCCTAATTTTCTACGAAATTCTAAAAATGGGTACAAAGAGCGTCTGGTAAAAAATCTACAATTTAATTATACAAACGAATGTTAGAAAGGCTTTATAAATAATCGCTCCATGAAAAAAAATCATTAAAAATTGAGACCATAAAAGAAATCGATGTAAAAGTTGATATGTACCTACTATAAAAAAAATATTTTTGGGTAATCAGCTAACAATCCCGAATATAGAGTCAAATAAGATTATCTACTCCATCTACTTATCTGTGATTACTCCACAAATATGCACTTAACATAATTTGAACGACTGACTTCCTGCTAATTGTGTTAAAGAAAATTAGTCCATTCAAATTTAATAAATTCATATTGTTCTCTCAAAGCCACCATAATTATTTTATGTATAATAATATCTTAAACCCGTCTACGTAACTCATCCATCTGTAAAATGGTTAGTGGATGTTTATTTGCACCGACACTTGTAAATTACGAAATAAGGTGACCACTACCTCGGTCATTCACCTTACAATGACAGCTCATTGCCGAGCAGTAGTGTTGGGAACTCATCTTAATTTCAAGTATCTATAATAGGGTGTATGCCGTGTGGTGACGGCAGTAAGAATACATTTGTCACCACCCCAACTCCTCCTGCGGGTGTCGTAAGTGTCGACTAAGGGATTGAAGTGTCACTGATGGGCAGCAGCGTCGTCATAGTGGACACATTACTGCGATCGCCAATCCGCTTGACCAGCGTGGCTATTATGGGCATTTACCTCCTAATGCGTCTATTAGGCATAGTTAACAGGAGAGGCCTATGTCCAGCAGTGGACTATCATAGCATGATGATGATGATGATATAAGGGTGTCCCATATTTTACGAATTTTTGAAATCAATAACGCATACCCCCTAAATCGGTTTCTTTTACTTACCTCAAAGCACTCTTAAAATAAATTTCAGTTCATTCCTGTAACCACAACTCGTACCGACTTTTGGGGACGGTTGGGGTCAAAGAAGCGGATTTAGGGGGTATGCGTTATTAATTTCTAAAATTCGTAAAATATGGGACACCCAAATTTATATAATACCTACTAGAAGTAGTAGTGTGTGGCCAAACCAATCCAATAAGTGACAATAAACTTGCGATACAAGCTTAATTTCGCTTATTGAAAATTTCAGTTCATTCCTGTAACCGCAACCCGTACCGACTTTTGGGAACGGTTGGGGTTAAAGAAGCGGATTTAGGGGGTATGCGTTATTAATTTCTAAAATTCGTAAAAATTGGGACACCCTAATCCATATAATATCTACTAGAATTAGTAGTGTGTCGCCGCGTGGTAACGTCAATAGGAATATATTAGCCGAACTCCTCCCGTGGGTGTGGTAAGAGTCGGCTAAGGGATTAAAGTGTCACTAACCATTTATTTATCGAAGATTGATGATGGGCAGCAGCATCATGCATTATCGTGGACACACTACTGCGATCGCCAACCCGCTTGCCCATTTACCTCCTAATGCATCCATACGTTTAGGCTAAGGAGAGGCCGTTGTCCAGTAGTGGACTGATGATGGTGATGACGATGATGACGAGCATCAGCGTCATCATAGTGGACACACTCCTGCAATCGCTAACCCGCTGTCCTTGCGCATAGGTAATAGGAGAGGCTTAAGTCCAGCACTAGACTGAAATAGGCTGATGATGATGTATTTACTAATGCATTTTAGCATTGTATAGTGGTAAGTGATGGTGGAAAGGTTCTCGAGGAGTGGCCACGTACCAGAAGGCGCAGCGTGGGTAGGCCCCCCATAAGGTGGGCTGATGACCGGGTGAAGGTCGGAAGAGGAGAGGAGGAATACGCTGGATGCGGGTGGCGCAGGACCGGTCATTGTGGCAATCTTTGGGGAAGGCTTATGTTCAGCAATGGGCGTCTTTCGGCTGATACGATGATTATAGTGATGATGTGTATTTACAAGCTCACGGGCATCCTATAATCTCAATATTCTCATATGTTGTAGGTATTGTCATCATTTGACTCATAGGTAAACCAAATCTAAAAGACACGAGGTATTAAGAATGTGTCTTTTAGTAGCACCCCTGCAAATGTACATCAATGTCAAGGCACAGGGAAAGCCTATTTGCACGCTGAATATTTATTTAATATTAATGAAATCAAGTTTTTTTACACGTTTTTCGTTAAAATCTGAGTGATCATCGTGAAAAGTTAGCTGGTGCAGGGTCCGCCGCGCCGGAGATAGCTACCACCGTCTTACCCGTTAACCTGCCGCAAAATAGTACTGTGTTCCGGTTTGGAGGTAAGATAGCCGATGTAATTACTGGCATAGATAGAGGCAATCCATCTAAGTCCTCAGGATAGTCCTCAGTTCCTACCTTCGTCACAAGAAAAAGTTAAATATATTGCTCTCTTTCCATACCTCAGCAATAATGTACTAAAACACGTTTGTCTATGTTCCACGCTGAACGTGTAACCCAACACTAGTTCAGGCTTTAATCAACTCCAGACCTCTGGGATCATATTGATGTCCCTAATGTAATATACATCAAACCAAATAGACCTAGTTGAGTATTTAATTATTTCATTTCCATTCTTGTATACTTAGACTTCAGTTTTATTGTTGCTGGCATAAAAGGGAGGATTACCTAACTACAAGTAAAGCTTATGAAGTTTTAGCTAAAGTTTTTGTGTTAATTACAATAATAGCTTTATTTGGATGGCTATAAAACTATAAAGGCTTCCATTGCACCAAACCAATCCAATAAGCGACATTAAACTTTGCGATACAAGCTTAATTTCGCTTATTGAATTGGCTCTTTAGTCAATATTAAATCAAAACTTGAATATAGCCCTCCTTGTTAAAAAATGTTTTCTTTTCGTTGGGCCGATTCTGATGATTGGATATCAAAGAAATGCTGAAAATTAAAGGAAATGCTTTGAATTCGTGTGTGTACATGGGAGCATTCCATGAAAACGTCTACTTTTTGTCGCTATAGTTGCTACCCTAATAAAATATGCTATCTGCTAGGAAACACTGTCAATGTTAAAGCCTAATATCACCGAATACCTCAGCTTTCTAATTATTTTTTTCTAAAGTATTAAAAAGACAGTATAGCTTACGACACGTTTTAATGGAAAGCTCCACATATCGATTACTGATCTTGATTTTATTTGGTTAGGTACTAGGTACTAAGGTATGTATGTAAAGTGAGATTAACAGAAATAATTGAAATTCACCAAGTAACTAAACTTCCTTGCCTTGACTCTTCTACCCCTACGCTTTTGAAAAAGCTTAGTACTGCGCACATTACGACTAGACTGTTAAAACTAAGTTTAGGTTTGAGCCGTTTACACTTAGAGAAAAGTAGAGGGACGCAAAATGAACACGACAAATAAAAAAGGCCATACAGAGAAAAACTAAAATCGTGATAAGTATTTTTTTTGTAACCTTTTAAAATATTTAAGAACGGCGTCTACGATGTCGTGCCAGATACTGGCAGCAATCTGTCGGTGGATGGCATTTAATTATTGCCAGAGAAAGCTGCCAGCTCTCAGATCTTCGCTAGATCTTCATTCAGTAACCGTAACATGAGTTGGCAAGTAACAAATTATAATGTTAGCATTCACTCGTTTGTTAGGTACACTGCAAAATCTTGGAACGCGTTGCCATCATCTTTGAGGCAGTGCCATTCAGTGGCATAACTAAAGACACATTGGAAAAAGTTATGGATATCATCATATCACACACTATCGGACGAAAAATAGGTAGTATGCTTGCTTTATATTGAAATACAGTACACAAATACAGTTATAATACAGTTTATATTACATTATTTTATTAATAACAAAATATTATTTGTGTAACTTGTTAACGTATGTTTATCTGTGAGTTAACAACTTCCTCAGGGTCTTGCGACCTAGCGCGTGTTACCTGTCTTACAAAATAAAGGCTTTTCATATTTATTATTCCTTTCGGTTGCCCAAAGGTTAACAGGAAGAGATTTCTTACAAGAATCTTAAGCTAACCTTTGTAGAGTTAGAAGTTGTTTTTTCCCTTACCAATGTATTTATATTGTGCAATAGTTTCATCTCTAATAGGTAATACTTATATTGATTTAAACTTTCACAATTTATCACTCATATTTTAAAGATAAACAGGTCTTCATCGCGTAAACTTACATTTAATTAGCCGCAGTCAGACTGGCGAGAAAATGTATCAACACCTTCGAGCTGCGCGGGTTATTATTAAACATAACTTTACGCGATTACGACCCGTTTGTCTTTAAAGTATATGTAGGTACTACTTGTTGATTCAAAACAAAATCATTAAATTAAGTCAAATAATGTTGTCAAAGCCCTTTTCTTTGCCAATTGTTTGATACGGAATACCGCAATCAGTATTCAGATCACAGACTCGCCCACGACTAGAAGAGTAAGGCTTAGGTAATAAAGTACCGTATAAAGGACATACACTGAAGGTACCTTGATGAATGATAACCAGGATTTTGCCTGTAAGTTGTATTCTTAGAAAGGAAACCTTTTTTTATCCCTGAGCCTGACTGTAGTGTAAGTGGTGAGACTACGGCATTAGAAGTAGCTCTTATACTTAATTAGATCTCTATTTAAAATAACATTTTGGGCTCTTTGAAGATGTGTGGCATGTTTTATCGGTACCTAATGTAAGTGAACAAAATAGCTACTGTTTACTTACCTGGAAAAAGTGAAAAACAACTCATTCCGTGAATAGCTTTTAATAGACAGACCTCAAGCAAAAAATATGCTATCAAGCTCAGGCATAGCAATCTACTAAAGAAGGAGCAGTGAAACAGAGAGTACACCTAAAACACTAAAGAAATAAAATAATCTAAATTACATTCTTAACCTAAATAACGTAATCCCTAATCTAACTACTAAACTATTTTTTATGATACTTAGGGATTTACTACAGCGGTAAATTATATTTTTTTTAGATACAAAATTATTTTTATGCGATTATATTTTATATTTTATATATTTATAGCTTTGCGTATGAAACGTATGAAACCGATGACGATTCAATCAAGTAGGTACATTTTCAGAATAATTTGTTTGATTGAGTATTCATGCCAGCACCGGTTAGTAATTGTGAAGTACCTACTTAGGCAAAGATTCGCTTTAGTTTTGAAACCAGAGGCTGATACTTCGATCTATCTAAGTTCAATAAAGTTTCAAGTGTTTTCAAATAAGGAATGAAATATTTATACCTTTTATAATAATTAATCATTCGTATTTGTGAAGGCCCCACGCACATTACGATGTAATTAATTAATTTTACGCGCTAGTCTTATTACTTTTTAAAACAATGAGAGATATTCTTGAAAGTTTAAATCAATTAAATTACGTGCGCTATCAACAGGTCATTTAAGTAACGTTTGTCATAATTATATACTAACATTGTCCCGTTTTGCTTACAAAAGTATAGATACTATAAAAAGACAAAAATCTCTTCCATTTTAAGTAAACCAAACTGAAATATCCAAAACAATCAGTAAATATTTATTTAGATGTCTGAAGGGCACAAAAGTTGAACAATAAGAAACTTTCTAGTAATACGCCAAAAGCTGGAGAAAAGTTCCATAATTGTCTTGATTTACATATTTTCGTAGACTCTTTGTGTTCTCACGTAGTTTTTAGTTTTTACCACTTACTTTACGTACTTCAGAACGATAAGTACTTACTAACTAATTATAATCAGAATTTGCTAAGCGATTTACATCTATTGGGCACGGTGCCTGTGTAAATGAATACCTATGATTTTGTTTCACAATACGTGTATGTTTTTGATCTTCCTTTCACAAATATTGTGTGTGTTTTACACTTTTGTTACCTACCTACTAATTGATGAATGCCTTTTTCATTCTCTACTGCTAGAAGGTAGTCTCGATTCGGCATTATCTCTGCGTTATTAATATTTAAAACCAGCCTTCTTGTATTCTCATCATGTCATCAGCCTCATCTCAATCCGCTGCTAGACGTAGGCCTCTCCTAAGTATTAACTATGCGTATAGACGGGTTATCGTGTTATTTTATTTTTATTTTGATGAAGAATAAAGAAATATTATCATGAGTATTAACAATTTTAACGAAAACAACCTCATTTTTTAGAGGTTTTATTTCTCACTTTTGACATATATTAATGAGGTTAGTGAGACTATTCTCCGTAATGGCACCAACACCGTTAAAAAAATCTTTTGCACTGAGTAACAACTACGTTTTTTTTTTCAAATATAATAACTCTGAAACTAGGCTATATCCAGAAAAGTTTATATGACATTATAGTTTTTAATACAGGAATACACTGTTAAAATCGTTCGGATTTAAACAGCCCACATCTACTTAAAAGTTGCGTAGAGCCGTAAGAAGGTAGGTAAATCATGAATGTTATAATATTACTTACATAATAACAATGCGTTATTGGTGAATCTAGTCGTAATTACTATAAAGACATGATTGACGTTGCCATGGCAGGTAACGAGGAACAACAAATCATATTTTCTGTTATATGAGTAAGTAGGTAAAGGTACGCATTTATTTCAGTTAACAGATAAGGCTCATTTTGTGTCGATTACTGGCTTCGTTAATTCGTAGAAAATAAATTGTATGCCCTGTGACCTAATTAACCATTCTTAGATCCTGCCGCTCAGGCAGTAAAATTCGCCAGTGAATATTGAATTAATAGTGTAGTAAATAATTATTCTAGGATTAATTTTTATCAGGTCTCTGGGTGGCTTGGCTAGAAAAACTACTCAAAAAAATAAGTTAAATTGTATTCATAGATTTTGAATAATTACATGGCTAAACCAGCAATCACAACCGCTACATACACGAGAAAAAAAATCACATCAAATGACAAAAATCATGGCCTTCCTTTCGTTTCCGATACCACGTATGTTATTACAAAACAAAAATCTCACTTTGAAGCCTTTCTGTCGCTATATAATTATGTTTAAGTGACTTAGGCGTGTGTTGCCCTTTACAATAGATAAATAAATATATCACATACATAATTATTAGGGCATGCAAACCGGTTATGGAAAGTATGGAAAAATCGGTTAATAACCGGTTATTTATTGTAATATCATACAATTAAAAACTGGTTTGCACGTCCTAATAATTATATACGTATCGGGAACCCTAATGACAGCCGAGCTAAGAGGGGTAGGATTTTAGTTATCTGCCTCCTAGCTACTTGTTACTCGTTACTAACAGTAGGTACTCAGAATCTTGTATCTACGCATCTACGCAGTAGTAGAAAACGAATGGAGAGTTCTAAGCTTGCGTCCATGCATAGATGCATACCCCATAGAAATAACTTTCTTCGTAAGAATGTAAACCCTTCACATAACAAGACAAGAGTGAATCGTTCTATGTCTAACACGGGAATGAATTGATGAACACTGAAGTAGTGACCTTTTATACTGTCAGGTCACCAGCCACCTGTTCATAGGCTGGTATCATCTACCTGCAAACCTGCATGGACCAAGCAAAGACCACTCCAAGCAAAACTTTGCTTATCGTTTTCTAGATTTAGTAACTCATATCTCCGACACGGCCATACTGACAAGACAAGCGTCCTCGCTTGTATCTGAAACAAACACGTACATCAGTAATCTTTGTCACCACTCGGTTACTCCTGACCAAATTATTTGTCTACGTAAAATCAACTCAAGGAAAATAATTTTATTCTTTGCAACTGAATTTAGGATCACTTAAAGTCAATTCATTACCACCAATTTAAATGCAAGACCAGACAAGTACCACCTGGCTTTCATAGCCACCTTTTACGTAAAACACATGACGGCAAACTTTCGGAAGCAGGTCTCTCATTCGTGGCCTATTGGTTATCACATAACCACACTACGCGCATCCCCAAGGGATCGCCGAGTCAACCCTATGACTCTACGGTCTCTACAAGACCCGACCTCCGCCAGAGCTTATCGCGCACCGCGTACCCACGGACTACTCAAAGGTAGACACCGACTTCTAACGGGCTACGGCTACGATCAAGCCTCTGGTACGGTCGACCAACCGAACTGAGAACCTCATCCTTCATGCCACAACAATCTTCATCTACTTCACGTGGTACTTGGCTTTCTAGCATTTTCATTAACAACAAAATGTTATCTGCATTCAATCATTTATGAACTTCAATTTGTTAGACAATTTTGATAGTGCCACCAGCTCAGTTTCAGTTACCAGTAAAATCAAAATTAAGGAAACACAAGTCACGTTTATGTCTATCGGAAACTCACATTGTGACATAGTCACCTCATCCCGTTTAACAACAATAACTTATTTTGTGGCATTGCCAAAATGATCTCAATTAATGAATGATTCAAATTAGTCAACCTCTCGACTCAAACAAAAACGTAAATTACTCAACCAGGTTACATTATAACCATCCGATTTCATTTCAGTCCATCGGATTGTTAGGATCCAATAACCTATCAGAAGTTAACCATCTCAGCCGCGTAAGTGCTACTCCTCGCAAAGAGTATACTGCACATAAAAAGCAGTCCACGTGCACCTTTTACATGCTCCGGAACTTCCGATGCGATTATTCGATTACGCTCAATCCCTCGGACTTGCTCTCGGTCCATTGAAAGCTCACATGACTGATGATTAGAACTCATTAAATTTAAAAATTACCCTTTCCGCATTTAAAGTAGTTAATAGATGATTTTAATGCCGCAATTCAGAATCATATTTTCTTAAGGTACTCGTTTAATCAACCCAGGGAATAAAATCAACTTCATTAACATTCGAAATAGACTAGTCAGTCTAACTATGTACTTACTACTTTACTAGCCAGTAACCGACACAGTTCTACAATAGTCAAATGAAACACTTCAACAAACCAACAAATGGGTTGCAGTACTCACAGCAGTTACAATACTCCAGATGCTACACCCAGCAACTGAGTCTTAACAACCACCTACATGGCTGTCGCACAATCTAAACGCCTTGACCACATACACCATTAAACCAAACGAACGCCACTCACAATCGTGGCCGCACTGAGACGGAAAAATAGATCCGATTTTACACCTACGACTACGAATGATAAATGGTGTATGTAGTCTGAGAAAACTGAACCCAACAAAAATGTAAAAAGTTTCATTCCACGATTGCAAACTAATTGATTAATTTCAATAAAACTTACAATTTTAATTGAACTAAAGAAGTCAAACTGAAACTATTGACAGCCCAAATGATAAGAAATTATTATCATCACCATCATCATGACAGTCATCATGATCATCATCATGACCACCATCATGACCTTCACCATGACCTTCACCATGACCTTCACCATGACCTTCACCGTGACCTTCACCGTGACCTTCATCATGACCTTCACCATGACCTTCACCGTGACCTTCATCGTGACCTTCATCATGACCTTCATCATGACCTTTCAGAAATTATTATAACCGATCTCAATGCGTTTAATAAAACTTGTTTATTTTAAACTTGCGTAACTGTAACATTGATGTCTAATTTAGTTTCAATTTTGCATTTCTTCCTCCATTTTTTTTTTAACTCTAAATAATCGAAAGGGAATAAACCCTCGATGGCTACAAAACAACATTAGTTTCACCAATTAGCTCAGACCTCAAATAGCCCAACAAAAATGTGAACTGCTCAGCGGATTAACAACGTGTCCACACCACGTGCTGCACCACGTGTTCACGGTAGGCAGTAGCGACACCTGCTACGCCACCGGGCATGACATCAACAACTTGCAGGCCGGCAGCTCGTTCTGATTCACCATGTTGAACTGTAATCATCAAATTGTACGATATCATTTTTATCACAAAAACAAAGTAAAGTCAAAGCCGACTGATTTCCCTTTTTTTTTCAAGTAGACTAGCAATAAGCAGTTTTGAACAGATGTTGAGATAATTGGAATGCTAGACCTAATCATAACACTAAGTACCTAAAGTTTGAGGTTAGACACTGACCTCATCTTATACTCGACATCAAAATAAGATTGTGCTTCACTTTACTATAGTCAAATTAATCTCGCAAATAATAAAACGTATTAAAAACACAAAAACTTAACGTTACAAACAGAAATGTCAACCGTTAGTTCTTTAAACTACTGCTTCTAATTTTTCATTAAAACAATTGGAAAGAAACCTGTCCTTTGATTTCCGTTGCTCCAAAATAACCATGGAGTTGGCGTCTTCAATTCTTAATTTCTTGGACATAGGTATCGCAAGAAATTGCGCTCGTTTCATCGTCACAGCATATTCATCATGGATGAAACTGTAGACTACTATGACAGTGAGTTTGTTGATCTTGAAGTTGAACATCTGTAACGGTAATTTCACACGCATAGAAAACTTTTAACACAAGGCATGGATTGAAAATGTTTATCACTATCACAAATTAATTTTTGGTAGACTCGAAAACAAAACAAAGGGCTACCTGCCCATATTTTGGTACTGCTAGTATTTCACAACTAAGTAAGTAATAAGTATGGGTCATGATATACTTTGAAATCACTAGAATTACTGTTTTTATTTCTTTTTTTTTTTCAATAGGGTAGGATACCTACCCACACGTTTTCTTACAACAGTAATCACAAAAAAAGAACAAAGCAGTTTTCTAAATCACAACTGAAATCAAACTTAACTGCAAACATAGTGAACAATCATTACCTTACCAACTGTTGTCGATTTTAAACCTTACCGTTTACATGTGGTACAATACCAGTACGCTTAGCACTCGTTGTGGGCAAGTCTGAATCCTTTATCCCACTTGCTGATATCGCGAGCCCTAATGACAGCCGAGCTAAGAGGGGTAGGATTTTAGTTATCTGCCTCCTAGCTACTTGTTACTCGTTACTAACAGTAGGTACTCAGAATCTTGTATCTACGCATCTACGCAGTAGTAGAAAACGAATGGAGAGTTCTAAGCTTGCGTCCATGCATAGATGCATACCCCATAGAAATAACTTTCTTCGTAAGAATGTAAACCCTTCACATAACAAGACAAGAGTGAATCGTTCTATGTCTAACACGGGAATGAATTGATGAACACTGAAGTAGTGACCTTTTATACTGTCAGGTCACCAGCCACCTGTTCATAGGCTGGTATCATCTACCTGCAAACCTGCATGGACCAAGCAAAGACCACTCCAAGCAAAACTTTGCTTATCGTTTTCTAGATTTAGTAACTCATATCTCCGACATACGAATACATAGACAACTACAATCACTATTTTGGCTTAGCGTTTTTACTATACTTTCTTTGGATTGGTGTTTAAATAATCTTGCAGTATCTTTTTATTGAAAAATGCTTTATAAAAATCCAAACTAGGTACTTAATGAATCAAAACAATGTAAATCACTGTATTTCCTTGTTATATTATGTATATTTGCTAAAACTTATTTTCTACTCGTAGTTTTCAATAAAAATATACTGCAAGATTATTTACCTTTTTTTAACACCAAACCAAACAGAGTATAAAGCTGACTCTGGCCCTAAATGTATACAATGTAAGCCCACAGTCGAGTACCTATACGAAAAGTAATTATGTAAAAAAGGGACAATCTTGCACAAATCGAACCTAATTATTCCCATGGGCCATAATTAAGGCTTTTGTATATATTATAATATTTATTGCCAGGCAGTGATATATATTATAATATTTATGTATTTATTTATTGATACGAAATTTAGGATCAGTAAGGAGGATATTGTATTAGTAGCCGTAACAGATAACCTTGAATAATTTCATGGTAACATACCCAATATCACAACGACAAATGAAATGTTATTACTAACCGGTGTGAAGTTAGCGGCCAAAGTTAGCAGCCGAAGATAACCCGGCCAAATTAAGGAGTCGAGAATATTTCAGTGAGAAAATGCTCAAAAAGTCTGCCCAAATGCAACGTTTCCTTGAAATAGTGAACAAAACATGCCAAATATCAAAATTTACTAATTGAAATAAAAAACTAGACCTGGCCGCTAACTTTTCCATTTAGCAGCCGACCGTATTATCTCCTAATAAAACGGCAAGCAAGGGAATTTTACATGATTCGAGTAGACAGAGACAGTAGCTTCAAAATGTAGTAGAAGCGAAAGTGATACCCGATCTATAACTTAGCGAAAAGGGTAGACCAAGGAAGGACTCTGAAAATTTTGAAGGTTCGTACGAATTTCAACCAATATTAATATGACGGACGGCAAGCAAGAGATTTTTAAGGACAAACTCGTTTAAACACATCCAAAAGCAGTCCAACGGTGCAGATTTCAAAGTGATACCCGATCTTTTTGATGGAAAACTATACAGTTGTATTTTAAATGTTTGGTATTTTTAAGCGTCGCGCTGAAGGTTGACTTTCTCTAGATAGAACGGCAAGCAAGGAGGTTTTGGAACATGCACCGTTATAGATAGAGAGAGTAGCTTAAAGGTAGGTGAGAAGTTAAAGTGATACCCGATCGATAACTTAGTGAAAAGGGTAGACCAAGGCAAAATATTCGCGATTTTGGAGTTACGTGCGAATTTTTCACTATTTGATTATGACGGACGGCAAGCAAGAGATTTTCAAAGGCAAATACGCTTAGACACATCCAATAGCATCATAAAAAGCTAAATTTCAAAGTGATACCCAATCTTTTTGATGGCAAAAACTACGAATGAATATAAAAATGCCCTATGTTTATTCTTAAGTGTATCACTGATTGCTAATTATCTCTACATAGGACGGCAAGCAAGGAGATTTTGAAACGTGCCACATGTAGACAGATAGACTAGGTTATTGTTATTTAAGAAATAATTTTGATACCCGAACGTTGACTTAGAGAAAACGGGCAGAGAGTAGCGAAAATCAAGGTAGGAGTGAACTGAACACAAATTAAAAGTTAGCAGCCGACCTTATTATCTCCTACTAAAACGGCAAGCAAGGGGATTTCACAACATGATTCGAGTAGACAGATATAGTAGCTTCAAAATGTAGTAGAAGCGAAAGTGATACTCGATCTATAACTTAGCGAAAAGGGTAGACCAAGGAAGGACTCTGAAAATTTTGAAGGTTCGTACGAATTTCAACCAATATTAATATGACGGACGGCAAGCAAGAGATTTTTAAGGACAGACTCGTTTAAACACATCCAAAAGCAGTCCAACGGTGCAGATTTCAAAGTGATACCCGATCTTTTTGATGGAAAACTATCCAGTTGTATTTTAAATATTTGGTATTTTTAAGCGTCGCGCTGAAGGTTGACTTTCTCTAAATAGAACGGCAAGCAAGGAGGTTTTGAAACATGCACCGTATACATAGAGAGAGTAGCTTAAATGTAGGTGAGAAGTTAAAGTGATACCCGATCGATAACTTAGTGAAAAGGGTAGACCATGGCAAAATCTTCGCGATTTTGGAGTTACATGCGAATTTCGCACTATTTGATTATGACGGACGGCAAGCAAGAGATTTTCAAAGGCAAATACGCTTAAACACGTCCAAAAGCATCATAAAAAGCTAAATTTAAAAGTGATACCCAATCTTTTTGATGGCAAAAAATACGAATGAATATAAAAATGCCCTATGTTTATTCTTAAGTGTATCAATGATTGCTAATTATCTCTACATAGGACGGCAAGCAAGGAGATTTCGAAACGTGCCACATGTAGACAGATAGACTAGTTTATTGTTATTTAAGAAATGAAGTTGATACCCGAACGTTGACTTAGAGAAAACGGGCAGAGAGTAGCGAAAATCGAGGTAGGAGTGAATTTAACACAAATTAAAAGTTAGCAGCCGACCGTATTATCTCCTACTAAAACGGCAAGCAAGGGAATTTCACAACATGATTCGAGTAGACAGATATAGTAGCCTCAAAATGTAGTAGAAGCGAAAGTGATACCCGATCTATAACTTAGCGAAAAGGGTAGACCAAGGAAGGACTGAAAATTTTGAAGGTTCGTACGAATTTCAACCAATATTAATATGACGGACGGCAAGCAAGAGATTTTTAAGGACAGACTCGTTTAAACACATCCAAAAGCAGTCTAACGGTGCAGATTTCAAAGTGATACCCGATCTTTTTGATGGAAAACTATCCAGTTGTATTTGAAATGTTTGGTATTTTTAAGCGTCGCGCTGAAGGTTGACTTTCTCTAAATAGAACGGCAAGCAAGGAGGTTTTGGAACATGCCACGTATAGATAGAGAGAGTAGCTTAAAGGTAGGTGAGAAGTTAAAGTGATACCCGATCGATAACTTAGTGAAAAGGGTAGACCAAGGCAAAATCTTCGCGATTTTGGAGTTACGTGCGAATTTTGCACTATTTGATTATGACGGACGGCAAGCAAGAAATTTTCAAAGGCAAATACGCTTAGACACGTCCAAAAGCATCATAAAAAGCTAAATTTCAAAGTGATACCCAATCTTTTTGATGGCAAAAAATAAGAATGAATATAAAAATGCCCTATGTTTATTCTAAAGTGTATCACTGATTGCGAATTATCTCTACATAGGACGGCAAGCAAGGAGATTTTGAAACGTGCCACATGTAGACAAAAAGACTAGGTTATTGTTATTTAAGAAATGAAGTTGATACCCGAACGTTGACTTAGAGAAAACGGGCAGAGAGTAGCGAAAATCGAGGTAGGAGTGAATTGAACACAAATTAAAAGTTAGCAGCCGACCGTATTATCTCCTACTAAAACGGGAAGCAAGGGAATTTCACAACATGATTCGAGTAGACAGATATAGTAGCTTCAAAATGTATTACAAGCGAAAGTGATACCCGATCTATAACTTAGCGAAAAGGGTAGACCAAGAAAGGACTCTGAAAATTTTGAAGGTTCGTACGAATTTCAACCAATATTAATATGACGGACGGCAAGCAAGAGATTTTTAAGGACAGACTCGTTTAAACACATCCAAAAGCAGTCTAACGGTGCAGATTTCAAAGTGATACCCGATCTTTTTGATGGAAAACTATCCAGTTGTATTTGAAATGTTTGGTATTTTTAAGCGTCGCGCTGAAGGTTGACTTTCTCTAAATAGAACGGCAAGCAAGGAGGTTTTGGAACATGCCACGTATAGATAGAGAGAGTAGCTTAAAGGTAGGTGAGAAGTTAAAGTGATACCCGATCGATAACTTAGTGAAAAGGGTAGACCAAGGCAAAATCTTCGCGATTTTGGAGTTACATGCGAATTTCGCACTATTTGATTATGACGGACGGCAAGCAAGAGATTTTCAAAGGCAAATACGCTTAGACACGTCCAAAAGCATCATAAAAAGCTAAATTTCAAAGTGATACCCAATCTTTTTGATGGCAAAAAATACGAATGAATATAAAAATGCCCTATGTTTATTCTTAAGTGTATCACTGATTACTAATTATCTCTACATAGGACGGCAAGCAAGGAGATTTTGAAACGTGCCACATGTAGACAGATAGACTAGGTTATTGTTATTAAAGAAATAATTTTGATACCCGAACGTTCACTTAGAGAAAACGGGCAGAGAGTAGCGAAAATCGAGGTAGGAGTGAATTGAACACAAATTAAAAGTTAGCAGCCGACCTTATTATCTCCTACTAAAACGGCAAGCAAGAGGATTTCACAACATGATTCGAGTAGACAGATATAGTAGCTTCAAAATGTAGTAGAAGCGAAAGTGATACTCGATCTATAACTTAGCGAAAAGGGTAGACCAAGGAAGGACTCTGAAAATTTTGAAGGTTCGTACGAATTTCAACCAATATTAATATGACGGACGGCAAGCAAGAGATTTTTAAGGACAGACTCGTTTAAACACATCCAAAAGCAGTCTAACGGTGCAGATTTCAAAGTGATACCCGATCTTTTTGATGGAAAACTATCCAGTTGTATTTTAAATATTTGGTATTTTTAAGCGTCGCGCTGAAGGTTGACTTTCTCTAAATAGAATGGCAAGCAAGGAGGTTTTGAAACATGCACCGTATACATAGAGAGAGTAGCTTAAAAATAGGTGAGAAGTAAAAGTGATACCCGATCGATAACTTAGTGAAAAGGGTAGACCAAGGCAAAATCTTCGCGATTTAGGAGTTACATACGAATTTCGCACTATTTGATTATCACGGACGGCAAGCAAGAGATTTCCAAAGGCAAATACGCTTAGACACGTCCAAAAGCATCATAAAAAGCTAAATTTCAAAGTGATACCCAATCTTTTTGATGGCAAAAAATAAGAATGAATATAAAAATGCCCTATGTTTATTCTAAAGTGTATCACTGATTGCGAATACTCGAATCATGTTGTGAATACTCCTTGCTTGCCGTTTTAGTAGGAGATAATACTGTCGGCTGCTAACTTTTAATTTGTGTTAAATTCACTCGTACCTCGATTTTCGCTACTCTCTGCCCGTTTTCTCTAAGTCAACGTTCGGGTATCAACTTCGTTTCTTAAATAACAATAAACTAGTATATCTGTCTACATGAGGCACGTTTCAAAATCTCCTTGCTTGCCGTCCTATGTAGAGATAATTAGCAATCAGTGATACACTTAAGAATAAACATAGGGCATTTTTATATTCATTCGTATTTTTTGCCATCAAAAAGATTGGCTATCACTTTGAAAGTTAGCTTTTTATGATGCTATTGGACGTGTCTAAGCGTATTTGCCTTTGAAAATCTCTTGCTTGCCGTCCGTCATATTAATATTGGTTGAAATTCGTACGAACCTTCAAAATTTTCAGTCCTTCCTTGGTCTACCCTTTTCGCTAAGTTATAGATCGGGTATCACTTTAACTTCTCACCTACCTTTAAGCTACTTTCTCTATATATACGGTGCATGTTTCAAAACCTCCTTGCTTGCCGTTCTATTTAGAGAAAGTCAACCTTCAGCGCGACGCTTAAAAATACCAAACATTTAAAATACAACTGGATAGTTATCCATCAAAAAGATCGGGCATCACTTTGAAATCTGCACCGTTGGACTGCTTTTGTATGTGGTTAAACGAGTCTGCCCTTAAAAATCTCTTGCTTGCCGTCCGTCATATTAATATTGGTTGAAATTCGTACGAACCTTCATAATTTTCAGAGTCCTTCCCTGGTCTACCCTTTTCGCTAAGTTATAGATCGGGTATCACTTTCGCTTCTACTACATTTTGAAGCTACTGTATCTATCTACTCGAACCATGTTGTAAAATTCCCTTGCTTGCCGTTTTAGTAGGAGATAATACGGTCGGCTGCTAACTTTTAATTTGTGTTAAATTCACTCCTACCTCGATTTTCGCTACTCTCTGCCCGTTTTCTCTAAGTCAACGTTCGGGTATCAACTTCATTTCTTAAATAACAATAACCTAGTATATCTGTCTACATGTGGCACGTTTCAAAATCTCCTTGCTTGCCGTCCTATGTAGAGATAATTAGCAATCAGTGATACACTTAAAAATAAACATAGGGCATTTTAATATTCATTCGTATTTTTTGCCATCAAAAAGATTGGGTATCACTTTGAAATTTAGCTTTTAATGATTCTTTTGGACGTGTCTAAGCGTATTTGCCTTTGAAAAGCTCTTGCTTGCCGTCCGTCATAATCAAATTGAACGAAATTCGCATGTAACTCCAAAATCGCGAAGATTTTGCCTTCGTCTACCCTTTTCACTAAGTTATCGATCGGGTATCACTTTAACTTCTCACCTACCTTTAAGCTACTCTCTTTATGTATACGGTGCATGTTTCAAAACCTCCTTGCTTGCCGTTCTATTTAGAGAAAGTCAACCTTCAGCGCGACGCTTAAAAATACCAAACATTTAAAATACACCTGGATAGTTTTCCATCAAAAAGATCGGGTATCACTTTGAAATCTGCACCGTTGGACTGCTTTTGGATGTGTTTAAACGAGTCTGTCCTTTAAAATCTCTTGCTTGCCGTCCGTCATATTAATATTGGTTGAAATTCGTACGAACCTTCAAAATTTTCAGAGTCCTTCCTTGGTCTACCCTTTTCGCTAAGTTATAGATCGGGTATCACTTTCGCTTCTACTACATTTTGAAGCTACTATATCTGTCTACTCGAATCATGTTGTAAAATCCCCTTGCTTGCCGTTTTAGTAGGAGATAATACTGTCGGCTGCTAACTTTTAATTTGTGTTAAATTCACTCGTACCTCGATTTTCGCTACTCTCTGCCCGTTTTCTCTAAGTCAACGTTCGGGTATCAACTTCGTTTCTTAAATAACAATAAACTAGTATATCTGTCTACATGAGGCACGTTTCAAAATCTCCTTGCTTGCCGTCCTATGTAGAGATAATTAGCAATCAGTGATACACTTAAGAATAAACATAGGGCATTTTTATATTCATTCGTATTTTTTGCCATCAAAAAGATTGGCTATCACTTTGAAAGTTAGCTTTTTATGATGCTATTGGACGTGTCTAAGCGTAATTGCCTTTGAAAATCTCTTGCTTGCCGTCCGTCATATTAATATTGGTTGAAATTCGTACGAACCTTCAAAATTTTCAGTCCTTCCTTGGTCTACCCTTTTCGCTAAGTTATAGATCGGGTATCACTTTAACTTCTCACCTACCTTTAAGCTACTTTCTCTATATATACGGTGCATGTTTCAAAACCTCCTTGCTTGCCGTTCTATTTAGAGAAAGTCAACCTTCAGCGCGACGCTTAAAAATACCAAACATTTAAAATACAACTGGATAGTTATCCATCAAAAAGATCGGGCATCACTTTGAAATCTGCACCGTTGGACTGCTTTTGTATGTGGTTAAACGAGTCTGCCCTTAAAAATCTCTTGCTTGCCGTCCGTCATATTAATATTGGTTGAAATTCGTACGAACCTTCAAAATTTTCAGAGTCCTTCCCTGGTCTACCCTTTTCGCTAAGTTATAGATCGGGTATCACTTTCGCTTCTACTACATTTTGAAGCTACTGTATCTATCTACTCGAACCATGTTGTAAAATTCCCTTGCTTGCCGTTTTAGTAGGAGATAATACGGTCGGCTGCTAACTTTTAATTTGTGTTAAATTCACTCCTACCTCGATTTTCGCTACTCTCTGCCCGTTTTCTCTAAGTCAACGTTCGGGTATCAACTTCATTTC
This sequence comes from Thaumatotibia leucotreta, assembly GCA_025490895.1. Classification (NCBI taxonomy): domain Eukaryota; kingdom Metazoa; phylum Arthropoda; class Insecta; order Lepidoptera; family Tortricidae; genus Thaumatotibia; species Thaumatotibia leucotreta. The sequence goes on along the minus strand of JALPQI010030420.1, from coordinate 116,832 downwards.
TTAAATAACAATAACCTAGTATATCTGTCTACATGTGGCACGTTTCAAAATCTCCTTGCTTGCCGTCCTATGTAGAGATAATTAGCAATCAGTGATACACTTAAAAATAAACATAGGGCATTTTAATATTCATTCGTATTTTTTGCCATCAAAAAGATTGGGTATCACTTTGAAATTTAGCTTTTAATGATTCTTTTGGACGTGTCTAAGCGTATTTGCCTTTGAAAAGCTCTTGCTTGCCGTCCGTCATAATCAAATTGAACGAAATTCGCATGTAACTCCAAAATCGCGAAGATTTTGCCTTCGTCTACCCTTTTCACTAAGTTATCGATCGGGTATCACTTTAACTTTTCACCTACCTTTAAGCTACTTTCCCCATGTATACGGTGCATGTTTCAAAATCTCCTTGCTTGCCGTTCTATTTAGAGAAAGTCAACCTTCAGCGCGACGCTTAAAAATACCAAACATTTAAAATACAACTGGACAGTTTTCCATCAAAAAGATCGGGTATCACTTTGAAATCTGCACCGTTGGACTGCTTTTGGATGTGTTTAAACGAGTCTGTCCTTTAAAATCTCTTGCTTGCCGTCCGTCATATTAATATTGGTTGAAATTCGTACGAACCTTCAAAATTTCCAGAGTCCTTCCTTGGTCTACCCTTTTCGCTAAGTTATAGATCGAGTATCACTTTCGCTTCTACTACATTTTGAAGCTACTATATCTGTCTACTCGAATCATGTTGTGAAATCCCCTTGCTTGCCGTTTTAGTAGGAGATAATAAGGTCGGCTGCTAACTTTTAATTTGTGTTCAATTCACTCCTACCTCGAGTTTCGCTACTCTCTGCCCGTTTTCTCTAAGTCAACGTTCGGGTATCAAAATTATTTCTTAAATAACAATAACCTAGTCTATCTGTCTACATGTGGCACGTTTCAAAATCTCCTTGCTTGCCGTCCTATGTAGAGATAATTAGCAATCAGTGATACACTTAAGAATAAACATAGGGCATTTTTATATTCATTCGTATTTTTTGCCATCAAAAAGATTGGCTATCACTTTGAAATTTAGCTTTTAATGATTCTTTTGGACGTGTCTAAGCGTATTTGCCTTTGAAAATCTCTTGCTTGCCGTCCGTCATAATCAAATTGAACGAAATTCGCATGTAACTCCAAAATCGCGAAGATTTTGCCTTCGTCTACCCTTTTCACTAAGTTATCGATCGGGTATCACTTTAACTTCTCACCTACCTTTAAGCTTCTCTCTTTATGTATACGGTGCATGTTTCAAAACCTCCTTGCTTGCCGTTCTATTTAGAGAAAGTCAACCTTCAGCGCGACGCTTAAAAATACCAAACATTTAAAATACAACTGGATAGTTATCCATCAAAAAGATCGGGCATCACTTTGAAATCTGCACCGTTGGACTGCTTTTGTATGTGGTTAAACGAGTCTGCCCTTAAAAATCTCTTGCTTGCCGTCCGTCATATTAATATTGGTTGAAATTCGTACGAACCTTCAAAATTTTCAGAGTCCTTCCTTGGTCTACCCTTTTCGCTAAGTTATAGATCGGGTATCACTTTCGCTTCTACTACATTTTGAAGCTACTATATCTGTCTACTCGAATCATGTTGTGAAATCTCCTTGCTTGCCGTTTTAGTAGGAGATAATACTGTCGGCTGCTAACTTTTAATTTGTGTTAAATTCACTCGTACCTCGATTTTCGCTACTCTCTGCCCGTTTTCTCTAAGTCAACGTTCGGGTATCAACTTCATTTCTTAAATAACAATAACCTAGTATATCTGTCTACATGTGGCACGTTTCAAAATCTCCTTGCTTGCCGTGCTATGTAGAGATAATTAGCAATCAGTGATACACTTAAAAATAAACATAAGGCATTTTAATATTCATTCGTATTTTTTGCCATCAAAAAGATTGGGTATCACTTTGAAATTTAGCTTTTTATGATGCTTTTGGACGTGTCGTGTCTAAGCGTATTTGCCTTTGAAAATCTCTTGCTTGCCGTCCGTCATAATCAAATTGAACGAAATTCGCATGTAACTCCAAAATCGCGAAGATTTTGCCTTCGTCTACCCTTTTCACTAAGTTATCGATCGGGTATCACTTTAACTTCTCACCTACCTTTAAGCTACTCTCCCTATGTATACGGTGCATGTTTCAAAACCTCCTTGCTTGCCGTTCTATTTAGAGAAAGTCAACCTTCAGCGCGACGCTTAAAAATACCAAACATTTAAAATACAACTGGATAGTTTTCCATCAAAAAGATCGGGTATCACTTTGAAATCTGCATCGTTGGACTGCTTTTGGATGTGTTTAAACGAGTCTGTCCTTAAAAATCTCTTGCTTGCCGTCCGTCATATTAATATTGGTTGAAATTCGTACGAACCTTCAAAATTTTCAGAGTCCTTCCTTGGTCTACCCTTTTCGCTAAGTTGTAGATCGGGTATCATTTTCGCTTGTACTACATTTTAAAGCTACTATATCTGTCTACTCGAATCATGTTGTGAAATCCCCTTGCTTGCCGTTTTAGTAGGAGATAATACGGTCGGCTGCTAACTTTTAATTTGTGTTAAATTCACTCCTACCTCGATTTTCGCTACTCTCTGCCCGTTTTCTCTAAGTCAACGTTCGGGTATCAACTTCATTTCTAAAAAAACAATAACCTAGTCTATCTGTCTACATGTGGCACGTTTCAAAATCTCCTTGCTTGCCGTCATATGTAGAGATAATTAGCAATCAGTGATACACTTAAGAATAAACATAGGGCATTTTTATATTCATTCGTATTTTTTGCCATCAAAAAGATTGGGTATCACTTTGAAATTTAGCTTTTTATGATGCTTTTGGACGTGTCGTGTCTAAGCGTATTTGCCTTTGAAAATCTCTTGCTTGCCGTCCGTCATAATCAAATTGTGCGAAATTCGCATGTAACTCCAAAATCGCGAAGATTTTGCCTTGGTCTACCCTTTTCACTAAGTTTTCGATCGGGTATCACTTTAACTTCTCACCAACCTTTAAGCTACTCTCTCTATATATACGGTGCATGTTTCAAAACCTCCTTGCTTGCCGTTCTATTTAGAGAAAGTCAACCTTCAGCGCGACGCTTAAAAATACCAAACATTTAAAATACAACTGGATAGTTTTCCATCAAAAAGATCGGGTATCACTTTGAAATCTGCATCGTTGGACTGCTTTTGGATGTGTTTAAACGAGTCTGTCCTTAAAAATCTCTTGCTTGCCGTCCGTCATATTAATATTGGTTGAAATTCGTACGAACCTTCAAAATTTTCAGAGTCCTTCCTTGGTCTACCCTTTTCGCTAAGTTATAGATCGGGTATCACTTTCGCTTCTACTACATTTTGAAGCTACTATATCTGTCTACTCGAATCATGTTGTGAAATCTCCTTGCTTGCCGTTTTAGTAGGAGATAATACTGTCGGCTGCTAACTTTTAATTTGTGTTAAATTCACTCGTACCTCGATTTTCGCTACTCTCTGCCCGTTTTCTCTAAGTCAACGTTCGGGTATCAACTTCATTTCTTAAATAACAATAACCTAGTATATCTGTCTACATGTGGCACGTTTCAAAATCTCCTTGCTTGCCGTGCTATGTAGAGATAATTAGCAATCAGTGATACACTTAAAAATAAACATAAGGCATTTTAATATTCATTCGTATGTTTTGCCATCAAAAAGATTGGGTATCACTTTGAAATTTAGCTTTTTATGATTCTTTTGGACGTGTCTAAGCGTATTTGCCTTTGAAAATCTCTTGCTTGCCGTCCGTCATAATCAAATTGTGCGAAATTCGCATGTAACTCCAAAATCGCGAAGATTTTGCCTTGGTCTACCCTTTTCACTAAGTTTTCGATCGGGTATCACTTTAACTTCTCACCAACCTTTAAGCTACTCTCTCTATATATACGGTGCATGTTTCAAAACCTCCTTGCTTGCCGTTCTATTTAGAGAAAGTCAACCTTCAGCGCGACGCTTAAAAATACCAAACATTTAAAATACAACTGGATAGTTTTCCATCAAAAAGATCGGGTATCACTTTGAAATCTGCATCGTTGGACTGCTTTTGGATGTGTTTAAACGAGTCTGTCCTTAAAAATCTCTTGCTTGCCGTCCGTCATATTAATATTGGTTGAAATTCGTACGAACCTTCAAAATTTTCAGAGTCCTTCCTTGGTCTACCCTTTTCGCTAAGTTATAGATCGGGTATCACTTTCACTTCTACTAGATTTTGAAGCTACTGTCTCTGTCTACTCGAATCATGTTGTTAAATTCCCTTGCTTGCCGTTTTAGTTGGAGATAATACGGTCGGCTGCTAACTTTTAATTTGTGTTCAATTCACTCCTACCTCGATTTTCGCTACTCTCTGCCCGTTTTCTCTAAGTCAACGTTCGGGTATCAACTTCATTTCTTAAATATCAATAACCTAGTCTATCTGTCTACATATGGCACGTTTCAAAATCTCCTTGCTTGCCGTCCTATGTAGAGATAATTAGCAATCAGTGATACACTTAAAAATAAACATAGGGCATTTTAATATTCATTCGTATTTTTTGCCATCAAAAAGATTGGGTATCACTTTGAAATTTAGCTTTTAATGATTCTTTTGGACGTGTCTAAGCGTATTTGCCTTTGAAAATCTCTTGCTTGCCGTCCGTCATAATTAAATTGAACGAAATTCGCATGTAACTCCAAAATCGCGAAGATTTTGCCTTCGTCTACCCTTTTCACTAAGTTATCGATCGGGTATCACTTTAACTTCTCACCAACCTTTAAGCTACTCTCTCTATATATACGGTGCATGTTTCAAAACCTCCTTGCTTGCCGTTCTATTTAGAGAAAGTCAACCTTCAGCGCGACGCTTAAAAATACCAAACATTTAAAATACAACTGGATAGTTTTCCATCAAAAAGATCGGGTATCACTTTGAAATCTGCACCGTTGGACTGCTTTTGGATGTGTTTAAACGAGTCTGTCCTTAAAAATCTCTTGCTTGCCGTCCGTCATATTAATATTGGTTGAAATTCGTACGAACCTTCAAAATTTTCAGAGTCCTTCCTTGGTCTACCCTTTTCGCTAAGTTATAGATCGGGTATCACTTTCGCTTCTACTACATTTTGAAGCTACTATATCTGTCTACTCGAATCATGTTGTGAAATCTCCTTGCTTGCCGTTTTAGTAGGAGATAATACTGTCGGCTGCTAACTTTTAATTTTTGTTAAATTCACTCGTACCTCGATTTTCGCTACTCTCTGCCCGTTTTCTCTAAGTCAACGTTCGGGTATCAACTTCATTTCTTAAATAACAATAACCTAGTATATCTGTCTACATGTGGCACGTTTCAAAATCTCCTTGCTTGCCGTGCTATGTAGAGATAATTAGCAATCAGTGATACACTTAAAAATAAACATAAGGCATTTTAATATTCATTCGTATTTTTTGCCATCAAAAAGATTGGGTATCACTTTGAAATTTAGCTTTTTATGATGCTTTTGGACGTGTCGTGTCTAAGCGTATTTGCCTTTGAAAATCTCTTGCTTGCCGTCCGTCATAATCAAATTGAACGAAATTCGCATGTAACTCCAAAATCGCGAAGATTTTGCCTTCGTCTACCCTTTTCACTAAGTTATCGATCGGGTATCACTTTAACTTCTCACCTACCTTTAAGCTACTCTCCCTATGTATACGGTGCATGTTTCAAAACCTCCTTGCTTGCCGTTCTATTTAGAGAAAGTCAACCTTCAGCGCGACGCTTAAAAATACCAAACATTTAAAATACAACTGGATAGTTTTCCATCAAAAAGATCGGGTATCACTTTGAAATCTGCACCGTTGGACTGCTTTTGGATGTGTTTAAACGAGTCTGTCCTTAAAAATCTCTTGCTTGCCGTCCGTCATATTAATATTGGTTGAAATTCGTACGAACCTTAAAAATTTTCAGAGTCCTTCCTTGGTCTACCCTTTTCGCTAAGTTGTAGATCGGGTATCATTTTCGCTTGTACTACATTTTAAAGCTACTATATCTGTCTACTCGAATCATGGTGTGAAATCCCCTTGCTTGCCGTTTTAGTAGGAGATAATACGGTCGGCTGCTAACTTTTAATTTGTGTTAAATTCACTCCTACCTCGATTTTCGCTACTCTCTGCCCGTTTTCTCTAAGTCAACGTTCGGGTATCAACTTCATTTCTAAAAAAACAATAACCTAGTCTATCTGTCTACATGTGGCACGTTTCAAAATCTCCTTGCTTGCCGTCATATGTAGAGATAATTAGCAATCAGTGATACACTTAAGAATAAACATAGGGCATTTTTATATTCATTCGTATTTTTTGCCATCAAAAAGATTGGGTATCACTTTGAAATTTAGCTTTTTATGATGCTTTTGGACGTGTCTAAGCGTATTTGCCTTTGAAAATCTCTTGCTTGCCGTCCGTCATAATCAAATTGTGTGAAATTCGCACGTAACTCTAAAATCGCGAAGATTTTGCCTTGGTCTACCCTTTTCACTAAGTTATCGATCGGGTATCACTTTAACTTCTCACCTACCTTTAAGCTACTTTCCCCATGTATACGGTGCATGTTTCAAAATCTCCTTGCTTGACGTTCTATTTAGAGAAAGTCAACCTTCAGCGCGACGCTTAATAATACCAAACATTTAAAATACAACTGGATAGTTTTCCATCAAAAAGATCGGGTATCACTTTGAAATCTGCACCGTTGGACTGCTTTTGGATGTGTTTAAACGAGTCTGTCCTTAAAAATCTCTTGCTTGCCGTCCGTCATATTAATATTGGTTGAAATTCGTACGAACCTTCAAAATTTTCAGAGTCCTTCCTTGGTCTACCCTTTTCGCTAAGTTATAGATCGGGTATCACTTTCGCTTCTATTACATTTTGAAGCTACTATATCTGTCTACTTGAATCATGTTGTGAAATTCCCTTGCTTGCCGTTTTAGTAGGAGATAATACGGTCGGCTGCTAACTTTTAATTTGTGTTCAATTCACTCCTACCTCGATTTTCGCTACTCTCTGCCCGTTTTCTCTAAGTCAACGTTCGGGTATCAACTTCATTTCTTCAATAACAATAACCTAGTATATCTGTCTACATGAGGCACGTTTCAAAATCTCCTTGCTTGCCGTCCTATGTAGAGATAATTAGCAATCAGTGATACACTTAAGAATAAACATAGGGCATTTTTATATTCATTCGTATTTTTTGCCATCAAAAAGATTGGGTATCACTTTTAAATTTAGCTTTTTATGATGCTTTTGGACGTGTAGTGTCTAAGCGTATTTGCCTTTGAAAATCTCTTGCTTGCCGTCCGTCATAATCAAATTGTGCGAAATTCGCATGTAACTCCAAAATCAAGAAGATTTTGCCTTGGTCTACCCTTTTCACTAAGTTTTCGATCGGGTATCACTTTAACTTCTCACCAACCTTTAAGCTACTCTCTCTATATATACGGTGCATGTTTCAAAACCTCCTTGCTTGCCGTTCTATTTAGAGAAAGTCAACCTTCAGCGCGACGCTTAAAAATACCAAACATTTAAAATACAACTGGATAGTTTTCCATCAAAAAGATCGGGTATCACTTTGAAATCTGCATCGTTGGACTGCTTTTGGATGTGTTTAAACGAGTCTGTCCTTAAAAATCTCTTGCTTGCCGTCCGTCATATTAATATTGGTTGAAATTCGTACGAACCTTCAAAATTTTCAGAGTCCTTCCTTGGTCTACCCTTTTCGCTAAGTTATAGATCGGGTATCACTTTCACTTCTACTAGATTTTGAAGCTACTGTCTCTGTCTACTCGAATCATGTTGTGAAATTCCCTTGCTTGCCGTTTTAGTTGGAGATAATACGGTCGGCTGCTAACTTTTAATTTGTGTTCAATTCACTCCTACCTCGATTTTCGCTACTCTCTGCCCGTTTTCTCTAAGTCAACGTTCGGGTATCAACTTCATTTCTTAAATATCAATAACCTAGTCTATCTGTCTACATATGGCACGTTTCAAAATCTCCTTGCTTGCCGTCCTATGTAGAGATAATTAGCAATAAGTGATACACTTAAGAACAAACATAGGGCATTTTTATATTCATTCGTATTTTTTGCCATCTTAAAGATTGGGTATCACTTTGAAATTTAGCTTTTTATGATGCTTTTGGACGTGTCGTGTCTAAGCGTATTTGCCTTTGAAAATCTCTTGCTTGCCGTCCGTCATAATCAAATAGTGCGAAATTCGCACGTAACTCTAAAATCGCGAAGATTTTGCCTTGGTCTACCCTTTTCACTAAGTTATCGATCGAGTATCACTTTAACTTCTCACCTACCTTTAAGCTACTTTCTCTATCTATACGGTGCATGTTCCAAAACCTCCTTGCTTGCCGTTCTATTTAGAGAAAGTCAACCTTCAGCGCGACGCTTAAAAATACCAAACATTTAAAATACAACTGGATAGTTTTCCATCAAAAAGATCGGGTATCACTTTGAAATCTGCATCGTTGGACTGCTATTGGATGTGTTTAAACGATTCTGTCCTTAAAAATCTCTTGATTGCCGTCCGTCATATTAATATTGGTTGAAATTCGTACGAACCTTCAAAATTTTCAGAGTCCTTCCTTGGTCTACCCTTTTCGCTAAGTTATAGATCTGGTATCACTTTCGCTTCTACTACATTTTGAAGCTACTGTCTCTGTCTACTCGAATCATGTTGTGAAATTCCCTTGCTTGCCGTTTTAGTAAGAGATAATACGGTCGGCTGCTAACTTTTAATTTGTTGTAAATTCACTCCTACCTCGATTTTCGCTACTCTCTGCCCGTTTTCTCTAAGTGAACGTTCGGGTATCAACTTCATTTCTTAAATAACAATAACCTAGTATATCTGTCTACATATGGCACGTTTCAAAATCTCCTTGCTTGCCGTCCTATGTAGAGATAATTAGCAATCAGTGATACACTTAAGAATAAACATAGGGCATTTTTATATTCATTCGTATTTTTTGCCATCAAAAAGATTGGGTATCACTTTGAAATTTATCTTTTTATGATGTTTTTGGACGTGTCTAAGAGTATTTGCCTTTGAAAATCTCTTGCTTGCCGTCCGTCATAATCAAATAGTGCAAAATTCGCACGTAACTCCAAAATCGCGAAGATTTTGCCTTGGTCTACCCTTTTCACTAAGTTATCGATCGGGTATCACTTTAACTTCTCACCTACCTTTAAGCAACTCTCTCTATCTATACGTGGCATGTTCCGAAACCTCCTTGCTTGCCGTTCTATTTAGAGAAAGTCAACCTTCAGCGCGACGCTTAAAAATACCAAACATTTAAAATACAACTGGATAGTTTTCCATCAAAAAGATCGGGTATCATTTTGAAATCTGCACCGTTGGACTGCTTTTGGATGTGTTTAAATGAGTTTGTTCTTAAAAATCTCTTGCTTGCCGTTCGTCATATTAATATTGGTTGAAATTCGTACGAACCTTCAAAATTTTCAGAGTCCTTCCTTGGTCTACCCTTTTCGCTAAGTTATAGATCGGGTATCACTTTCGCTTCTACTACATTTTGAAACTACTGTCTCTGTCTACTCGAATCATGTTGTAAAATTCCCTTGCTTGCCGTTTTAGTAGGAGATAATACGGTCGGCTGCTAAATGGAAAAGTTAGCGGCCAGGTCTAATTTTTTATTTCAATTAGTAAATTTTGATATTTGGCATGTTTTGTTCACTATTTCAAGGAAACGTTGCATATGGGCAGTCTTTTTGAGCATTTTCTCACTGAAAAATTCTCGACTCCTTAATTTGGCCGGGTTATCTTCGGCTGCTAACTTTGGCCGCTAACTTCACACCGGTTTATTACTAGGTAGTTTAGTCTTAGGAGAATTTTGGCTTTTTGCCATAGCAACGATTAATGACTTGGAAAATAATTTTTCTGCTTACATCTTCGCTATCGTGGCAATATTTTTGCAAGCGTGAATATTATTTACTACTTATAGCCTCCGGCCGCCTACGAACCGAGTACTGTTAAAATAATGTTGATTTACTTAAAAATATTAAGCAACTATAGGTTGAAAAGCGTAAGGGATAATAATATGTATAACAACAGTGAAGAGATAAAAACAAGCATAGTTAGCCAATGAAATTGGTAATAAGAAATAGGATAGAACTTTGCCTTTTTGACCTTAAGTCTAAAAAAAAATTTCTACCAAACCTTTGAGTAGAAGAAATTGAAGATCCCAAAAACAAAATATAATACAGGGTGAAACATGAGTCGTGAACAGTAATACGTTTTTCTAACTCTATAAACATCTTAAAAATTAGAAAAAGCCGCAAAAAATACATGACTATTTCTAAGTAACTTGTGGGGCATTTAAGGGCATTTCTCAGAGCGTAAAAGGACATCTCATTCATCTGGTCACGTTTTTTTTGGAACTGGCTGAATGATTTGAGGTTGGTTTTTGTCGTCTTATAGATAAACGGGTGCTGTATCTGACGACCGAAAATGGTACCAAAAGATGCAGCCACTTCCAAAAAAATGTGACCAGATGAATGAGATGTCCGTTTACGCTCTGAGAAATACCCTTAATTGTTATCACTCATGTTTCACCCTGTAGATAATTACTCGGTACTATTTTATTGTTTAAACCTGTAGTTATCCATCTATCCGTATAATTTATATTAATTTAATTACTAATACAATTAAATGTGAAAATTCTGAACCAGCCGCCAACGTCAAACATAATTGCACAAGTCCCGGTGGCTTATGATGGTCCTGTTTTACCATTTATCGTGCTACGCGTCACATTCTCACTTTCATACTTGTTAAAACGTGACGGCAACGACGACAAACGATTAGACGCCGTACCATCATAAGCCTACAGTACGATTAGAACTCGCGTAGCGGCTATTTCCTGTATTGATTGTAGACGTTTATTTTCTAAATAAATAGTAGATAATTTAATAGGTACCTACTGAAGATTTTTGATAGTCAAATATGAATGAAAGTTAATGGCTTTAAACAAACTGCAGGCTTTTTGGGTGATGATTTTTTCTATTATTATTAAAATCAGACTTTTATTACTTCGGTATTTTATTTCTAAAACTTAATGCAACATTAAAAATAACCAAGTGTATACTCAAATACCCAAACTAACGCAGAACAATTTACATACCTATAAAGTTTTCACTGAAGAACTGAGAAGTTCTATCTTATCTACATCACGCAAACTTTAACTCTGTTCACAAACTGGTCACAAAGTTTACATTAAAGTTTAAACACACAGTTCTAAATCCGATAAACAACAACAAACACAATTTTGCGATAGCCTGTTGAAGAGTATATTTAGAAGGCAGTTATATCGGATGTGAACTTCAGTCAAAACCCGGTAGGGTGCGTGTGCCCTGCACCGAGGCTCGCTTGATACTGAAAGCGGCATCCTCGGCAGCCTTCCAAGTAAATAAACAGAGCTGTTTGGCTTCGGAGGCTGTATGTCTAACGAGGGATGCGTCTTGATGGAGTTTATTTAAGCGTTAATGCTTTCAGTCTAATGATAAATGAAGTACCTGATTTCTTGTAATAATTCACATCTAAAGGTACGTTTACACCAAAAGAGCATTCGTTGTTCTATCCCCCGTTCTACGAAATCAACCAATCACGTTTTGTGTAACGATCGAATTTCGTAGAGTGGGGGGTTAGAATAGCGAATGTTCATTTGATCTGAATGCACCTTAACAAGAACGTGGTAAAACTTACATAGTTCGTTACATTAGTTAATCGTAGGAATGTTAATATGAATTGGGTTTTCCCAGATTTTTTGAACAATTGTTTCTATTTGTGTTTTGGATTGAATCATGAATTCAGTAAAGTTCGTATATAATCTAATGTTAAAAACGTAATGTTTAATGTTAATCAATTTAATGTTAAAAACGACTTGACCTATCCTGTATTTTACAGTTACTATTGCAAGCTATTCTTCAATAATGTATGTTTATGTTCATCATGCGTTTTTATTAGGGTTCCGTAGCCCGGCAAAAGCGGAACCCTTATAGTTTCGCCATGTCCGTCTGTCCGCAGCATAGTTCAGTGGCCGTTAATACTAGAAATCTGCAATTTGGTACAGGTATACATATAAATCATGCCAACAAAGTGGTACAATAAAAAGTAGAAAAAAAATTCGGGTAACTTCCCAACTGGTGAAGTGGGGATGATTTTTTTATTTGCTGTAATCCAATAGTGGTGAGGTACCATTGAATAGGCCTCTTAAAAAGAATAAGGGTCTTGAAAGAAAGTTTTTTTCTAAAGTCCATATTTTCGGAGATATGGATATCGTTCCAGAACAAAAAAAACTCCTCTAACTTTTGATCCGTAGGTCCAAAAAATATGAAAATATCATGAATAATTACTGGCTTACAGAATACTTTAAAATAAAACTTTTTTTAACATAATTGGCCTAGCCGTTTTTGAATAACTACGTAACCCTACACTGAGCATGGCCCGACATACTTTTAGCCGGTTTATATACATGTATAGATATATACATATAGTTAAAAGACAAAATAATCATTTCAATTCATATCGTTATCTTGATTAACTACATTACATACTTACTTATTCAGACGTAAATACCCTTGGAGTCTGTAGATTTTCCGGTGTCGTGGATTTGCGAGAGTGCCCGGCGGACGATGAAGACAAACTTCGCGGGAAAATGTTTTCCAGCGAAGATTCATCAAAGTCATTTTTTATCAGGACAAAACTTACACAGATATTCTTAACACTTATAAAACTTAATATATCAGTCTCAGTAATTTTATCCATAATTAACCCTTTGACCGCCATAGTCGGCCATAGACGACAACGGAAAATCGTGACTGGCGCCAATGACGGCTCTAGCCGACAGCTACGCCAATGCAGTGGCAACTTACGCGGGACGCTGTAAAGTTCAATTTCGTCTAAATAATAATGTACGCTTGGCGTCTGGAGCTCAGCATATTCCTTCGCCGACTGGCGGTCAAAAGATTTCATCATCAGAAGTCGAATTACCTGCCGGCGTCTATATTTCCAAGTTCATATAACCCGTCAGCCTTCAAGTCAAGGAGGAATAGGCGCTTTCTGGGCTAACTCACTCCATCGTGGGCCGCGTCTCTGCCCTTGGCTAGTCTTGGCCATGAGTACACACATTTGAAAAAAAAACGTCATCATCATATAAGCCGAAAGACAGCCACTGCTGAACAAAACGCGCCTCTCTTTCGCACTCGCATACTTGTTAGAACGTGACGGCAGTGTTTAATAGTTTGTCACGACGACAAACTATTAAACACTGGACCATCATACGCCTGACATACTTATCGGCTTCCTAAGTTAGGAGACGTTTATGAATAAAGGGGTTTGCCTCCAAAGCCTCGCAGTCTCGACAGCAACCGGCTCATTGGCTCCCACGAAGAGTAAACAGCAAACTGTTAGCTGCACATCGGTGCTCCTTATTACAAATGGCATAAGGTCTACATGTATAGCTAGCAGTGTGGGGGATGGTACTTAGCATGTTTAGACTGCATATTCCGCGGCCGACCTTTATTTGTAAACTTTATTATTTATTCCTCTGAAAACTCTATTCATTTTTTTGTAACAAAAACATGTAATAGGAGAGAGAATAAATTTGTAAACTCGAGCTATGAAAACCCTTTGCCCTTAGGGAATTGGGTTCCTGTTGACTCATCTCGTTAACAATTTGGGCCCAACCGCCTTTATTGTTCTACTATAATTATAAAAGTTTTTAAACTGGTAATTCGAAAGTATCGTTATTGTTATACAAGCTTTAAAGCCTGGGGCCTATTTCTCTAAAGCTTGTAACTTGTATTACAAGCGGAAGTCCTTGGGCCTCTTTTCTCGAAAGCTTGTAACTTGTAATGCAAGCGGAAGTCCTTATCTAATTAATAGTGGTAAAAAGAGACTTCCACTTGTATTACAAGTTACAAGCGTTCGAGAAACGGGCCCCTTATCTTATTCATTATGTTAAAAAAAGACTTCCACTTGTATTACAAGTTACAAGCTTTTGAGAAACGGGCCTCTGGCCTGCTACCGCGAACATCGAAGTTCGCAAATTTCGGGGATTTTTCTCTGTCACTCTAATGACGCCTTGGCCAACCAAGGCGTCATTAGAGTGTCACTCCAAAGTGACAGAGATAAATCTCTGACATTTACGAACTGTTTTACAATCCCGGAATAAATATAAGGTCCTAATTTATTAGATGCAGATATTTTTACAGCTGATAGTTCTCGGTCTCTAAGTATTTTAAACCGTGAAACATTATAGCTTTTACGATGTTTTTTTGGAGAAAACGGAAAAACAAATTTGCTACGTAAAAACACCCTGTTTATGTGATTATTAAATGAAAACTCATTGAACAGATTCTAGTACCTCTTTTACGTACCGCTTAACTGGAACTGGCCACTTCACGTCGATAAATTAAAAACTTATTTTCCCGTGGATTGTGTCGTTTGATGACATGACAGACAGTGTTATTGTGACATGTGATAATGTACAAGATGATTTTTTTTAGACGCAATTATATTTTATTTTTTGTTAGGAAAATTAAATCAAAAAAGTATCACTATCCTTTTCCCTCGGAGTATAAAAGTCAAGAACAGCTAGCATTTCTCTGACAGGACATATGTTATTTGGGAATAGTGAAAAAGGCCCTTAGTAATAGGCTATGTAACTATGATCCTAAATAAAATTACGCCTATCTGTATGTCAGTTTCAAATTGAGCTAAAATTCTGCATATATATACATATATAATTATCAAGAGCCGGTACTGTCTCACTGCAGGGCAAGGGCCTCCCTCAAATTCTTCCACGTATCCCTATCCCCTGAAGTCTCCCACCAGTCCTTGTCAAAGGTGTCAAGCTCGTCACGCCATCTCTGGCGTGGTCTACCGCGACGCCTTACAAGTTGTGGCACCCAAAGTGTGGTTAGCTTAGGCCACAGGTTATCCAGATGGGCCCGCAAGGGCAACGCTCGCGGGGTTCTCGGAGGTGTGCAGCAGCGTTCCCGAAACCCCGCACATAGAGCGAGCGGTGGAACACCCCAGGGGTTTCGTCCGTGCGAGTCGGACATAACCACCCGGTTACTCCCGGGCCGGGTGGTATTCATAACAGATTCCCCTGGGTTAACAAAAAAAAAAGGTCACTGGTTATCCGGCATCCGACAAACGTGTCCTGCCCAGTCCCCTTTAAGCTTAGCGGCAGTTGCAGCTACGTCTGCTTGGGTATAGGTACACTGTGTTTTATGAGTCTCTAATAACCTTGCGCAACACACCGTATATGTATAAATACAAAAGTCATAATGTCCAATGTTTAGAATGGATTACTCAGAGAAATCGCGAAAAATAAAAACTTATTTGAATGCGAAATTGGTTACGTAATCTCGAAGACTTCGGCGTTGGTTTTATGTTAAAAATTGTTCAGTATGACATATACAGAGACTGTGTGAGGTCATTAGGGACTCCTCCCGTATTGTATACGTAGTCCACCAAGTTGTTATCCTTACACATCTCCACATAATGTGTATTCAAATTGTATAGACGATAAACTAAATTCACTGTAGATATCCTATCGTAGCATATACAGTCTCCATCAGATATACCGGAGCGGTCACGGTCAAAAATATCTGAAGGTTACACTCTAATATCATGACAATTTGAAAGAACGTATTGAAGTTTATACGTCTTTTTTGCTTTGTATTTGTCTTATACGTTCTTTAAAACTAAACTGTGAAAAATGTTACATTCCTGTTAAAGGTTAAAACGATGTATAGCTGCATTTATGTATACCTTTTAACTTTGAATAGGTCAAAAGTCGTCTTTTAGATTAGGAACGCTTGCAAAGTTGATGTGTATACGGCTTTTTTAACGAATTTATATCGAGAACTAAGCCTTCTAGAAGAAAATGGACCAGATAGCTCGATGCGGCTTCATCTGGACATTACGAATATCACAAAAAGTCAATTTGGTCAAAATGTCAAAATACGGGCTTTTAGCTTAAGACAGCATTATAAAGGCGTGATCAGCTATTTGTGAGCAACCTGGCCGCTCCGATATATGCGATGGCAATTATACCTAAATATTTACAAGTAAGTACTACGGCACTTTTATATTTATAATTTCGTGGGATCGTTTTTATTAATTCTCAGAACATCGTCAGAATTCTTTTTGACGAATTCATTGTATTCCGTAAGCGAATACATCGAAAAATATACTTATTAAAATATATTTATTATTATACATAATATTGACATTGTTGCAATTTAGTTTAGACATATTAATTTGAAATTGAATATATTGTAATTTTATTGTTTTTTATACACTTGACGATCTTTTTGTGAATTTAATTATGCATAGATGTTTAAAATTTGTTTTATTATTATTATTTTATATACATTTGACGATCTTTTTGTGAATTTGTGCTATTTGTTAACAAATGACATGTAATTTTCATTAAGAAATAAATTAATCTATCTATCTATCTATCATGAATAGATAAGTATCATTTTCCATGTAAAAAGCCATTCCGTAAAACGAGAGCATTCTAAGAAAAATATAGAATTTTCCTAATTGGTTCAAGCGTCTTCGAGTAATTAATCGGGGAGCACACATTAATCACGAAATATTTCGCTGAAATGTTTGCCTCCTCCTTTTTTGAAGTTGTTTAAAAATCTACTCTTTGTCACCACAAAGTTGTCAAAGTTGCGACGCGGGTACCCGATGTTGCAGGTCCAACACCCAATTGCCTAGACCTTCAGCTGACAACTGATCCAGACAGGCACTCGGTTTCGGTATCAGCTCCGCTGGGATCATCCGACCACTGTCTGGTGAAATCTGTGTCGATTTACTCTCCTCCAGATCTCTGCCCTAGGGGCACAAGGAGAGTATGGCGATACGAGTGTGCAGACTGGGATGAGATGCGGCATTTCTTTGCATCTTTCCCTTGGCAGCAGGTCTGTTTTTCTTCAGGTGACCCCTCGTGTTCTGCGGACGCTGTCGCGGATGTGATTCAGCAGGGAATGGAATACTTTATTCCGTTTTCCAACATATCGCTTGAACACAGAGCCCAAACTTGGTACAATTCGGATTGCACTAAGGCTCAAACCCTTAAGCTGTCCGCATACCAGGCTTGGGTAGCAGCCCGCGACTCTAAAGCCGGAGCACAGAGGGTTCGTGCGAAGAAGAAAGCCTTTAATTCAGCTGCCAAGTCCTGCAAACGGGTGTTACGAAAGGCTCGATTCGACCACGTCAGTCGTATAGGGGCCAAACTCGCCTCCTACCCTCCTGGTAGCAAGCGATTCTGGTCCCTGTCGAAAGCGGTCGAATCTAACTTCTGCCATCCCTCACTGCCACCTCTGCAGAAACCTGATGGTACGCTGGCCCACTCCGCGATAGAGAAAGCGAACTTGTTTGCTTCTCTATTTGCGAGCAATTCACGTCTGGACGCAGGATCTAAACTTCCACCTACGCTACCTCAATGCAGTTCCTCTATGCAAAGAATTGCAATACGCCAAAAAGAGGTACGCCGAGCTCTGCATGATCTAGACGTGAACAAGGCCAGTGGGCCAGACGGTATACCTGCACGTGTGTTAAAGCAGTGTGCGCCCGAGTTGTCTCCTATATTGACACGCCTGTACCGCCTCTCTCTCCAAACTAGAACGGTGCCTAGGTCCTGGAAGCTTGCAAATGTCCAGCCCGTACCCAAGACGGGTAGTCGTGCTGATCCCTGCAATTACCGACCAATCGCCATTACCTCCATGCTCTGCAAAGTCATGGAAAGGGTACTTAATGGCAAGTTGCTGGCATATCTCGAAGCAAATGATCTGCTCAGTGACCGTCAATATGGCTTTCGCCAAGGTCGGTCGACTGGGGATCTTTTAGCATATATCACGCACTGCTGCGGCGAAGCCATCGAGAGGAACGGTGAAGCCCTTGCTGTTTCACTGGACATCTCGAAGGCTTTTGACAGGGTTTGGCACGCAAGTCTCCTCAGCAAGCTTCCTGCATACGGCATCCCTGCTGACTTCTGTAGCTGGCTGTCTGACTTCTTGAGTGAACGGTCGATCAGAGTAGTCATTGATGGCTGCTCTTCGGACCTCATGGCCATTGACGCCGGTGTTCCTCAGGGGTCTGTACTCTCAGCAACCCTTTTCCTGCTGCACATAAACGACATGCTGCATCCCAGCATTGTCGGCTATGCAGATGACAGCACGGTTGTTGAGAGATATCTAGTTGGTGCAGGGGACAGCAGGGACGACACGCATTCACAGCGAGAGGCCATGGTCGAGCGGGTGAATTTGACCCTTCGTCTTGTCTCCCAGTGGGGAGAAGACAATTTGGTCTCGTTCAATCCCGCTAAAACTCAGGCGTGTCTGTTTTCCGCAAAACGGAGTCCATTTGATCTGACTCCTACTTTCCGTGGTGCATCTGTACCTATTACCGGCAGCCTTGATCTCCTCGGCATGGAGTTGAGCCCAGTCCTCAACTTTGGCAACTTTATTGAGTCTAAAGCACAAACTGCAGCCAAAAAACTGGGCGTCCTGAACAAGGTGAAACGATACTTCACACCTGGACAGCTTCTAACAATATATAAAGCGCAAGTCCGATCATGCATGGAGTATTGCAGCCACCTGTGGGACGGCTCAGCTAAATACCAACTCGCTACTTTAGACTCAGTAGAACGCAGAGCCAGGAGAATGATTGGTGACAAGAAGCTGATGGCTGGGCTACACTCTTTAGCCCATCGGCGAAAAGTTGCCAGTCTGTCGGTGTTCTACAGATTGCACTTCGGGGAGTGTGCTCAAGAGCTGCATGAGCTTATTCCACCATCCCCATTTTACCATCGAAATTCTAGACGCAAGGCCGGGTTCCACCCTTACTTGGTAGATATTCCATTTGTTCGTTCAAAGCGCTTTGCGTCTTCTTTCCTTATGCGTACTGCCAAGGAGTGGAATTCCCTGCCGGCATCTATATTTCCAAGATCATATAACCCGTCAACCTTCAAGTCAAGGGTGAATAGGCACCTTCTGGGCAAACTCACTCCATCGTAGGCCACGTCTCTGCCCTTGGCTAGTCTGTGGCCATGAGTAAGCCTATTTCATATAAAAAAAAAAAAACCACCCTCCCCTTTCTCCTAATAATATGTGAAAGGTATTAAGAAGCATTTAATTTTTAAAGTCTTGATATTATTAAACAGTTACCCATTTTCCTAATTTACTTTCCAAAGATTATTGAAAAAGCAGAACGAAGCGACAGTGGCAAGGCACATTGTCCTGTTTTGCCTTGCCCTTACCGATAGCATTTGGGGCTGAAAAGTTCTCGAGCGACGGCAAGCGTGAGAACTCCCCCTACAAGGTGCACTGATGTCCTGGATGAAGGTTGCAGGAGTTCGCTAGATGCGGGTGGCCCAGGACAGGTCATTGTGGCAATCTTTGAGCGAGGCCTATGTTCAGCAGTAGACGTCTTTTGGCTGATATGACGGTAAAGATGATTGAAAAGGCAGTATACCTAGCAAACGTGACGTTTCCGTTGAATACCCCACCACCGCATAAATCTAAGTTATCGAACTTATATTTTTTCTTCGCTTACAGCGATAGTCTCTTGAAATAAAACTATTTTTTACGTTTGGATGCAATTAATTAATATACGTAATATAATTCGTAAGAAGCCAAACGCAGAAAATATTGAAATCCAAAATGTACATAGGTACATACAACAAAGGAATTAATTTCGATGTTAAAATTCACTACTATGAAAATCAGCGATTGTGATAATAATCTAACAAATCATGTACAGTACATAGATAGGTTTATGTATAGGTACTGTGTGAGTTTCGAGGTCTTTGGAGCTAATTATATTGATGTATGAAATACGACAGTTAAGTAGACTCTGTACGGCAAGTGAAGGCATCTGGCTTCAATGCACGCCTATACATGCCACGTGCCTTTTCTTTCCGATTTCCGAATTGTTAGAATCTAATGTAGTAATCTAATCTGTACACAGTCATGTTCTAAGATAGTTTAGTTATTCGATAATAGTCAAGTATCTAATGATATATTATCACATCAAGTATGTATTTACTAAGAGGACCGCAACACCTGTCAAATCCTGGAGGCTAAGCCTTAACCCCTGGAGTGCCTAGTGACAGATCCGTCACCAGCCAATTGGACTATAGTACACAATAATTAAAGTAATTAATCAACAAGCAAATGTATGGCAGCGGCGTTCCAGGGGTTAAGGTACACTCGGGTAAGACCGGACTATTTTTCGGTGAGTTGAAAGGATGTCACAAAAAAAACATAAATTTATTTTCACTAACATTTACCTTCAGATGGTATGTACGTGATAAAAAATAAATCAATCATTCTATATAAATTTACTTGATGCCTCTCAACCGAATAGCTTAGGAGTAACATTCAAACTTGCACATTTTTTTTTTCAGGACACCCAACCGAAAACCTTCTTGGCTTAAGATCGGACTATTATCTAATTTCAATTCTAAAGTAAGGAGAAGAAGGTGCATAGCTTCCTGTTAAAGATCGGATCTCCAAAAATTCTCGAAATAATCACTTTGTTTTTTAACGATCATAGCTCACGACTGATGCGGCTGAGCGGTTGCTGCATATTAGCGAGAAGAGCGTGGTGAAATGGCGTCATGCATAATATTGCCAGTGAGGAAAAAATACTACTATTTTAGTAGTTATTGCGGTCATCCGATCTTAGATAAAATCCGATCTTAGCCAGGTGTACCTTATAGCTGAACAAATATTGAAAACTATGTTATTGTTTTTTTTTGCTTTGCTAGCGAAAGCTTAGTTTTATTTATTTTTCAGTTGCCATCCTACAATCCCAATACACAAAAACTCAAATAACCTCAATAATATAGAAGCGAATGGCGTCCTCTTTGTGGGAACTCAAAATAGTTATTTGTTATACAAGGGTGTAAAGTTGTATTTTACCCGCGAGTATGAAATTGAAACACGAGCAAGCGAAAGGATTCTATAGTTGAACCACGAGCGAAGCGAGTGGTTCTAAAATAGAATCCTGAGCAGCGAGTGTTTTAACATACGAGAAGTAAAATACATTTGCACCCGTGTGTAACACAAAACTTTTCCCCTCACTATAGCGAGGAAACTCAAAAAAGGTTTCACATTTGTTCACATTACAATCATCATCGGGTTAGAGATAATAATTTTCCAAATGCATCATGTATTTAATGCAAGATTTTGTCGCAGTAAACTTACCACGAAAAAGTAAACGCAGCACGATTTTAACACATTCCTGTAGTTGCACACCAACGCCAATGCATTATTAAATCATTCTCATTCATTATTTTTACAAAATTATAACAGAACACCCTGAAAGTTGTTTAGTTTACTATTTTTATGCGTCTTCGAGTCGGTAAATAAAGATTATAACCTATAATATTCTTTGACAATGTTGACGTTGACATTTTCTGCGTTTTGTGATTGCATCTAGTCATCTTATCATCATTCACTAAAACAATTGTTACTTATGGAATTTTAGGATTTATATGTTAAAATCATCATACCTATTATATAAAGGTTTGTATTTTACACTAAATTCTCAAACAAATTATTTAATTATCATTAATATGGAACAATTTCCATGAGCATTTTACGTTTTGTTATTCCAAAACCAAGATCATTACTTTGCCACACAAGTGAATAATATGCGTTTTTACACGTTCGTATTAAAGGATAAACGAGCACTTTACGAGCTAGTGAGGGGAAAACTAATATATCAGGTAACTTCTAATAAGCAGCTTGGTCGCGGGTAAACAAACTACAAAAAGAGGTTCCAGTTTTACCCCGGTATACCTACAGTTTTGTACAGGGTGCTTAGACAAGTTGCCAACCGCTAACGCTTAATTGTCAATCGTGAACGAAAGGCAGCTACTTAGCTGTCTTTGTCGCACTAATACGAAAGAATGACACAGAGAGAAAACTACAATACTCTAGTTACTAATCGTTTGCGATTGGCAACTTGGTTAAGCATCCTGGTTTCTGAAACCTCAAATTACTAACAAGATTCTCAAAGTACACTTACAACATCTTGAGCCTTATCACGTTCATCATAAAGTCTTGAATAAACACAAACATGGCGCTTCAATGTCATTCCGTAGCTTCGTAGCGGCGGCTACGAGCTACGAAGGCCATCTACGCCGTAGTCGCGGTCGTAGACATCAGCAAAGGAAAGCCAGTTACCACATAATTAGATAATAACGGGTCTTTTTGAAGGTTAAATCTCAAATGGAAATTTGACGGTTTATTTTTGTATCAAGATGTTTACAGAGTGGCCACATCTTATATGCCTAGTATTTGATTGGTTTGCGCATGACGGCAGTAAGAATATATTTGTCACCACTCCATCTCTTCCCGTGGGTGACGTGAGATTCCACTTATTGAAGGGTTACTGACCAATCCGCATGCCCACCGTGGCGGTTATAGGCATTACCTCCTAATGCGTCTAAACGCATTATGTAATTGGAGATGTGTATGTCCAATAGTAGACGGAAATAGGTTGATGTGTGTGTATTCGATTTGCTTATTGCTTATTGTAGTTGAATACGTAATCGAAGCATCAATTTTGTTTGTCTTTTTACCTACGCAAATCAGGCAAGATTTTCTTTATATGTAAATAGACCGATATAATTGGACAAGAAAATTGTGTCAATAACAAAAACTTCTCGGAGTCAGTTTTGTACGTATACTTGACTACTTTGTATGTATAATGGAATATACTACTATAGAGTATCTATGAAGGTCAGTTATTTCTGTCCTCTATAGTGTTAGATTCAGATACTAACGTCCAGGCCTAACCAAAACGCCATTTTACAATCGTATACGATAAGCGATACGTCATGTGGCTATAATATTAGTGTATGGAAATGGTCACGTGACTTTTCGTACGAATCTGTCATACTCATAGATATGTATATTACTTATCGTTATAGCTTATCGTATACGATTGCACAAAGGCATCTTGGCTAAGCCTGCTGTATAATATGTATGGTCATGGTCACTTACAGCAGGTTCTGGGTGCTTAGACAAGTTGGCATTCGCTAGCGCTTAATCGTCAATCGTAAACGAAAGGCAGCTAGCTGTCTTTATCGCACTAATATGAAAGAGTGACAGAGAGGAAAAGCTACGATACGCTACTAAGCGCTAGCGATTGGCAACTTGGCTAAGCATCCAGGGTGCTTAGCCAAGTTGCCAATCGCTAGCGCTTGGTAGCGTATCGTAGTTTCCCTCTCTGTCACACTTGCATATTAGTGCGACAAAGACAGTTAGCTGCCTTTCGCTTACGATTGACGTTTAAGCGCTAGCGATTGGCAACTTGGCTAAGCATCCAGTTTATCGTTTATGTTTCGTCAAATTAGTATGAAAATTGCTAAGCCTCACCAACCATTACATTACATGATGAACATGTTTATTGTTTGTCGTCGGTGTCATCACGTTGTTACAAGTATACACGCCGACAAAATATGATAAACACGCGGCCATTATAAGCCTAAGTAATGCGTTTATAATTTATACGGGAAGGCAGTCTAACAAGGCAGTAACTCCGCTATTTTTATATATTTACGCTGGTCAGAAGTGGGCGGTGAGACAGTATTTCCATAGTTACGTCCTGTTCACTATTGTATAACGAAATAATATTTTAATCGTTTGCTATGTATGTAATATTACTGTTTATGATGATGTTATGTGATTATAATATTAAAACACAGGGAAAGAGCCTCTTACAAATTGCTTTCCTCGCATTTACTAAGGTAAATGTCGACAGCCATTATTTACCTACATTTTTATTTATTTTGGTTAACAAGGTAAACCTCGAATTAGTTCAAATTGAATAAAAAAACCCTCGAGGATAAAAGGGAGCTAACTCCATTTTGTTCTTCGCCACTTCTCCCTAACTTTTATAGAAGCCCCGTGTCTGAGGTCTAAATGAACACAGGTATATACATATAGGATGTCTTGGTTCACCATCTTTCCTTACGAATACTAATGATGTTGTAGGCTCTATTCTAAAACGAGGCCAGGTACTCATTAAATATTTTATGCTAAGTACCAATACGTGCAATTTAAACTAGATCGAGATATTATGATAGCTTAATTTAACTTTATTTTCCTGACGGTTTGAGCGTGGCTTTTCGCTCGTCGTTGCAGGCAAATAAAAAAATCACATGTTTTTGTCCTAATCAGAACACGGAACTGCGTGGGCCTCTAAAAGGATTAAAACTAATTTTATTACACCCTGTATTTTTAGTTGAACCTATAGGTAAAACAGTGTTTTATTTAGTCATTTCGGCTGGGTGTAGTTTTGATAATTTTCATATGTAGGTATACATATCATGTCAAGAAACACGGTCGTGCCTTGAACGCACGAACATACAGGGTGTAAGTCTAATACGGGCGAAATTTAAAAGGGGTATTAGTTTAGGACATAATAAGTACATTAAGATAACTTTTACGTAAAATTAGAGCAGCAAAATTATCCATACAAAATAATTCTGCGCGCAATGTAGAGCAACATCATCATCATATCAGCCGAAAGACGTCCACTGCTGAACGTAGGCCTCCCCCAAAGATTGCCACAATGACCGGTCCTGCGCCACCCGCATCCAGCGGACTCCTGCGACCTTCACCAGGTCATCGGTCCACCTTGTGGGGGGCCTACCCACGCTACGCCTTCCGGTACGTGGCCGCCACTCAAGAACCTTCCCGCCCCAACGGCCATCGGTTCTACGCGCAATGTGCCCCGCCCACTGCCACTTCAGTTTAGCTCCTAGCATAGCCCTCTCCATTGCCCTTTGGGTGACTTTGAGCCTTCTTATGAGACCCATTGTAAGCGGCCACGTTTCAGTACCGTATGTCATCACTGGCAACACACACTGATTAAAGACTTTCGTCTTCCCGCAGTGTACGTGTGTTGTACGTTGCCAGGGCCAGAGGTCGTCGGTGGTGGTAGCCGGATCTTTGCCGGAGATTCTTAGCACCCCTGACCCCGCTAGCACCCTGGCCGCAACCATAACCAGGGCACCGGGGGTCGCCGGAACCTCGGGGCCGCGGCCTTGTTTGTAAATCCATAGGGGGTAGTTGCCATAATCGCCACGCTTGGCATGCGGGTTGGCGATCGCAGTGTCTCCACCGCACTTTAGGGATGCTGCTGCCCATCCCCCGGTGGTCTTGGTCGTAGTTTTCAGACATACCCGGGTCAAGTGTATGATCAGTAACACTTTAGTCCCTTAGTCGACTCCTACGACACCCACGGGAAGAGTTGGGGTGGTGACAAATGTATTCTTACTGCCGTCACCACACGGCACATGTAGAGCAACACACTCAAGTTAAACGCTCGTTGACAGCTAATTTCAAAAGCAGATGTTATAAATGCCATATCAATAATAACAACTGTTCATACCTGCATTGCTGCTCCGAAAATCTTTGAAAAATTTTGTGGGGTCGTAATTAAGTGTAACTTAGAAAAAAAATCATCATCCATGATAATACTGATGAATTCCATGCATAATTTATCGCCCGTATTAGATTTACACACGGTATACTTAATGTGTTTGTTTTCCAGTATTATGTGAAAATTTCCACATTTTATTGACAAATGTAATAATGTAAATGCAAAGGAATAGTCAAGCAATATCATCATCATCATCATCAGCCTATGATAGTCCACTGCTGGACGTAGGCCTCTCCAATTAACTATGCGTATAGACGCATTAGGAGGTAAATGCCCATAATCGCCACGCTGGGCAAGCGGATTGGCGATCGCAGTAATGTGTCCACTATGATGACGCTGCTGCCCATCAACAATCTTATTTTATTTTATTTTTATTTTATTTTATATAAGGAGAACCAACAGCTTCACATCTTAAATAGTAAGTAAGAATACAAACAGAAAGCCAATTACAGGAACTCACATATAGTGATAGAACAAATTAACACATAGCGATTGATTGAGCACATTCGCAGACACACATGCGAATTGTTAAAAGAAAAACAAACAAACATTATTATATTATTAACCGACTTCAAAAAGGAGGAGGTTTACAATTCGTCGAAATCTTTTTTTTTTTTTATGTATGTTCCCCGATTACTCAAAGACGCGTGGACCGATTTGAAAAATTCTTTTTTTGTTTGAAAGGGTATACCTTCTAGTTGGTCCCATTGTCACCGAATTCAGATCTGATGATGGGATCCTGGAGAAATCGAGGGAACTCTTCAAATGTTGTAGGCACACATGACATTTTTCATTTATTTTCGAAGACTAATCAAGTATTTGCGTCTAGTCATGAAGTTTTTAAGTTGGTGATCTGATGATGGAAGGTACAACTCCTTAGCAATTAGGAGTTGGGGGATAATTCTTTAAGTATAACATATTTCGTGTATTTTGGAAACTATTTGAGTATTTGACTTTAGGTGGTCATCCTTTCATGTTGGTGAGCTGATGATGAAAGGTACAACTCCTTAGAGATTAGGAGTTGGGGGACAATTCCTTAAATATAACATATTTCATGTATTTTGGAAGCTATTCGAATATTTGCGTTTAGGTGGTCATCCTTTCATGTCGGTGAGCTGACGATGGAAGATATAACTCCTTAGAGATTAGGAGTTGGGGGATAATTCTTTAATTATAACATAGTTCATGTATTTTGGAAGCTATTTGAGTATTTGCCTTTAGGTGGTCATAGTCTCATATTGGTGAGCTGATGACGAAAGGTATAACTCCTTAACGATTAGGAGTTGGAGGATAATTCTTTGAATATAACAACTGTCATACATTTTCGAGATCTATTTAAGTGTTTGCTTAGTAGTTATGACATGTTGGTTAGCGGTTAGTGATTCTTTAAATAATATAGGCATGCTAGGGCTGTTACCTATAATCTTTGAAATTATTCATACCTGCTGATGATGCAATGTATATCTCCTTGATAATTCTTTGAATATTTAAGTTATCCAGTTCAGATTTTCTGGCCTATTACAGTGCAGTACATTCTAATTATAAGTATTTAGAGCATACTAAATAACAATTTTACACTACTAAAAAGCATAAAATAAAATATTTTAAAATAAAAATAAAACCGCCTTCAAAAATTCGCCCGAACTAAAAAGTTAAAAATAAGTTTAGTTCTTACTTCTTAGGATTTCCTACCCAAACCTTTAAACCTTTTACCCTATTCATTGAAATAAAATATTATGGCTAGGTATCTTACAGATTTCTTAGAAGTCGGTGCCAAGCCAAATATGTTCACTTCGGGAGTATATGACTGTATTTGATAGAGTTTTGTAACTTACTGTCACTCCGGTTATGCTTTCATCAAAATGACTGAGGTAGATCATTCTGTTGATAAAAACATAATCGGAGTGACAGTAAGTTACCAAGCTCTATCTAATATATACCTACCTATGAACGTATTTGGCTTGGCACCGACTTCTAAGAAATCTGTAAGATACCTAGCCATAATATTTTATTTCAATGAATAGGGTAAAAGGTTTAAAGGTTTGGGTAGGAAATCCTAAGAAGTAAGAACTAAACTTATTTTTAACTTTTTAGTTCGGGCGAATTTTTGAAGGCGGTTTTATTTTTATTTTAAAATATTTTATCAAAAAACAATTCTTTTTTTAAATATATGTATGCATATATATAGTTCGAGAAATATAAATTTAAATTTAATGTTTATTTTTACTACAATGTAGGTAGAAGGTTACCAATTTGTATTTCACGAACTATACAATTTTTTTACTGAAGACACAGTAAATAATATGGACACATACAATACCTACTGCATACAGTAATAGACTGAAGGAAGCGAAAACAGATCAGCAAGGTTCCTACCAGGCTCACACGAAATACCGCTCAACCAAACTTTGCCTCACACTATGAACTTTACAGTTAAATATATCAATGTCTAATTCCTTTGACAACCTATTCAATGCACGACTAGCACGAATCATGTAACTGTTCTGTCTATAATTGGAAGATGCAGTTTTGTAGCATATGGGGGGATGGTATCTTTTAGAACGATAGGGGGTAACAAAAGAGAGCCTACCCAGCAGCTCAGGGCAATCAGTTACGCCACTAGTGATATTTAATAGAAAAGTAATATCGGCTATTTCACGACGTCCTCGCAGGGGTACTAGGTGGTGCTTCTTACAAATGCTAACATAATCTGTGGAACTATAGGGATGTTTAAGTTTAAAGCATAAATATTTTAAGAACTTTTGCTGCACACGTTCGATGCGGTCAATATAAGTATTGTAACAAGGGTTCCAGATTTGCGACGCATACTCTAGTTTACTTCTTACGTATGTACAATATAATACTTTAAGGGTTTTAGCCTGTGAAAAATAGATAGAATTACGCATGATAAAGCCAAGGGCCTTAAGTGCTCCATTTATTATACCATCAATATGTTTATCAAATATAAGTTTGGAGTCATGTATCACACCTAAGTCCCGCATATGCGTGACCTTATCAAGAAATTGCCCCCTCACTTTATATGACGTAGAAATTAATTTACGCTGCCTTGTGAAAGTAATTGAGAAACATTTAGATGGATTAAGCTCTAATCTGTTTTCGAGACAGTACTCATCAAGACGCTCAAGATCAGATTGTAATAATAACGAATCATTAAAAGTTTTGATTTTGGTAAATATTTTCATATCGTCAGCAAAGCAAAGAAGTTTAGAATGCAAGAAGCACTTGCCTATGTCATTAACAAATATGTTAAATAATAGTGGACCAAGCAAGGAGCCCTGGGGGACATCGCTCGGAACTGTCACCCAGCCAGACATATAATTGTTCA
Organism: Thaumatotibia leucotreta; assembly: GCA_025490895.1. Classification (NCBI taxonomy): domain Eukaryota; kingdom Metazoa; phylum Arthropoda; class Insecta; order Lepidoptera; family Tortricidae; genus Thaumatotibia; species Thaumatotibia leucotreta. The sequence goes on along the minus strand of JALPQI010030420.1, from coordinate 87,927 downwards.
CTACTACAGCCTGAGAGCGATTATCAATATACGAAGCAAACCATCTCAGTAAATCCCCGTGAATTCCCATGTCATATAATTTGGATATCAATAGCCCGTGGTCAATTTTGTCAAAACATTTGCTATAATCTGTATATATTACGTCCACTTGAAAGCCGCCATCCATAGCTTCAGTCACGTAGTCATTTAATAATACTAGGTTTGATACAGTAGACCTACGCTGTAAGAAACCATGTTGATACGCGCTAAAAGAATGTTTAAATGTATTATAGACTTGGTTGAATACAACCTTTTCCAGTACCTTCGACAATATACATAATTTTGATATAGGTCTATAGTTACTGATATTCGTTTTAGGGCCCTTTTTATGGACTGGAGTGATAAAGGCGGACTTCCAAATGGACGGTATTGAACACTCAGCGAAAGAACGTCGGAAGAGTAAGACGATAGGATACACTAGGGTTTTAGCACAATTAATTAAGAACAATGCAGGTAACTCATCAGGTCCAGCTGATTTAGCGGGGTCTAACTTAAGTAGTATATTGATAATCATATCCGGGCCAACATTAATGCCGTTTAAACAAGCTGGCGACTCGACACCAGGATAAGTAGCACGATTAGTGCTAGCCCTGTTTGATGTTGTGAAAGTTGAAGAAAAATATTCAGCAAAAGCGTTACATATTTCTAAGCCAGAGTTAACTATTTTATTTCCATGTTTGAGACTGCTAGGGAGACCATGGCTGGAGGAACGAGACTTGACAAAGGACCAGAATTGCTTTGGGTTTGAGACTAGATTTTTTTCAACACGTTGCATGTAATCAGAGAGGCATTTATCCTCTAATTTTCGTACCCTATCCCTAAGAACCTGATAGGATAACAAATCCGATTTATTTTTATATATTTTGTATTTTTTGATATATTTATATTTTTCTTTGATCGACTTTTTTAAAGGGAGTGAATACCATACTGGATAATTATCTTTTTTAATTAATTTACTTGGTATGAATTTATTTCTTAGGTTCCTAAAAACACCATAAAAATAATCCATTGATTGGTCTAAAGTACGGTTAGAAAACTCAGATTCCCAGTCTATAGCGGCAATCTCGGTATTAATCGATAAATAATCACCCTTGTTATAGAAGTATTTGAGCTGAGGAGCTGAAAGTAAGGGAATAATATTTGTATACCTAATGTCAATAATTAAGGGTTCATGGTAGGGATCAATAGGCACCAATGGTACAGCGCATCCACTTATACCTACGAGATCATTCGATAGCACTAAATCGAGAAACTTACCGAAACGATTCGAGACTCCATTATACTGATTCAGGCTGAGTGTATGAAGTTCATCGATAAAACTACATTCATCCGTACCTGCATAAAAAGCCGGAACCATAGCCGAGTGTTGAACCGTCCACAAAATACTGCTCATGTTGAAATCGCCAGTAATCAAATATTTGTCATCCGGATAACTGAAGACCACATCACTTAACCTATTTAAGAAGTTAGATAACTGTTGTGAAAATGTATTACCATTGTTTTGTTTACAAAGATATAACACGCATAAATGCACTTTGACCAAATTATTACAGTTATCCTTGAGTGATAATGTAACCCATAAGTCCTCGGCGGACGATTGGAATGTAGGCTGGACCCCCCAGCCTACATTCCAATCGTCCGCCGAGGACTACGCCCGTAACTCACGACGGGTGGCAATGATCACCCCACCACCACGACTTTGGCCCGTCAGGACGGAATCGCGATCCCGTCTCCAGACTACGTAACGATCGTCAAAAAGTTCAGAGTCCAATATACCATCCACCAGCCACGTCTCGGTTAAGATAACTACGTCATAATCAGCTAAACTAAGATTCCGGTAAAATGTAAAGGTTTTTGTTCGTAATCCCCTAACGTTCTGGTAGTAAATAGAAAGGTGTTTTGGAATAAGACTACTACCCATTAAAATTTATAACATCAAAATTTGGGTAGATTAACAGATTAGGGTTAAATTGCATCATCCAGTAAGACTGCGGCAATTTTAATGAGCTAATAACCTGAAATACACTTAATTTAAATTTTAATTGCCGGTCAGAATAAGTAGCAATTTCAATAACAAAAGTGCGAAAGAATGAGTTGATATAGGCATTATTGAATAGGTGCAAAGAAAAGAGATAAGCGCAGGTCGGTGAGCATGGCGTAAATATCAGTAGGCAACTGCAATTTGCGATAAGGCGATGCGCCGGACAAAAGACCACCCAGGTAAGCCGGTCAGCGGTTGTAAAACTTGTGCAAAATAGCTTAGTGCTAATATTTAATAATAGTAACAAAAGCAAACACGCGATGTTAAATACATAATTAAACGATAAATTGATTAAACACCAATTTAAAGCAACTTGTTTAAACTACGTTCGTTATAAATAATTAGAACTTTAGAGTTATCATCCTTTCGAACGTGAATTTTGCAGTACTTAACCCACACATAGAGGTAGCCTTTTTGCTTCAGCGAAGATTTGACAAGTGTAAGCAGTTTCTTATTTTCGGGTGTCAGGTGGTCATTTACATAGACTCTTTGGGTGTTTCCTTGGAAACCGATCTCTTCCGCAGTGATAACTTTCTTCTGCCTGGCAGCCACTACAAAATTTTCCTTAATATGACGGTTAATGAATTTCACGATTATTAATTTTTCGCTGGAGTTATGTATTGGAACTCTGGATATATAATCAATGCAATTTTTGTCTACAACAAACTCCATAGCCGAGCAAATATTCATGAATACTGAAAACAAGTTTTCATTTTTTCTGAGTGGAACACCTTTGATTTCGACATTGTTCAGGCGCAACTGCTGGTTGATAAAAGCCTGTTCCTGTTTCAAACATGACATTTCCTGATTATGGGTGTGGAGCTTCTCACGGATGTCCTCCATCTCCGGGATTATTTTCTCAACTTCGGCCAGCCGTCCGGAAAAGTCATCCAACTTCGAACTTGTAAATTGGCATGAGTCTTTTAGTTCTGACAAGTCAGTTTTAAGTAGACTAATATCCAGTACCAGTCCAGGCAGACAAGAGAGATTTTCCTGCATGATTTTTAGTTGATTCATGATTGAGTCCAGGTCAGCGGGTTTATTTTGAGCAGGTGCAGCATCTTCGACCTTGGAAGCTTTAGACCGAGCCGCCGTTGATTCTTTCTTATCCGATGCCTTAGGCTGAGTCGGTGGCGCCTCAGCTTTGTTAACATGACATGGAGACGCATCCCTTCTACACTTGTGGCATTTCCATGCTGCTCTTCGGTCTGCTCCAAGTTTTCTATATCCAGCCTCAGTAATTTGGGCACAGCAAAAACCTATTGCATTATGACAGGCCACACACTGAGCACTGTCACTAATAGATGCATCACAAAAAGCACACTGCATTATTAGACCGTTAATGAAAGTTTGAGAACCACTGGAAACTATAAGATTGAAAATGAGGTTTCTTTAATATTTTGCGCATGTGCGTTAGCGATGGGTGCGCGCGCTAGACTGATCTTTTATTAAATAATGGTAAGTGACACTTCAATCCCTTAGTCGACTCTTACGACACCCGCAGGAGGAGTTGGGGTGGTGACAAATGTATTCTTACTGCCGTCACCACACGGCTAATACACACACACACACACACACACACACACACACACACGGTCAAGCAATATGCAATTCAAGAATTACAGCTTCAATGTGTTTTGCTATTTTCAGACATTCTGGTACTTGGTACTGGTTATTTTGGTCAGTCCATCCCATCTGGATACTTCTATCATGCCCGAATGAAAAACTACACAAAAATCGAAGAGTAATTTTGTTTTAATTTACTACTATCATCTTCTCTTAAGCCGGCTCTTTTAGTATCATCGACCAATAGATAAAATAAGGCAGGAAAGTATATTGACGAGTTTATTCACCAGTGAAAATAATAATTATTGGCGTGTATCTAATTTCGTGAATCTGATTAGTGATTATAATCACATTTGTTATCGAGAATGACACTAAATAACCTCTTCTAATTATATCCCTTAAAGTCATTGACATTGCTTTGATGTTACTCGATCTGACTGGTATTCACAATTCATGAATAAATTATGTAAACTAAGCTTTCAATTTTCAACAGTGCTTTATTTAACATAATTAAGGATTCGTTTATATAGTTTTGAAAAAGCTTAGATGCGTGATAAAGTCTAAACTTTATAAAAATCTGCTCATTTATCCTGTCGGTGCTTATATATTATTTTTATTTTCAATATACAAGGTGGAATTCGACGAGGGACCTTTACGGAAATGGGAGATAGTTAAGGCTATACTGAGCAACTTTTACTATGGGACCAACCCCGAAATCGTATGAAAAAAAACTTATCCATACAAAAAGGTACGGCATGTATACACACACTGTATGAAAGTCATTTTTGTTTTTTACGATTTCGGGGTTGGTCTCATAGTAAAAGTTGCTCAGTATAGCCTTAACTATCTCCCATTTCCGTAAAGGTCCTCCGTCGAATTCCATCTTGTATATGCAATCATATATTATTTGAATAAAATATAGATTTTTAGGAAGCATGGCCCGACTTGTTATTCTTTTTAATAACTTCGCCTTTGTGATACTTAAATACCTTTTATTCTTTTGACTTTAAAATTTAAATTACCTGGTCTACTATTTAAGTAGGTACTCATTGAAGTCATAAAATTACTACCTAATTCTATTATCCTCAAGGCGTAAATCTAATACGGCCTAATTTCTTAACAAGGGCTTAGCTTACAAAACAGGTACATTTAGATAACTTTTAGTTTCATAGTTTTTTTAATTGTAAATGTAAAAGTGAATTATTTCGTATGGATTCGAATGAATCCATGCAAAATTATTAACTTGCCTTGCAACACACTCACACACACACACTATCACACAGTTAAAAGCTCCTCGTCAGTTAATTTTAAAAGCCGTTAAATTAAGCCGTTTAATTTTAAATCCCAGTTTGTTATAACAGCAATAATATAAAAAAATACTTAATTTTTTTGTGGAGTCACAATTATATGATGCCCTGAATAAATAAAATAAAATAAAGTGTGACTTAAAAAACCTCATAATTAATAATCACACTAATTAATGATATGCTTGGTTCAGTTTATGGTCTGTATTAGATTTCCACGCTGTATATTGATTTATAATATGTTGAGAATGTTTTTAGTAGTATGTAACTTCATAGAAATAAGCGGCGAACAATACTCGTTAGTTTTCTAACTATAATATTACTTACACCTACTGCCGGGAATACCGTGCTATCTGCCACCTTATTACATCTATAGTCATAAAAACAATCGAAAGTGATCGTAATTAAGGCTTCAACTCAAACCAACAAACATTAACAGCAAACAATTTTATTTGTATAATTTATATAGTGATAGAGACGTCATATTCTATTAAAATTGTATAAAAGAATGTTTATGGAATGTTTTGCTTTCTATTATAATAAAAATAGTAATCATACTACATCTAAAATATTATATGTATTCTATTACGTGTTTTAACGATATTTCCTTTTAAACCCTAAACTTGGCAGAATTTCAAAAAATCGTGCGTTCTGGCCTCTTCGCCGCTGTGTAGAGCAAAAAATTCTGTCTTAAAAAAAATACAAAAAAATGGGTCAAAAAGTATGTATCTTTTAAGATACACACTGTTAAAAATTAGGGAATTTTACAGACGAAAAAATGTAATATTACATCATTTTCACAGAAAAATTTGTAATTTCACATATTTTTCATCAATTTTAAATTTATTTTTGTAAAATTGATGAAAAATATGTGAAATTACAAATTTTTCTGTGAAAATGATGTAATTTTACAGAATTCTGTAATTTTTTCGTCTGTAAAATTCCCTAATTTTTAACAGTGCACTGCCAAGTTAAGGGTTAAAACACGTTTTTTTAAAATGATGTGAAGCATCCTTTACGACAATATTTTATCGTAGGTATACTAAGGCTACGAAAACAATACAAGATTGAATATCCCTATTAAGCAATTTTTATGAAAAATGTATTTTTACACATGATTTGTTTCATTCAGTCAGCACCATTATACCGTCTGACTGGCTAGCTTGTACCTTATAACTTGCAAGAAAAACATCGTTCAATATTGCAAACGTTTCTGAAACATGAACAAATAAGTCATTAATAAATCCACCGAAATGTAGTATGTATGTACCTATTGTAAAATAAGTTTAAGGGCTGGATTACATTTGTCAGTTCTTTCGTAAATTGTAGGGACGGAGCTACACTAAGGAATGAGACGTGAATATCGCTATCTCATTCCTTAGTATAGCTCCATCCCTAGGGATCACACAGGTGTGATCCCAGACCAATGACTTATCCTGACCATCCGTTCGATCCGTTTGTCGTTAAAATATGAGTACCTAATAATCGAGAAAGTTTCATTCAATACATAAGTTTTGTAAACATATTTTTGTCATTTGAACTCTGCTATTTTGAATTAATTAAATCACTGAACAAGATTGAAGCTGAAATAGCTAGGTAACGACACATTTTCAAGATTCAGTTTTAAAAAACTTCGGTACCAGGATGGCTATATAATATATAGCCATCCTGGTACCGAAGTTTTTTAAAATAGCATAGTTCTTATATTATAAAAACTATGCTATTTGCATATATATCCACCAATAACAGTCCCGGACGATAGCACATCTATGTCGCATTTTCTACGATGCCTAGCTGTGATTGGTGTGTATAAAATGTACCCACATAGCTAATCTCTGGTAGAAAGGCACCCTAAAATTATAATCTCACTATTATAATTTATAACTTAGGAGTCAGTGGGAAAATTATATACCTAATTGTTTTTTATTGGCCGAATTCAATGCACTTATACTTATAGCATCAAGTAAACCCTATTAAAATATTATCGTGAGTATCCTGGTTCGATAATGTTTAAACATATTTAAGTCTCACATTAATTATAATTTCAAAATATCAAGTAAAACCCGGTTGTGGTAAAATATTATAAATTCGAGTAATTCCTAAAACAATACGGGCACTTAAAGTTCCATAAAATCCAAGTGCTTTAAATAATTTCTTTTACAATTACCGAATTCGGGAAATTCGGGACCGGTTTTGAAAGGCAATTTAGTATGGCGTGCGGCTTCCACGTTTTATCTGTTCGTAGGAATTACCCAATATCATAATATTTAAAACTTTCAATTGTTCTTATATCTGCAGAACTCTTGCGCCGTCGCTAGGCACAGCTACTAAGAATGTAGGCTTCCCTTTGTATTCACTCAGAATCTTCCTCTTGAGGTCTTCAACAGCCGCCTTCTTTACCTGAAAATAGAACGATGGATCAGTCACAAAATAATAGATATATCTCTACGAGTCGCTAAACTGAAGTACCAGTAGGCGGGGAACATTGCAATAAACCGATGGCCGTTGAGGCGGAAAGGTTCTCGAGTCGCCACTCCACGTACCCGAAGGCGCAGCGTGGGGCAAGACGGGGCAAGTTTGACTGGTCCCAACAGTCCGCTGGAAACGGGTGGCGCAGGACCGGTAATTGTGGCAATCTTAAGGGTGCGGCTCCACTGACGCGGAGAGAAGCGGAGATGTGCAATATTGACCAATTACATTCTTCAAATTCTAAATTCGAAACACTGTGATGCGGTCTCATTGGCCAATTTTGCACATCTCCGCTCCTCTCCGCGTCAGTGGAGCCACACCCTTAGGGGAACCTATGTTCAGCAGGGGATATCATTCAGCTGATATGATGATGTTGATGACGATGATCAGTCACGGTCATGTAGTAGTGTTCTCAATGAATACCTAAACTGTACCTTTAGGGTTTTATCCCTTGGGATTTACACTGTGTCGCACAATCTTACACAAATCAACATAATCCCACGGTAAGCTCAATTAAAACTTGTGTTGTGGTTGTGGGTGAGCACTAAGTGACGATATATTATGTACGGGTCCATATTGGCTCTCATAAAATTTGTATTCCTATTTGCGATTGTACTACGGATTGGAGTTCATAATAATCACTCTTCATAATTTTTTTCTTCATACATTTTATGTTCATACATTTTAATTCCTATGATCGGAACTCATAACACACAGTCCTCATAATTTTATTTCCTATAATCGGAGCTCATAACACACTGTCGTCATAATTTTTCTTTCTGGCAGCATTTCGGTTCTGTGAGGGTCGCAGTTCTAACCTAACCTAACCCACCTTTCTGGCAGCATTTTAGTTCTGTGAAGGTCGCAGTGCTAACCTAACCTAACCCACCTTTCTGGCAGCATTTTGGTTCTGTGAGGGTCGCAGTTCTAACCTAACCTAACCCACCTTTCTGGCAGCATTAAATTATTATAAAAGAGATATATGACTATTGACAGTATGAACTTCAATGTATAGGATATATAACACTTAATATGATCAAGAAATATATGAAAACAAAAATTAGTATAAACAAATGAATGAATATTAACATTATGAAGTCGAATGATTAGGAGTTTCAATATTTTATTATAATAAAAATTATGAAGAGTGATCATTATGATATAAAATTGTATGATACTCATTTTCGGACTTCCGATATTAGGAGTTAAAAAGTTATGTGAATGAAAGCGCACCCATTATGTACATATAATAATAAATACCAATGTTTGTGATAAACACACATATAAATGCCCTCGCTTGGTTGCGAACCCGGAACCTTCAGCTTTATAGGCTAGGATGCGGAAGCCGAAGTTTTGTTTTTAGTTTAATGGTAGCAGAAGCGGAAGCGGAACCGAAAACAGAACCGGAACCAGAAGCGCAGCTCGATTGAGAGCTAAATAGACGAGATGTTAAGTTAAGGGTAGGTAGAGATGGCAAGCAGAGAAATATGCGAATGACAGGTTTAAACCTGTTGGTTTTGGATGTACGCCGCTCATGTCCCACCGTCACGCTAGGCTCCGACATCCGCTATGACTTCTGTTTTAAAAATAGCCAGAACCAGAATAGAAGCGGATGTGTAAAACAAAACTGAAGCTTCGCAGAAACAGAAGCGGAAGCAGAACTCCGTTACATCCCTATTAGGCACTATGAAATAACCTGTGGATGCGGACAAAATTATTCATGTGATTTTCCTGTTTAATGTCCGTTTTCTCAAAGTTTATGGACGCTTCCCAGATAAGCCTGAAACCAAAAAATGTGACCCCCGGATTTTTTACGATAAAGTGATTAATTGTCAATAAAACACTACAATTATCCAAAAATAAAAAGAAAAAAATCGGTGTTATAACACCTGGTCGGCGTAAGTGGGTTAGGTCATAAGGTTTAACTTCACAGCGAAACATAACAATGTTATATTAGTTTAATAGTAGATGAACGCTTAAAATTCAGCTCGGTGCTTGATGAAGGAGGCCTAGGCTCTCCGAAACATGTTCCACTAAATACGCGTAAGTTTAGCCGGTTAATATTTATTTATAGAAGAGAGATATGATAGAGAATGATAGATAGACAATATACTGATATATCGATTTATATTGATTTAAACTTTCACGATTATCACTCATATTTTACAGGAATTTTAATCAAAATGAGGGGCAAGGAATCTCGTCCGCTTGGAATCCCGTGATTTACAAATGTAAGCGTGGTGAAACATCCATTTTTAAGCCATTGGATGTTGTGAGTGTTGTGTGTAGGCCTAGTGACAACCCTAGCCTAGAAGTGAATAATCAAGATCAAGTGCGGGTAGTTCGAAAAACCCGCGCAGCTCGAAGGTGTTGATACATTCTCTCGCCAGTCTGCCTGCGACCACGGGTGTAACGTCATGCCCGAAACGTCAGGATATAATTAAACGTAAGTTTACGCGATTAAGACCCTTTTGTCTGTTCAATATACTGATTTGTTTATATACATATAATACAATAATAATGCTATAGGTACATTAGGTACTACCTATACAGTGTGTAAATCTAATAAGGGTGAAACATTAAACTAGGCATGAGTTTCATCGGTGTAATCACAAATTATTTTTTTTTTAAAGCTATACCTAATTATGACCCCACTGTTAATTTTAAGATTTTCCGAGCAGCAATGTAATAATAACAAATAATGGAGCAGCGGATACGCATCGTTATGGCAGTTATGTCACCAGATTTTTCAGCAAATGAGCGCAGCGCTCAACTTGAATATGTTGTGTTACTTACATTACATTCCGGGTCGAATTATTATGTAAGGATATTATTACTAAAAATTATCTAAATGTTTTTATTACGCTCTACACCCTGTTAAGAGACCCGCCCGTATTCGATGTACACCCTGTATGAAAAATATTTTAGCCCTATGACATTTAGTAACAAATCAAATTGGTAGAGCAAAAATAATGGATTAGTACTGACCCCCTTCTTTTAATACATCGACTTGTGAATTCGTTTTTTAAAAACCGGCGAAGAGCGAGTCGGACACGAAGGATTCCGTACCATTATCAATCTCATAAAAAAATCACCTTTGTTGTAAGCCCCCTTAAATATCTATTTTATTCTACTTTTAGACATTTGTTATAAGTTATAAATACAGCATCTGTCAAAATTGCAACTGTCTAACCATCACGGTTCACGAGATACAGACTGGTGACAGACGGAGAGACAGATAGCGGAGCCTTAGTAATAAGGACCCATTTAACCCTTTGGGTACGAAACCCTGAAAAAGGTGTTAGCAAAATGTTTTAAAACAAATTCAGATAATCCTTTTTATAATAAAGGGTTCGCCCTTGCTGAAGGTCTAGACCTGAATATAGAATAAATCTCATATGTAAATGCTTTCCTAGAAATATTTGGAAACGTTGTAACTTTATGTTGTGTAGGCAGTTTGTTCAGTAAATTCATATTCTATTGGAGTAACATAATATTTTTATGTAAGCTTTGTTATATCGTCAGTTGTAATATGAATTAATGTAACCACCAAATGACGATTTTTCAGGAGGGCCCAAAAACGAATTAGACATTTATAAAGTATGTTGTATCTTTTTGGTTAATTATCCTATTGAAATGATGTTTATCTTGTTTGTTTTATTTTTGAGAGGTCTATTTGACGCACAGTTACTAACTGCGACCACAGCTGTAGTTCAGGAAATGGCTGGTGCTTACGTTAAATATTTTACAAAAAATTTGGAGTTACGTTAATAATTTAATGAAAATCATCAAAAGTGGATTTCGTAATTTAGTGTAACTCACAAATTGAAACCGAATTGCTTATGAGCCATACAATACAAATGGCGCTTACAGCATTGACGTTTATAAAAATATGGTGATTACCATACGTCGCACTCCAGCGGGCAGTTTGGTGGCATGTCAATATGATAGATAAGGTTCACAAATACATCAATTCATTTTCAAATAAGCAGAAGTATTTGTACTTAGTATTTGGTACCTAGTATTTATAATGTACAATTCTAAATACATTAGAAACTAAAGTAGTACGTTAGTAACGTATTATTTTTTAGTATTCATTCAATTTTAAATAAAAATACAATTGACTAGTATGTAAAATATTTAATTTACTTAAGTAGATATGTTATGCGAATATATTATTAATATTTTTTCCAAATTGCCGGCGGTCAACGGTCAATGAAGTGTGTTTTGGTTAACATTATTTGTAGTCTCAACCTCTTCGTTTTGAATTAGACTATTTATCATTTTTAGTGTCGATTCCCCGGATTCGATTTTAACAACAATTTGTAGTTTCAGATATACTTGTTTTCCTTCAGGGTGCAGGCGTACTTTTGACAATTTGTTCATAGTCTTATTTATTACATTAAAGGAAGACTGCATTGGCAAATTCGAATTTTGCAAAAATTGTATGTTATTTTTTATCTCGGAGAAATGTGTAATTGTGTATTATGAATAAACTTCACTTCCTCTTCTACGCAGGCTATAGCGAATACACGCTTTGCTTCTTTTAAACGAATTCAAATAAACTGTTACAAATACTAAATACGTTTTAATACTCGTAAGTTAAGATTTTTTTTTGTAAACCTTACGTTGCCACGAAACTGCCCGCTAGAGTGCGACGTATGGTGATTACATTAGGAAGGACATATTTTGTACTTGTAAATTCGTACTTACGTTAAAACATTGTCTATGATTCTTTAAAACCGTTACATACGTTAATAAAAAACGTAGAAACCTAATCCAATGGCAAAATTTTTGTTAACGTATTCGACATTTTTTTCTGGATATCAAAATTTTACATAGACCGTTCGATAGAGCAGAAAATTTGCAGTCGAACGGTATACTTAACTCAATTTCGTCATTTTGGTGGTTACATTAATTCATATTACAATCGACGATATTAGCAAGGTCTGTTTAGAAACCTTGAACTAATAACTAATTCTACTTAGTATAGGTAAATAAGATCACACATTTTGGTATTCCCTACTTACCCCATCTTGACTTCCCGGTGTGTAAGCGAGAGCCTAATAGTGTATAGTTTCAATTAATCTCCCTGTTCAAAAAAAAACATTTAAGTCATTAAACATAATTTTTATACAAGGTGAAATTTGCATGGGGTTCTCGTTTTAGGGCATCGTGTTATTCGTGTTCCGGTTAGGAAACAGGAACAATTTATTTTTCTTACAATTAAAAAAAAAAATCGCGTGAAACCAAAATTTTTCTCTTTTACCTAATTGGAAAACGAAACTGAACAATTCAGGGCTTGTTCAGTAATGTCGACCCTTAAACGTATTACAACGATTATTTGACCTTGTATACTTTTATATAAGCAGAGTGATATAAACGAATTCTATCGAATGTTTATAGGGACAGTAGCCGATGTCTGATCGAGTGAATGTGTTTTTACAGCTAGCCAAGTGGACAAATTCGAGCACTCGAATCCGAAAAATCGGCCCTCTGAACGGAAATACGTACATTCAAGGTTACTTTCTGAGATAATAATAAATATGCCATGCTAAATTCCATCAAGTGATTCTTTGATGGATCAACATTTTATAAAAGCTAAAGCATTATACGAGTATCACATTATTATCGTAAAATAATAGGGCGTTTCTTTGAGCGTTTCAACCGCCGTGACTTCGGTGGCAACATAATTACCCGATTTCCGTAAGTATCTCTTTTTTTTGGATACCTTGGTAGTTGTCAACTAAGTCTACCAAGATATTATCCAAAAATTCATTCATCTCTCAAGGGATTCGTGTGATAAGGCTGCCACCAAAGTCACAGCGATTGAAACGCTCGGAGAATTGCCCAATCAAAAGATTGTTACTAAGTAAGTATGTCGTAAAAATGTCAACGTAACGAGTCATTCCCTTTAAAAGCATTTAAGTGTCATATGCTGCTCAAGTTATGACTTTTCAAACTTCCTGAAATATACATTTTGCTCTGGGCCCACCAAAGGCGAGTTACCGATTGATAGCTCGGCTAAAAGAAAGAACAAAAGACAGTCCCTCCTTCCCGTGTAAAGAAAAGAGAGACGGCGACTCGTTTATCCTTAACTCGCTTTAGGTGGGACAAGTGCCTAACTTCATAAGGATTTTTACAACATGTTGAATTTTGTGAAATATGTCACTAACAGGAAATGGGATCGTTGACATTTATGACATTCTTCCAAAAGACGTAATAAGGCGATTAGTACAGTCAAGAAGATATTGTAGATGCGCGCATAGTGCTAGAAATATGTATAAGCAACCTTATTACTAGTACTGTAAAGTCGAGTGTACATTCTCTGTCCGCATCCACATTTTTTACCTTGACTGTACGCTGTACGTAATATTACCAGGCGTGCACGCTGAACCATTCCATGTTCTCCAACAAAATTCCATTCAAAATAACTAGGTCAGGTAAATGCCCCTCTCGTAAAAATCAACTTTTAAGCACATCAAAGTCAACAACATGTCTTTCCCACTTCGGATTTCTTATTTAGCGACATTTTATTGTTCCTGATACAAAACGGCGTAAGTGCCATCTAGTCTCATTAAGATACGTCCGTTTAGAATGATTCCAATCTGCACACTTCAAAAGGGCGGAAATAAGAAACGAAAGTATTTACAACTAAAATGTAATTTTATGATGGCACGTGGGGTCATTGCACCTGGATTCACGCGAATATTATTGTGTCTTGTGCAAGAATATTATGTGCTCGTAGATTATAGACGTTAATGAAAATAATGAATAACAATAATGCAATGCATTTAGAAAGATTGTCTAGTCTTATACGATCTTTTTATTTTATTCATACGTTTATCTACAGCAAAATACAAAAAATAAACATTTTCTATTTGCAAAAATCTAGTCAGAGAGTAGACAGATAAATGTGTACTTTTTAGTACAAATGATCCTTTTTTAGGCTCTAATGCGAGAAGTGTGTAATTTTACGTCAGAACCAAAACTTCGGAGGGCCATCTGCACTAAAAAACGTCGTACGAGACACGTGCAAAAACGAAATTCGTAACTCCCTATCGGTCGTGTTTTAAAACATCGCCTCTCGTTTCGAATTTCATGTTTTTTGCACTTGTGTCGTAATGTACTATATTACTTTAGTTGTACAATATTTTGACCGCCTAATTCATTCTTCTGTACCGTTAAGACTTATGATTATGACTTCCCAGTATGGAACTTTTGAGCTTAATTTCTAAGTATTTCTATTATGATCTCAATGTTATATTTTAATTAAGTTTCCGCACTGACGCGCTTCTTTTAAGGAAGACCAGTGTCGTGGTACCCAACAAGTATCTTGACATAAAGCTGAGTGGATTTTTTTTCAGTAACGCTTTTAAAACTGGTTGTCTCCATAGCAAAAGTCGCTCAACATGACTGTCCCTAGTACCTTGTTCATTCCTGCTTCACAACACAAATGTCACTCTGTATTACAAATCGTCGGTGTTATCATATCCCACAATACAAGCCGTAATTGAGCTTACCGTGGGAGTAGGGCGATTTGTGTAAGAAAGTCCCTTGATATTTTATTTACTTAATATTTCTAGATATCTTGGTGAACAGTATATTTTAGGGAATAGTGTGCTTGAAACAGACGTGTACTTTAATAACTAAATAAATGCTACAAGTTTACCTATTCAGGCAACCCTTTATAATCAACATCAAATGTTGAGAGATATAAAAAAAAGAATCCTACAATTCAACAAAGGCTGCGAGCAATATTATACAAATAAGTCTCCAGCAACGCTTCTAAATTACTTAATGAAACCTTCAAAAGCAATGACCGCCTTCTGAAAGTTTAAATGTTGGTTTTTCTTTTTGTTCCTATTTCTAAGATAAGCAGGCAAGCCTTTGATAAACGGTTTTTTATTAAAGGGTTCTAGTATTTACAGTTTCAAATAATTAAATTAAATACTTTAACACGGACGTGACATGAATACTTTGACAAGGAGCATGTTGTAATAATAATTATAGTGATGTGGGATGATGGCTGATATGATAGGATGTTGACTCGTTGACGGTTTAATGGTAAAGAGTCTCGACCAAGATCTTAAGAGACTCTCGCTAGATGGCTGGATCAAGTGTCAGATACAGAACCCAGTAATCCTGGACACGGCGCAGATAGTTCGTATTGTTCTCTCTGCGACCCTAACCACAGGCACCTTGGCCCGGTCTCGATAGCAGAGAGAAACCATTGTTATTAGCAGGTGTCCGAACCTCATTTCTGTAGCTGCTGCATTTTTGACCCATCCTACCTTCATCGCCATAGCCCATTAGTCTTTTAAATTTCATTTTCAATACTCTACATATATACGCCGGTTCACGGATATCTATTGTTGTGCCCGTGAATGGGTTGCGACAGGTGTACAGCACAGTAATATTTTCCAAAGGACTCTATGTGTTGGATCTATATCTCTACGTAAGCCTATTAAAAGACCGGGATTTGTAAGCCCGTGATTCTCAAGGATATTCAATCAAAATGACTGTAATCCTTTAATTCTTACCTTGTGATATGCCTACTAATACAGCCAAGTGCAAAAATATGCTACGCCAAACGGTGGCCTATTATTGATATGCATATTATACGTACTTGTGTTACGACTTACAAAGGCCATTACTCAATCGCCGATCCCACCGCCCTATTTACACCAAATATTTTGATTAAGCAATCAGATGGATATTAAGAGTGTTACAACTTACAAGGACAACTACCGAACCTCCAAAACCGCCGCCAGTCATTCTCGCCCCATATACACCGTCAACCGTTTTAGCTATGGCAACCAGATGGTCCAGCTCTGGACACGACACCTCCATCAGGTCTCGTAACATTTCATGTGATTCGTAGAACAATCTGCCCACCTACAAAAGGAATTAAAATTTACTGTCACATCTTAAAATAAGGTAAAACCACCTAACTACACCTACCACTTCGTGTATAAGGTACACTCGGCTAAGATCGGATCTAATGTAAGATCGGATAACCGCAATAGCTATTAAAATAGTAGTATTTTTTCCTCACTGGCAATACTATGCATGCCGCGCCTCTCGCTAGTATGCAGCAACCGCTCAGCCGCATCAGTCGTGAGCTACGAAGCTTTTAAAATAAAAGTAAATTTTTGCAGATCCGATCTTTAAAAATTTACTTTAGAATTGAAATTCGATACTAGTCCGATCTTAAGCCAAAAAGGTTTCCGGTTGGGTTGATTTAAATTTTCACGATTATCCCTCATAATTTAAAGACAAACGGGTCTTAGTCGCAGTCTGCCTGCGATCACGGGTCGGGTGTAACGTCAGGCCCGAAACGTCAGGATATAATTAAACGTAAGTTTACGCGATTAAGACCCGTTTGTCTTTAAAATATTTTCGGTTGGGTGTCTTGAAAAAAAAATATTGTCCAAGTTTGAGTTCCGATTACTCCTAAGCTATTCAGTTGAGCGGCATCAAATAAATTTATATTGAAAGCTCGATTTATTTTTTATCACGTACATCACACATCTGCAGGTAAAAGTTAGGAAGACTAAAATTTATGTTTTTTTTTTGTGACATCCTTTCAACTCATCGAAAAATAGTCCGGTCTTACCCGAGTGTACCTTAGTCCAAACGCTCCTAAAACTGCTCCAAAAGTTAATCGAATATCTTCCATTAGGTGTTATTGTTACATTAATCGTGCTACTCATAGGCAATTACTGTTCATTAATAATAATAAAAACTCTGACAAAGCCAGAAACAAGTTCGAGATTGACGCTTATTTAGGAGTTGAAATTTTGGACCATACTCGTAGTTGCAGTATTGGACCATAGTTGGGTGGTTTTACGGTACACATTTCAGAACGTATGTCCAAAGCACAAGGCTTAAAATCGTTAACATGTTTTTGGAGTCATCTGTACTGTAAAGGGGTGCCTGGCGCAGGTTGTGGTAAGTAATTAAAACACAGGAGCACATTTACATGAAATCAGAATCCGTCCATTTGTATTTTTGCTGTCACGTTTTTCACTGCTAATTTATGATTTCAGAAGAATATAATCATGTAATTATGTTGGTGCGCTGAAGCTAAAAAGTTTGTAAGGAAATTGGGACGCCGCCTTCAAGGAAGAGGCCTTGACCCCCGATCTGGATCTTTCCTGGTACAGAAGTTGTCCATTGCAATACAACGCGGTAACGCAGCCAGCGTAACGGGCAATTGGGCACCTTTGCACCGGGAGCATTGCGGGGTGGCCTCTTTGAGTAGGATCTACTCAAAATAGGCAGTTCTTATTTAATCTTAGTTTTACATATTTTTAGATTTCGTTTTTAAGTTTTAATAGATAAGTATTCTTTTTACGGTTTAACATTATTTATGTTATATAAGTTTTGATTAATAAATATTATGGAATTTCTCATGATGTAGCTTTTTAATAAGATGTTCAACTTTCACGCTTCAATATGGACTGCTTGTTTCTTTATACGTTTTTTCTGTCTAGGCACCTTAAATTACTGACGTTTATCCTTCTTGTCAACTTCGTACTGGACCTGGAGCGTTCTTATTCAAATCCCGACTAGGGTATTTATTTTTTACGTTACATATCATATCACAGATATTGGTACCTTGTTCATGGTTGCTTTTTTATGTATTGAAGTATCTATTACATGTATTTTTCTGTATGTATATCGTCGCTTAGTATCCATAAAACAAGTCTTTTGAGTTTATCGTGAGACTATAATTTGTATAAGATTGTCTCATATCATATTTTTTTTATAAATCTTGGTACGTGACTGTACAAGTTCCCTACCTACATCACAGTAACTCAAATAATATTAATTGTATTCGATTTAGTTAAATTAGGCTAGAGATATATTTATAACAAGTACCAGAATAAATAAAGGACATAAAACGTTGTTATTCCCTACTACCTAAACCGTTTTCTGAAAATTACATATTTGATCACTGTAACTATGAAAACCTTAGTGAGTGAGTGAGAATAGTCACCTGGAGGAATAAATATGTAATGCAAATATTTTTTTTGTCATGTCCATATTATTGCGAACAATGGCGCCCATTTGTCCGATCTCTGATAATAATAGTTAAAGAACACATCCATATAATTTATAAAATACAACTTGGTTCATTGCTCCTCGCTGTATAAAATGTTTGAAATTTTGCATATACATGTGCTTCGTTGAATTAAGTTTATTGATGTAAACAATGTCGCGCCTGATTGCGTTTCCAATAAATTGCACTTTCGTGACGTCTTAGATTAGGAGCAGGTATGGTATTGGTATACTATAGGTACTTCTTTGCGTAGGTTGTACAGTACGCGTTGACTGAATAAATAGTATTTAAATTTAAGCCTGCGACCACGTATAGACATGGCGAACATGCGAATATGCTTCTAAAAACGATTGTACTGCGTTGGTTATTCTTTTGGATGTAGAGTCGACTATAAAGTGATGAATAACATTTTCACCTAAGTACCTACATTATAAATGATAACAAGGTGCAAAAATGGATATATACTTGTATTCGACTGTACCTACAACGACGAATGTTGATGGCCAACTTTCATGATCCAATTTGTTGCAACGTGTTCTGTATAATTTGTTAGATATGCCCATACTCGTATTTGTTTAGTAGTCAGTTAGTATTAGTTTGGCTCCAACGTGTAGGAATTTGTATCGCACGTTCACAACAAAGTTTAGTTATAATCAGAAACTTTAGGTTACCCACATCTGCAGGTACGTATAATGCTTTATACGCAATTAACAGTTATTTTTCAAACAATGAATAGTTATTTAGGATATACGATTTCTAAGATTGTCCATCAAATCGTTGCTAAACTTATTCCATCTCGGATTTTCAGCAAACAATTCATAGAAGTGTCGCCTTTCTTCCACTGCAAATACGGGTGTTTTTTCTATAAAGTGATTGTCGCAGATGCGCGTACGAGGTTGGGTAAGTATAGGATCTTACGCGCTCCAAGTCTCCAACTCGCAGGCTCTTGGCGCACTCTTCAGTGCGGCGTATCTCTTCCACGACGTGCTGCGCTCTCTTTATCACATCTGTGTTGACGTTCTTGCGACGCAGATCTGTGAACAATCAAACCACAAATAAATAATTTTGGAAGCATTTTTTTTGTTCCTCACACATTTTTTTTTTTTCAGGAAGACTGCCTGCGACCACGGGTTAACGTCATGCCCGAAACGTCAGGATATAATCAAACGTAAGTTTACGCGATTAAGACCCGTTTGTCTGTAAAATATGAGTGATAATCGTGAAAGTTTAAATCATTTTTTTTTTGTTTATAGGGTTCCGTACCCAAAAGACGTGATGAGATGAAGGGGAGCAGGGTTATCATAGTGGACTCATTACTGCGATCGCCAAACCGCTTGCCCAGTGTGGCGATTATGGTAATTTACCTCCTAATACGCACAGTTAATAGGAGAGGCCTACGTTCAGCAGTGGACTGATATAGACTGATGATGTGTACCGAATAGATAAAATGGAACCCTATTACTAATGCCCATATCCGTCTGTCCGTCTGTCACCAGTGAAACTCGTGAACCGTGATAGTTAGAGAGTTTACATTTTCAAAGAGTTCTGTTGCGGCTATAAGGACAAAACTAATAAATATTTTAAGGGTCCACGGAAAGAACATGTCTAGTCACTTCAAATTACAGAAGGAAAAACCACCTTACTTTTAACAGAATAAAGTGTGAATTTGCCATGATTTTTTTAAGCTTTGGACATGTTTTTCGGTTAACCCTTCATTTGAATAAAGAAAATGTTTCAATATACAAAAATTACTTTCAGTTTTGGATTTTTTGAGTGGCAAGGGTGAATTAAATTTCTGAAGACTAGACAGATAGATTGCTTGCCCGACTTAGATAGATACCCAAAAGTTTAACAAAACTTCCTTAATTAAAAAAGTGCTTAGATATAAAAGAAACGATAGTAGAATAAAAGCAATTACTTAAGTTAAAGATTAGAGAAAACGGAAACTTTGTTCACCCAAATTTGAATTCCTGATTTAATTTACTAGCCGGTTGGCAATCGAATTTTGAAAGGACGTTCGATATGATGACGAATATACGATCGAATGATAAAATAGTAGAACTACTACTTTTATCATTCGGTCGTATAATTTTGACTCTTCATTGCCTTCACGTCTGGTGAATGAGAAACGGATAGTCAAATATAAAATTTTCTGCATACCGAATCAAGACGAATTAATAACGCTTAGCTAATAGAATTGTTCAGTGTTGTATTAGAAACAAAAAGAAGGCCACAGATATAAACATAGCTTAAATAAATGAGTAGCTTCAGACGGAAGAGGGACACATCCAAGACACATCGCCAAAAGGCAATTACTTCCAGACAACCTTTAGGTTATTATAATAAAATACATATTATACATATGTACATTTCGTAAAGTATATATATTATGTAATATTTTATCTAAATATAATCTAAAAGGCAATAAAATGCCCTAGATGGTGATGAATTGATGACATTAAAATAAATATCTTGGGACATCTTACACAAATCACCCTAGTCCCACTGTAAGCCCAATTAAGGCTTGTAGTGTGGGTACCAGGTGACGAAATATATAATAGCAACGACCAAGGAACAAACTTTTGTGATAAATAAATACACAAAGAATGCCCTCGCCGGGGTTCGAACCCGGGACCTCCAGCTTCGTAGGCAGGGTCACTAATACCAACTAGGCTACAGAGGCTGACTAAACATTTAGTAATTAACTTTTTAATGACGAAAGCCAACCCTGACCTTCAAAGATTTAAAACTAATTAATGTTATGGAGAATACCAGCAAATATTGGGAATGATTGATTATGGCAAACAATCGAAGCAAATAATTAGTTTACATTTCGATATTTTATGATTAACTTTAAAATTGAGTTATTTAAATGGAAATCGGTTTCATCCACAAGTACGAGTAAAGGTCTGCGCACACTTACCGCTGTAATATGATAGAAACCGACGGAAAGTGTTGATGGGCTACTTCTTGTGATACGTTGTGATGTAGGAGCTAGGCGTCGATATATATATAATAGATAGATACATATAATATATACTTAAATACATAGACAGACATGACCAAGGAACAAATATTTGTGATAAATAAATACACAAATAATGCCCTCGCCGGGATTCAAACCCGGAACCTCCAACTTCGTAGGCACTACCAACTGGACTACGACGGCTGACGATAAGATTGAAGAAGGAAAGATTGAAGGACAGTGAGGAAGAGGTAGACCACGGAGACGCTATATATATGGCACAAATAAAGGAGAAGGTGCATGTCGTATCGTACAAGGAGATGACAGAAGACCGAGTGTAGGTTACTGTACTTATAAAAAACATCTCGATCGCGTTTACTAATCTAACCAATATCTAAGATTGGCCCTTGTGGCATTGTCCCGAGGATGCTGGCGGCATTTCCTCGCTGTATCGCAATACTGCTGCGTTGTACTAGGAAGTCGCCTGCTCTTCGGTTTTTAGTTACGTCAACCAGACGTTTCGCAATTTCAGCAAATAATTTACGTGCGCGGGCCCCAGCTACCCAAAGTTTCTACGCCAAATCTTTAACTAAGTACCACATACGAAATTCGTGACTCAACTTTGAACGTGGAAAAATTACGCGCATTTCAGCGTTACACCCTACACTCTTTATTACCATCCTGAACATGAGATAGCGATGTGTTACAAGTCTATTAACATGATTACCCTTTCCTCCCAGGCGTAGTCAAACTTTTGCGGCCAGCTCCAAAAAATGTCAACGATTTTAATCCTTGTGCCTTGAGTATACGTGCTGAAATGTGTATTGGACGAGCCTGTGGCGAAATGTAGTATCCCTTATCTTTCAACTCGCATGCGTTCCTTAATACATATCTGGCGTGAGGCAGACATTCATTTAGCCCTTGAACAGATTTAAACTCCGGTTACAACGTCATGAGTCACGTAATGAACATAATAATTATGAACCCTTGGCTACTAACTATCAGCAGCCAAGGGCTGCGCGTTTATGCAGTGATCCCTAATATCCCTATGAACAGGGCCGGATTTAGGGGGGGTGCAACCGGGGCTAAAGCCCCGGGGCCTCCACGAAAGAGGGGCCCCCACAATAAAATCACAAAAAAACATTTTCAAATTTCAACTAGTAAACACTCTTGCTTTACCGTGTAATAAGTCTCGAACTTACTCTAGATCTTTTTTGGTGCGTGCTGTGAAATTATGGAATGGGTTGCCGCTGTCCCTCAGACAGGCTCAGTCTGTAACGTCACTCAAGAACGGTCTGAAGAAGTTGTGACTCTCCGACAGTTTGTGAAATGGTAGAGTATTTTGTTTTATTTATAGATATGTAGTATATGTTTACATTATAACTATATGTGTAGTTTATGTACGAATTAAGCATAGTAGGTAATATAGTATATTTACAGTAGTCATTCAAATCACGCACTGTACACGTTTGTTTGTCTATCTCTTGTTTCATATAGTTCTCTCTTTTGCTCAAAGGTTAACTGGAAGAGATCCCTTACAGGGATAAGTTCGCCCTTGTACCTTTTTGAATTGTTGTGTATTTTTTTACCTGTTTTATTTGTGTGCAATAAAGAATTTACATACATACATACATACATAAACACTAGTTATAAAAAATTAACGCTCTTTTCACTTATAGAATTTTTTCTTTCGCTGTTCTACCTTGCAAGTGGCTAGTGTGAGTTTTCTTTCTTTTTCTTGTTACCGTCAATAGCCCTTTGGCCTTTTATTTATATGTGTGTTGAATAATAAAATAATCCACATAAAAATTGTTATATATTGAAAAACTTGACTGAAAAAATGGTCTACTTTATTTGGAAAATAATTGCGGGCCAGGGGGCCTCCACTCCTTTGTTGCCGCAGCCGTGCCTCGAAGCCTCTCAACCTCTAAATCCGGCCCTGCCTATGAATACATCTTTACGTATAAAGATTGAGGGCTTAAAGAAAGCCTAAAACAATAAGAGGAAGTGTAAAACGCAAATATATTATAATGAATTTCCTTAGGGGATAATTCCGAATGGACGTAACAAAAGAAATTACCCGAGCGGGTAATGCCCGAACGTACACAATAACATACAAAACACAATTGGCTACAAAAATAAACAATACCTGTAGTAAATTCACACGTGTATGTGTACATTCACACGGACGACTTACGAAATGGCTCAGGGGTTA
The DNA here is from genome assembly GCA_025490895.1 of Thaumatotibia leucotreta. Taxonomy (NCBI): domain Eukaryota; kingdom Metazoa; phylum Arthropoda; class Insecta; order Lepidoptera; family Tortricidae; genus Thaumatotibia; species Thaumatotibia leucotreta. The sequence continues at coordinate 64,260 of JALPQI010030420.1, read as the reverse complement.
CTACGATTCATATGATATTCCAAAGGATCCTATAATTAAATATCCGGTATATCCTAATGATGAATCGACGAGGCGAAACATTTTATCAAGTAGATACAAAAATGGGTCGAAGACAGATTGACACAAGCAAGAAATAAATTTTATTATGGGATATACGTAATTATACGCAATTACTATAAGTATACATACATATGAAATTATAGTTTAACCTTCAATAACCAAAACCAACAATAAATAAATAATAAATAAATAAATATCTTGGGACATATTACACAAATCAAACTAGTCCCACGGAAGCTCAATGAAGGCTTGTGATCTGGGTACCAGGCGACGATATCTACATATAGTAGATAGATATATATAGATACTTAAATACATAGACAGCCATGACCAAGGAACAAAATTCGTAGGCTGACAAGCAAAACTCATTATAAAAACTGTCACTACTCTTAGCAAGTTCTTATGTCAGTATTGAATCAGACTTGAGATACGAGCTTTATTTCAAGTAGGTATTTGTTACTTAGTGAGTTTTGATTGTCAATCGACGAAATATTTGTGATAAATAAATACACAAATAATGCCCTCGCCGGGATTCGAACCTGGAACCTCCACCTTCGCAGGCAGGGTCACTACCAACTAGGCTACGAAGGCTGCTAAACAATTCTAAAATTTTACGCTTTTATACAAAAGACTTTAGGTATAATTTTATAGGGATAAAAGTTCAATAAGAAAGTTTATCAATATCCTTTAACTTTGGGTATAGGAGTAACGTGAAAATGCCATTAAATAATCGTTTTTCATGCGTGGCTGGAGCCAAAACTCGAGCGGCGGTGATGCGTCAAAAACATGGGCTCCTAGGACCCGGCTACGTTTTCGTGCCCTTGACAGTGAAGCGGGGTATTTTATACGTGACATTGGCCGCCATTTGAGACAAAAGGGAGCGGATTCTCACTCCGAGTCGTTTCTCGTGCAAATTGTTTCTACGAATTCGCGATTCTTAAAAGTGTTGTTTATTACACAGCCAGTTTTCGCCCTAATAAATAGGTATAGTTCTCGGTTTCATATTATTACAGTATGAGAAAGGTGATCCGGCTAAACTACCTCACATCATCGGCCTATATCAGTCCACTGCTGGACAACGGCCTCTCTGCCTATGCGTATGGACGCATTAGGAGAGGCGTAGGGACTAAATACACGCAAGTTTAACCGTTTAATTATACATAAGGTACCTACAATCGGGTAATTTCCAAAAATCACATAAAAATCACCATTATTTCCATCATATCAAGATTCCGCTTCAGAAATTATCAGAACATTTCTAACGTTCGGAATTACCCGACTGCACCTTATATAAAGTGCACCTTATTAATATGTCTTTAACATAAGTAATATTTAACATACATACAAAAAACACCGGCCACCGGCCTTTGGCCGTGTGGTGACGGCAGAAAGAATACATTTGTCACCACCCCAACTCCTCCTGCGGGTGTCGTAAGAGTCGACTAAGGGATTGAAGTATCACTGACCATATTTGATTAAAGATTGATGACGGGCAGCAGCGTTATCATAGTGGACACATTACTGCGATCGCCAATCCGCTTGCCCAGCGTGGCGATTATGGGCATTTACCTCCTAATGCGTCTATACGCGTAGTTAATAGGAGAGGCCTACGTCCAGCAGTGGACTATCATAGGCTGATGATGATGATGATACAAAAAACAGTAGAATTGAGAACCTCCTCCGTTTTTGAAATCGATTAAAAATAGAACATTCTAGAAATACCTTCAACTTGTTCAGCAGTAGCGCTCCTAAGCGAAGGAACCCCCAGTATATCGGCAGCTTTCTGGCACTGCGCTCGGCGTAGCGGGTACTCGCTGCCTGTTAGCTGGTGCTTCACGTTGCTGTTGATGACCAGGATGGTGGTGTCGTCGGTCGTTATGGGGACTTGGGTGGATTCGAGGGACCTGCGAAATAATTAGTATTTAGAATGCGAAATGTGCGAAATCAACTCTTACCGTGGGTGTAGTAAGATGATGAGCAGCAGCATCATCATAGTCAATACCCTTGTCCAGTGAGGCGATTATGTGCGTTTATAGTTCATTTCAAATACAAACGCCACTCGAAACTTTCGTCGTTTAATTGGTCCACTACAAATTGGCAAGTGTCATACACCGATGTATGCAAAAAATATCACGCCACGAAAGGGTCTGGTATCTTTTGTTATCACTGATCCTATTGTTGACGCCTAATGACTTTGTCAAGTGGAATCGGGGCCTCGTATTTGAAATGGACTTTACCTCCTAATGCGTCCATACACATTATTATTCTGTTATGCTGACATGTCGATCTTTTTGATAGCCCCTCGTATGCCAATCGTCAGGTGGCTTTGCGGCAAGTGTTAGGATGCGGCTCCACTGACGCGGAGCGGAGCGGAGCTGTGGGAGCTCGGCCAATGAGACCGCATCACAGTCTTTCGAATTCGAATTTGAAGAATGTAATTGGTCAATTTTACAGTCGTTGTCAGTGGAGCCGCACCCTAATGATATAAAATGTTTTGGGTTTCCTGACTCAACAGTTATTTTATGGGGACTGCTTTATAATATGTAATTGCGTCAGTTGCTGCGCAATCAACAAGATTGTGTAAGTGTCGAACACAAAAACCTCACTCTCACGTCACTGGTACTTTAACATCAATAAGGTTGAATTTAAACTTTACCGAGACATAATACCTAGGTACGTCTCGTCTCGTACGTCATTACGTATCATTTAGGTTGTGTATAATTTTGCTTTTGACGCTTTAAACATGGCAACTCACTTCATTTTAAGGTGCCCTTGCGATAGCGTTCAAAGGTTAAAGGATTAAATAATAAAGCTAAAAATGGCAATTTTTTTCTTATCCCATTACACCCACTGGTCGTGGGGACCCGCTGGAGGCAAACAGCACAGAACCGGTCATATTGGCGATCATTGGGGGAGGCCTATGTCCAGCAGTGGACGTCTTTCGGCTGAAATTATGATTATGAAGATTACTATACCCACATGTATACATAGTATGAGTGGAAAATGGACTACAAGAAACGGATAGAAAATGACGGAATGTCCAATTGGCAATTAAAAATAAACGCCGACCCCGTGCTATCAATCCGTCCCGGCGCAGGGTCAATAACGTTCATTACGTGTACGGTCGAAGAATTTAATTTCCTATTTAATTCCCATTTCGTACCTTGTCATAGTAGCTATAATATGACAGTCCTAGCAGCTTTCATTATTGATTGTCACTGTGACAAGGTACGAAATGGGTAGGAAATTAAATTCCTCGACTGTATCACCAAGTGAGCATATTACGACACAATTATGTATATCTGAAATGCATGAGCTCTTTCACTTTGAAGGAAACTCAATTAGTGTTAAATTAAGAAACCTTAATTTCAGTCAGGTTTATAACGACAATGAAGTACTAATTAAATTAGGTACTAAAGTTCAAATTGAAAAACAAAACTCGCATTTTGGCATGCGCAAAATTCGCATAAACTGCAAGCGATATTCTAATATAAAAATGCCAATCAAGTTTAAATTCCTAAAGATTCTTACTTAATTGTCGTTACAAACCTAACTGCAATTAAGGTTTTTTTTTTATTTCAAGCTAATGGGTGTCCCTAAAAGTGAAATGCATGTATCGTGAAGTGGATCATATCTGAAATACTTAATAAAACTGTAATAATTACAGTGTTAAGTGGTCTAGAATTCCATAGAAAGTGGACTGGAAATTCGAATGCAACCTGTTTGGGAATGAGCGTTGATAACACGAGGTGATCACTATAAATGGAGGTATTTTAACTGAAAATATCTTTCAGCTCGAGTTTTAAGTATATTTAGATAATCCATGGCCTTTATTTTTTTAACGTTTAACTTCGCAGCGATTCATGACGAAATATCGACACATTTTCACGAAATAGTATTTTGTACAGCAAGGGCATAAAGTGACCCATTTTTAACCGAGGTAATTTTTTGGTCTGAGTGAAGTGAAGACCAAAATAGTAGACGAGGATAAAAAATGGACATTTATGCCCATGTTGTGCACTCTGTTTTTCACTTCGTTTGCGAGGAAAGTAAAACACATTTTCACTGCAATTTACACAACGGAGTTGTCATAAAGCGAAAGAAGAAAATATATAATATAACCAACGCCCGCCAACTTATTTTTTAATTTTTTTTTAATTTGCAAATTGTGATTAGAGTTTCAGTTGCACGGTTTTCTGCCAAGTCAAACATTTCGGAGCATTTTTGAACGACAATCGATATCTATATCATGTGATTTACAATGTAATGACAGAAAATACATAATTTTAATGTTGTACTTAATATAAATAAAATAATATAACAAGTTTTGTCAGCTGTACTATTTTATTGTTCAATAAAATTGTGTAATGTTTTAACTGTTTGGCTGTTGGGGTTGGGACCTTAGCCTTAGACAAAAAAAAATACTTTTATGCTCTAGACCATAGACATATAAAATTGATAGACCGAGTCTATTTTATCTGTGGGTGACGCCGGCAATGCCTGTCAACGATCTTTGTTTGGGTATACTAGTGCACCTAAACTGCAAATAGTAAAAGTGATTAAAATAAAGCTTTTCATGTATATTTCTGTTCGATAAGTGCACGGAATGTGATAATAGTGATGACTTGTGTGGTTCCAGGGTGTAAAAACCGCCAGGGTTACCTGAATGAACAAAATAAAGACATTACGTTTCACCGGCAATTTAGTTTTGACTTGAATTTTAAGATTTCGAACCTTATTAAGGTAAAAGTAACTGAAAATCTTATTCAATATTTGTTGTCGGATACATATGTGTAGTTTTGTGATTAAACCATTTGTATTTACATTCGTAATGTAATTATAAATAGTGGGATTCAAACATTTGTATCGCATAGTGTGGTACTTAAGAGACCGATCGTGATATCGATAAATGTATTGATAGTCAACTCAAAAATGAATCGATGTTTTTAATGTCCAACAGGTTTCCACTGGACACTGAACAAAGGCTATTATGGGTCAAAAATATCAAAAAGGCAGACGACTGGTACCCTAAAGAGTATTCAAAAATATGATCCGCACAATTTTAAGCTGTTGTTTCAGGCAAGGGTACGCGCATAAGTGATTACATTCTGACGTACTACCCACCATATTTGGTAATCATCCAAAATCCAATGTCATGTCAACCAGCAAGTAAATTAAGTTTAGTTTAATAATGACGCTCATGTGATACTTGTGTAGACTGATTAATTTAATTATAAAGAAGCCATCATACCAAAATTGTTAGGTATGCTTTAAGGAATGATAAGTCCATAAAACATGTTATAATGAGAGTTTTCTGAAATCACCAGGGCGGGAGCAGGTCCAGAAACTTGTCTAAATTCTATGTTTATAGTTTCTGGTTTAAATATTTTGTATGAGTTAAAAAAAATACATAAAAAAATTTAAACTTTATTTAAAAAGAAAAAAACATTTACTTAGTCGTTCTTTGGGGCTAGATAATTGTGTTTCTTAGCGGGACCTTACGGCTAAGTGGCGCCAACTAGTGGCATACGTTTTAGGAAACCCTCATTATGACATTTTAATTAAAGAAAATATTTCGTTAACTTTGTGATTTTATTTTTATCCTAAAATGTAGATTTTGAAATCACGATCGAAGAAGATCGTGATTTTGAGTAGGAAATAAGGTTTATTCCTACTGTATTCGCTACCTAATTTGGTAAAAATATTATTATTGACGATAAAAGTATACGATTGAAGACTGGACTTCACTAATAGTAATGACATTTTATCTAGTCAGGTTGGTAGCATTGTTCAAGAAAATGGAGTCGTTGATGGAGTTCACGACCAAGTAGAGCTACTTTATTTGTCTCTTTTTCCTTATGGAATACGTCTTGAGATGGGGTGAAGGATGACAATAGTTTGTTCATGTATGTCTTAATACACGGAATCTTCCCTATATTTTATCTGTGCTCTAGACCATAAAATGCGATTTTATGTCGTCTACGCACGACATAAAGGTGCATTTTTTGAGCATGAAAAGTGAAAATAAATTAAAACTACTTTCTGTCATTTATCTTGATTGATTAGTGATTACATTGCGCTGACACTTGAAACAGAAAGATCATGCGGTCGATTCCGGAAAGATTTCTCACTATATCCGTAGCGTTTTTACGGTTCCGTAGTAAACTATTACCTTGTAGTTTCGCCGTGTCCGTCTGTACGTCTGTCCCTCTGAAAATACATGTAAGAGTTCCTAGTTTCCTACGGAAACCTAAAAACACTATACATTGGCATAGTCCGTTTGACTGTTAGCTTTCCCACCAAGTATGTAAGTAAATATTGCGAACTGATATTTCGCTATGTGACTAAAAGAGGCGGGAAAAATGTAGGTCGTATTTCTAATAACATATTATTACTTACTAGCCAAGACATTGATATCATTTTACTTACTGGCATGAATTACACGTAAAGTGCTTCATTGGAAGAATAGAGGCGTGTCTCATCGCAACTGTCGGAGTACTTTGAACGTCTTGACAGGGACAGCGGATCGCGACAACCTTGATCCGACCTTAACCAGTTGTCTGATTAAATCCGTGTCACCCTTCGGTGACATCATCTCATATTTAAATGGATTTTTCATTGGAAATCTAGACAAAGAAAAAATAGCAAAACTTACCTATTATTAACTCCAAATACTCGTTCTAAAGCTATTTGATGAAGTATTATAATTATGTTAAGACACAGTATTATAGGGTATAACATTGCAGGTTGCGGGTGTCCAATGGATGCGGACAGCTCACGACCGATCTTTGTGGTACTCTCTGGACTCAGTGGACGTCAATTGGCTGATGATGATGATGATTGCAGAAGGTAATTTTCCAATGCATGTCAGAACGTCATTTATATGACCAAACTTGACTTGTATTGCAAATTCGCTACTTACTAACTATGGAATATTTTTTTGTTATAGTCAAATCGCACACTACAAGAGCATTACATTTAAAAACAAGTATCTCGAGAATACTTCACGATAAAGTTTCACGATTATCACTCATGTTACCATGGGTGTAACGTCATGCCCGAAACGTCAGGATATAATTAAACAATATAATTAAACGTAAGTTTACGCGATTAAGACCGGGTTGTCTTTAAAATATGAGTGATAATCGTGACCACGGGTGTAACGTTATGCCCGAAACGTCAGGATATTATTAAACGTCAGTTTACGCGATTAAGACCCATTTGTCTTTAAAATATGAATATCTATAAACATATCGTATCAATTTATATAGTACTGAATTAGCCTGTAGAAATTACCTTGGCTCACTCTACAACTCTGTTGGGCAGGAAAGGAAAAGGAAATGTTCGTATGCCTTCATCAGATTAAGTAAAATATTCGCAGATCATTTTGTTGGATCACAATCCGTTTGGGTACCCTTTTTACTGACCTTCCCTAATTTTACGAGAACCTTTATAGCCTCTTTTTGGTTGTCAAAAAGTAGGGACTATCAGGGTTGTCAGATAACTAGATTAGTTTACCATAAGGTCCATAAGCGATGAAATTACTACCATATATACATAGCTATGTTATGTAAAAACAATACTTTTTATTACTTTAAACTACGAACAATCGTTATATTATCTCAAATTTTATAAATTTCAGTAAGAGCTTGAATAAATTTTGGTAGACTAAATTTCTTAGATGGGTTATCTGTCTATATGTCTGTCAGGTTATACAGCTTTTTTGTGTTCTCTGAAGCAAAGCCCAAGACACGACAAGACGTTAGCAAAAACAGTTCCTGTAGCAATTTAAGGTTGCGCAGTCTATTCCTAAATGATAACATATGTTGGTTTGGCAAAAATTATTAAATGCTTGTTTTAACTGTCGATTTCAGAAACAGATAGATAAGTTTTTGAGATCGACAGCTAAAACAAGACTTTAATAATTCTTGCAAAACCAACTTAGGTTATCAAGGCCAGAATTCCTGTACATAAGTGAATTTTATTCACTTGTATGGAATGTGACAACCCTGGTAAGTGATAAGCCTGCGGGAAACTGCTAAAAGGACTTTTTATCTGATCTAACGTTTCCGAGACGGAATGAGCATTAAACTTTGAATTACTGTTTGCCTGATGACGTATGATGGATCAAATTTTAACTGTGACCTTCTAGTACGGTCAAATCGTATATTAAACTCGCAAACCATGTAGTAAAGCTGCATTTTTGGTATGTTATTTAGACACCATAGGGCAGTATAAAACCACATTTTGCAAGCAAAAAAAAGTTGTGCTAGCTGCGTTATACGTGAAAAACTGTGAAATTTACTGTCTATTTTTAGTTTCTGATTTTTATAAAAAAAGCCTTACGTTTTTTGACAATATGCATTAGGTAACGTTTAAAGATGAACGAATTTGTAACAAGATGAGGTAACATGCATTACCGTAGGTTTTATAGTTTCAGAGATTCGAGACTTCAAATAGTACACTGTTTTGTAAACTAGATAAAATGTTGAGTTTTGCTAACGTTCTTGGTTTAATATCGCTTTACCTAATTATGCTACGAAAAACATGAAATAATTATCTTATAGCGCAATTAATATTCCTTCATTTAAGGGTAAAATCAGGTCAGTAAACTTTGTAATTGAAACTAAAAACGCGAAATTCAAAAAGCAGGAGGTTCGCTATCTAAGTTTTTCATACAAATGGCAAGTCGTGTTGCAAAGCTGCAATTTTTGTATATTATAAAGGCTCTATAGGGATGCACGAAAATGCATATTACAAGAAGAAAAAAAAAAAGGATTTAGGTATAGGACGTAAAAAACTGAAAAAAAATCGGACTTTTTTTAGTTTTTGACGTTTAACTAAAAAACTATAACTTTTTGATACTAATTGCTATAAAACTATGAAAGAATATTAAATTTGAAAGGATTTGAGCTACCTTGCATTACCCTAAATTATATAAATTTAGAGATAGGACATTTCAAAATGTGCCCTTCATTAAGTTAAGAAAATAAATACATGTTTTGAAGCCTCGTATACCCCCAACTATAAGACTTACAGTAATTGTTATCGGCTCAATTTGTTTCAAATTTAATGTAGTTATTATCTACAATTACTTTTTTTTCTTAGCGCGAACGTTTTGCCAATATTTAGTGAATAGCTTTAACGTAACCTAAAATTTGTTTATGTTTTGATAAAAGGGCACTTTATGAAATGTCGTATCTCAAAATATATATAACTTACGGTGATGCAACGTAGCTCAAATCCTTTCAAATTTAATGTTCTTTAATAGTTTTATAGCAATCAATATCAAAAAGATAATAGATTTTTAGTTAAACGTCAAAAACTAAAAAAAGTGCGATTTTTTTTCCGTTTTTTACGTCCTATGCCCAAATTATTATTTTGTTTTTCTTTTAATATGCATTTTCGTATATATCTATAAGGCCTATATAATATACCAACATTGCAGCTTTGCAACTCGACTTGCGATTTGTATGAAAAACTTAGATAGCGGGCCTCCTGCCTTTGGAATTTCGGGCTTATACTTTCAACTACAAAGTTCACAGACCTAATTTTACCCTTAAATTAAAGAATATTAAGTGCGCTATAAGGTCAATATTGCATGATTTTCGTAACATAATTAGGTGAGGCGATATTAAGTCGAAAACGTTAGCAAAACACAAAAATTTATCTAGTTTACAAAAAGGGGTACTTTTTAAAGTATCAAATCTCTGAAACTATAAGACTTACGGTAATGCATGTTAGCTCAACTTGTTGGAAATTTATTAGTCTTTAAACGTTTATTTACATATGATATCAAAAACGAAAGGTTTTTTAAATAAAAATCAGAAACTCGAAAATGGCCGTAAATTTCTTAGTTTTTCACGTACTACCCAGCTAGCACAACTTTTTTTTGCTTGCAAAATATGGTTTTATACTGTCCTATGGTGTCTAAAAAACATACCAAAAATGCAGCGATACTACTTGATTTGCGAGTTTAGGGTAAAATTATGTACGATTTGACCGTACTATTCACTTTGGGTCAATATTGCTATTTTACACGACTGCCAAAAAAAGGAGAGTATACAAGCCCCGATGCAGTGAAGTTCGTCTAGTTCGAAACAATTTTTACAATTTTTTGAATATTTTAAAAATGATCACATTATGCTAATGATAAATTGTATGAACGTTAGTCATGGTTAATGTAAGTACTACATTTCAAGAGACACAACAATCTGAAGTACGCTTTTGTTGTTTAATAAATCGATTTTAACAAACCAGTGTCTAAATTATATTTTCGTTCACCACCGTAATTCCGCGCTTATAAGCTTGACGCAAAATTCGCAGTGCATCAGGTCGTCTTTAATATAAATGGCGTTCTTTACATTCATTGATTATTTACAAAATTAAAAATGGTGGAATTTTTTTTAAAAAATACCTCTCGTAAAATAGTTTTTTTTAATTCTGATTTATTAAGTCCAAATATTTTATACTCAAAGAAACTACTTTAGTACTACTATTGAATAGTGAAGGTTTTGTCTCTAAACCTTTTCCCCCGGATGAACGGGATAGTCTCGAAAAACTGTCTAACTGTACGAGAACATATGCATCGGGGCTTGTATGTGTTTAGCCCCAATGTATGTTTCAGGTTTTCTTTAAACAAGCAGATATTCGCGATGGCTCAACCGTTTCTGATAGTGTAAGGTATCATTAGAATCCCCATGACGCCGCGAGTAAGTAAGTCACGTTAGAAACAATATGGCGACCTAGAAATTCAATATTGCCTGACCAAAAAAAAACAATTTGAAATAAACCTATCGAGTATTGTATCAAAATGAACTTTGAACAGTCATTACGAATATGTAGGTACTTATATAACTTATATGTTTGTAACTTATTGTAGAAGAGCGAGATTCATTAGAATGCAATTCAAGCATAAAGAAAAATATGTCATCCAAACGCTATGATTTGGGTATCAAATTAAAGCATTTTGCATGCAGGGTCGCGTTTTATAAAGTTACAATTTACAATTTCGCTGTTTGCCTCTCTTTCTAGCCAATATGTGCGTGCGTTAGAGAGGCAAACAGCGAAATTGTAAATTGTAGCTTTATAAAACGCGACCCAGATTGTAATTACATGTATATGTAATTATATATTTAAACGTAAAACTTATAAGTTATACGTTTAAATATATATTTTAGAAGAGAAAACTCGAAATGTTCTACATCGCACTATTAAACTTTTTCTTCGAAGTCTTAGCCGTAACTACGTAAACCGTACGGCAAAAATGATGACACCAAAACTAGGCGGCTGAAACGCTCAGATATTAACCCACATACATTTGCGAAGAAATTCAAGGATATTGGGTCAGCGTTGCGGAGAATACAATATCAATTAATATAAAGGAATTGAATTTGAATAACTATTCTTCTATTTTTTTTTTAATTTCCCTACTGACAATCTGTGTATAACTAATATACAGGGTGGAAAGGGACGACGTTCCTTCCCGCTACCGACCGAGTCTACCAACGATTACGATAAACTTTCAGTATGGGACCAACATCGAAAGCGTACATGGAAAATTGACTTTTCCATACTATTGCACTCTAACTACTTAATCACTCACTTTGTATGAGGGGTTACATTTTTTTTTAATATTTCGATGTAGGTCTCATACTGAAAGTTCATCGTAATGGTTGGTAGACTCGGTCGGTAACGGGAAGGAACGTCGTCCCTTTCCACCCTGTATCTCTCTTACTAGAAAGAGACTTCCGCTTGGAATATTATTTAGTTGTAATTTGTTATGCAATAGACCCCTGGTTAAGAAGACAACTAATAATATTGTTCCTATCTCGGGGCTGCGTGGTCAAACCCGATAAGTCGAGATATTTGTTCATTGAAAAAACAACCTCGGGGCTAAAGGGGGGTGTATTCTCTCGAGCCGAATCACATCGCCTCATTAAGCCCGATTTCTAGAAGCGATGTGTACTCATCATGTACCTAATTGAAAATTACATGTACATACCTACGTAGTATGCGAGATAAGAGACGTTTAATGTATACGTACCTACATCTAGTACTATCTAATATCGGGGATTTCGAGATATGATTCGAATATAAGACTAATGTACCAAAAATACGATAACAATTGGGCCCAAACATAATTGCTATATACGTGTTGTTACAGGCGCATACAAATTAAGACTTGAAATGTGTACAAAAATTGTAGGCCTCTTTTTGGATGAAAAAGCCGGCCTACATTAAATGTGGTGTGTCTCGAAAACTACGAAGGTATATATTATTTCTAATTAGTCCTTAGGTACGTCATAGGTACCACATCGACACTAAAAATAAAGCTTAGTGAGACGATGGGGTGCGCTACAGTTTTAATTTTTTTATAATTTTATTTTTGTTTAGAATTAATAATAAATTGACTAACTAGCGTATTCATTGATTGATAAAATAGCAATCGGTATTCATTTTTGAACGGCTCGCACCTGGAAGACTGAAATAAACACACTGAAATTGCATCGGAATAGCGGTTGAAATGGAACCCTTATAAATATTTGACATGTTAGTTTGTCAGCTGGTGTCTATCTGTCCGTCTGTATTCAGTCCAGCTCAGTGAACAAAGTTAAAGTCAAAAAGGTTATTTCTTCAAATAGGCGTAGCAACAGGCTCTTTCGTATTGTGATACAATATCAAAATTATTAAAATCTACTGGCCAGAGAAACAGTGTTCTCTATATCCTTCCTATAAATTGGTTTCGGGAGCATCTGGCCTACGCCTATTTGTATGAAGAATGTAAAGTCAACCGATTTGAACACTAAGCCACTTGGGAACTATGCATAATGTAAATTATACATTGACGTTATTAATCCGATTGTAGACAATTATGGTTCTAGAGTGCCCTGTGGTTTCAATTAATTAAGTGCACATGGTGCAAGCCAATATTATAATTTGGCAATATACAAGGTGAAATTTTAATGGTTGTTCTTTGTTCTTAAGGGCTTGTTGAAGATCGTTTTCCAATTAGGTAAAATTCATCACTCAACTTTATTTCTGGCGTTATTTCATTCTCGTATTTCATCGATGCTACGTATTTTACAAATATGTATTAATTTATTACTTATTAGTTATCATCCTCATCCACATATTAGCCGAAATACCTCCACTCCTAGATATAGGCCTCCCGCAAAGATTGCCATAATGATCGCCACCCGTATCCACCGGACTCAAGGTGGAATCAGAAACCTTAACCAGGTTCCTGATTCAGTCCACCTAGTCGGGGCCATACCCACGCTGCGCCTTTCAATACGTGGAACACTCGAGAACCTTTCCGCTCCAACGGCCATCGTGCGTTATTAAAACTAGTAATACTGAGTAAAACTCACCGGCAATCGATGAGAACGGCGTGGTCCTGCTTTCCCATAGCAACGACGTATTGGTCCATGATGCCGCACGGCATGCCAGGGAACTCGTGCTCGGCCTTTTGACAAAGCTGGGCCTTCTTCACTGGGCTGACAAACAAAGTAGCAACAAGTTAATTATTTATACAAGGTGCCCATGAGGAAGGGGAAAAATTCTAACAGCATATTGCTGAGACTAAAAGAAGCAAAAAATGTTAAATGAGTTTTGGTCAAATCTGAAAAAAAATTTTTTTTTTTCTTTTTTGATGTTTTGAATACCTTAATAAACAAAAAAAAGATTTCATAAATAAAACTATCGCAAAAAATGCACGTTAGGGTTTTTTTTACATTTGCTAGGTAATTAAGTAATTAATTAGAGGTTTTTTTCTTCATTTGATGTCTGTCAATTAAGTGCGACAAGACTAAGACAACATGGTGACAAACTCGTTTCCTAAAATACGTTTATCATAGCGTAACGGTCCAAAATGGTCTTAAGAAAAAATCGAATTTTCTCTCAAAATAGACTTAATCCAGAAAACTTCATATGACATTTTTAACTTCAAATTTGGTCAGCGATCCGCTATTGAATTTTTTCCATTTCCTCATGGGCACCCTGTATTTAAAAGGCAAATTCCTTGCAAATAGTAAGGGTGCGGTAAGTTGCTAGGGACCAAGACTGTTGAATCCGATGAAAGGACGACTGATACATATTTTATAGCTTATATTTAATGTCCCACTGCTGAGCAAAAGCCTCCGCTGCCTTCCGCCAATCATCCCTTTCCAGCAATCGGTATTCAATTTTGAACGCCTGGAAAAAGGAAATAGACAAACTGAATGGCACGTGCAAAACGGTAAAAATGCATTCCTTATGAAAGTTATGAATATTTAACATGTTCGTCCCCCTGCGCCGGCGTCTACCTGTTCTGTATACAGGCTGTAATCGATAAGTGTTTACAGACCATAATTCCGTAAATATGAGAGATATCAGAAAACTTTTAACTGATATCAAAAGTACGTTACCTAACGAGTAAAATTACTTTAATAACTTTTTCTAAATAGATGAAGTAATATTAAAAATACTAACTTAAAACGCTCCCATACATTTAGTATGACGACTTACAGCCTTAAAGCATTTCGGGTATCGTAAGAGATAAAACTGTTAGAGATTCGTTATTGGTACGAATACATTATAATAAAATAATAATACTACCGTTTATGAAATAATTAATCTAACATTTATTCTTAAATAAAAAAAATCGTATTAAACTAGTCTTTGAATGAACGGTTACATACTAAATGTATGGAAGGGTTTGAAGTTAATATATATTTGAGATATTTGTGATTTTATTTAGTGTAATTTTACTCGTTGGGTAATGCTACCAACCGAACATCTCTCTCAACGATATGCATTTTCTCTTTTCTGCGGTTGAGTTTGTTAAAACTAATTCAACACTAAATTTTAATGAAATTTAATGTAAAACGACGTAATCCTCCTACTACGGAAAGAGATTCTTTTTTTAGACTTCTAAGACTTATTTATATTTGTTTGAGGGGTATGATAAAAATAGGTCTCAACCAAAGAGCTGGTTAGAAAAACTGTCTGTAATTTAAAGTAAATACCCGAGCCTCAATTGCGACAAACGAGAACCACCAACTAGGGAGGCGACATAGAGAGACAGTAAGGGGGCGCAAAAAGTAAATCCATAGATTGACTAGGTATTTTTCCACTAGCAAATTCAGAGGCTGAACTTGAAAAAAGTTTTGTCACTAAGATTACTTCAAGTTAGCCTAGGCAATGGGAATTACGGTTTATTTTTTGTATTAGAAATGATGGGCTGATTTTTATAACACAAAACTTGTATGCACGAGCACATCATTCACAAAGTCAAAGAACAACTTATTAATTGGGGACGAAATGCTAAACAACTATCTTGACCAGTCCCAGTTGAATTTTCTTGAGTAACATTATTATCACAGTGATATATATCATCATCATCATCATCATCAGTCTATGATAATCGACTGCTGGACGTAGGCCTCTCCTATTAACTATGCGTATGGACGCATTAGGAGGTAAATGCCCATAATCGCCACACTGGGGAAGCGGATTGGCGATCACAGTAATGTGTCCCACTATGATGACGCTGCTGCCCATCATCAATCTTTTATCAAATAATCAGTGGTCAGTGACACTGACACTTCAATCCCTTAGTCGACTTCACTGTGATAACTGTGAGTCTGTGAGTCTGTGTGTATCACAGTGATAATTGTGTTACTAAACAAAACATTTCCATTGCAGGATTATTACTTTATTGCAGACCGAATACTAATATTACACAACACATACTCGTACCTACACGAACATTAACTTAAACTTTACATGAGTTAAAAATAGAGTATGAAAGTAGCTAACATTGTAGATGTTCACAAGACATATACTCGTAACAACAATTTCTAAAAGTTGACTGACCCAAAGACAGCTTTATGGCCGGCTGCAGCTGTAACAAATGTTGCTTCCATCTCTTGGGGAATCACAAACTTTGCTGACATGTTAAAAGTTTAACACGGCTTGAAGAACAACTTTGCCAACATAGAGACGAGGGAATACTAAGACCTGTTAAGGAGTGAGAAATATTGTAATCGTTAAAATAACGACACAAATATCATTGTGGATAAAACAATAACAGACGGTACGTATCATGACATGTCTTCTCTTCTACAAAGGCTGGCCCAGTGACATTGTAAAATTTGTAAATATAACTAGATAACTGAAACAGTGTGTCGAAACTTATGATCAAGAACTAGAAACCCCCCTTGAGGCTTATCAAATCGTACCTACCTACAACTTACCTTATGTTATGATATTGCATTGTAACCCCATCATAATGTTACCCTATTATAAAGGTAAGCTTTTTGAAATAACTATTTACCCAGTTAACTTCAAAACTCTATCGCCGTAGGGTTTTTGTGAGGGGTTTGCATTGAGTTATCGTAACTCGACAGGCGGCTTGTTGTTAGTGTTGAAACTGCACTTAAAAGTGTTAGAATTTGTTTAAGAAATTAAAATACAATTTTTGTGGAACAACTCATATTACTTTATTAAATAGTTTGTTTTATATTTAATATAGTTCATGAACATCATGAGCGAAAGAAATTACTTACGGGCATGTAATCGAACACTCGCGTAGTGACAACATTAAGAATCCATTTGTCCCCACCCCAACTCTTCCAGTGGACACCCCCGTAAGAGTTAACTAAGGGACCGAAGTGTCACTAGCACATGATATGACACCTTACTGCGACCGCCAACCTGATGCTTGTCCATGACGAATCTGGATATTTACCTCCTAATGCGTCCACGTCCTAATACATAGGTAATAAATGTCCTGCAGTAGATGAAGATATTATTATTATTTATTTTCAAGTAAGACACACATATTAGTAAAACTTATATCTAACCTGTTAGTCCAGCCTGTTCCCTATCATTTTCATGATGGTGTTAGGCTGCGGCTCCATTGAGGCGGAGAGGAGCGGAGATGTGCAAAATTGACCAATTCAAAAATCATCAATTGAGCCTTAGGGCTGGCGCGCAGCCCGCGCATCAGGAATGCGGCCCCCTTTTGCATGGTAGCTTAGATTGAATAAAAACAATCTACAAACTTGGCTTCGGCGAACATCTCATGCTTCATGATCGATGTGAATCTAACTGCTTATTTTCATTCCTTACCATAAGGAAGTTAAACATTATAATCTATCTGCATAAGCTACAACACTACGCGTTCTAGATTTCCGACATCCTTTACGTGTTAGAATACGTATTTTATTTAAACTTATTCTACAGTCGTACACAATAAACACGGTCGACGTATTCCTGTTTTATTGCCTACACTACGCTGCTTCCGACCTGACCTATCTCAACCATGTGTAACGTAATCTTGTTACGCTTTTATAGGACCTGAATAAAAGTCAACACTCTTACGCCCACACTGTTCACTGACAATTTGTGAACCTTTTTGCAAAGCCATGGTCCATTCATGTTATGATAACTACTTAATGTGACTTAACTGGTCAAATATTTATATTGGAGCTATATTATTTTAATACCAAAATTGCTATTTGTTTTCAAACGTTGGAAGTCATCGAATGCTTGTATCAGTTGTTTCATGGATTAAAACAAAACGAAAAAAAAACTACATAATTTCAAAATGCAATACAAAAAAAAAACTCTGAAGTAAAAAATTATAATTTCCAATTCAATGCAATACCTACAGAAGAACAAGCCTAATGAAATAGGTATCTTCATCATGCCTACCCACAGGCCTACCATGACGTAATATTGATGATGATGAATAACATCTCATAGTAGGCATAGATAAGAGGTATCGACTGAGATAGAAAGACAGGTTAATGCAAGCGAGAAAATCAATTCCACTATCTTTGTGGACCATAAGGTCATCTTTTTGTTTAGGTTAGGTTAGATTTCGGAGAGACCTTTGAGTAAGATTGTTTTTAATAAGATTTTGATTGATATTTATTTAAGCTATTTCATACTTACAAGGACTTAAATTAAAATTAAAATTACATATAAAGATCCATTCCATATCAATATCAAGGTGCGTTTAAACCGAAAGAGCTTTCGCTGTTCTAGCGCCCGTTCTACGAAATCACGTTTTGTGTACCGATCGAATTTCGTAGAGTGGGAGGTTAGAACAGCGAATGCTCTTTTAGTTTGAACGCACCTTCACTCAGTAGGTACGCAAAGCTGCGAACACGAAGTAATAAAGCCAACCCGCACTTTTTACTGCCTTTATTTCCCGCCTTATTATCTGTTTTTCGTCCGATATTTGGCGCATTTTTGACAAAAAATAAGTCGGCTTTATTAAGTTTCGTATCTTATTGTTAACGATTTGTTCAATAAGGAAAAAACAACACAATAAAACGCTTTATAATTTCGCGAAGAATTCTGTCGTTTGGCGTTCAACTATAAAAGAGCATTAAATATCTTTATAACAAAATCAACATTCTCATTCAGTCCACTGCTGGACTTATGCCTCTCCTATTACTTATGCGTATGCAATGGACGCATTGAGGTGATGCCCGTAATCGCCACGCTGGGCAAGCTGGTTGGCGATCGAAGTAGTGTGTCCATCATGACCATCATAATAAGATGTCACAAACCATTAATTTACTGATGATTGGTGATGGGCAACAGCATCATTATTTTTTCATCACACCTGTTCGGTAAGTGCGCCAATGCGCTGCGGCGATGCGCGCCGTAGATGCGACAATAAGCCCTAGGGCTGTCAAGGATTTTCATACAACATTACGTCGCACTAGCGCGAGATTTCTTTAATAAAAATAACAAATTTATACTATTTTAGAGTAGTTTTGTGAAAATATATTGTTTTATTTACTTTTTTGCCTCACAGGTGTGATGAAAAACATTGTGTGTGCCACCGGCGTTACAAGAATTATTAACTCGTGTGAAGTAAAGCCCGCGCCTTCGGCTTGGGCTTTACTTTCACACTCGTTCACAATTTCCTATATACCGCCCTTAATACACAATGTACTATTATTAAATAGTTTGTTTTATAGTTCATGGACATCATGACTATCATGAGCGAAATAAATTACTTACGGGCATGTAATCGAATACTGTCGTGTCGGCTGTGTTCCGCTTTCACACTCGTTCACAAATTCTTATTTACCGCCCTTAATACACAATGTACTATTGTTGTTGTTGTATTCTGGCCATTTTTTCCGCAACTCGACATCAAACGTGCCTATTTTGCGTGGTCCCAACGCTAGCCCAGTACTTGTTTGGGACTTCACATACACCCTTGAATTTCTTCGCAGGTGTATGCAGGTTTCCTCACGATGTTTTCCTTCACCGTAAAGCACTTGTGTGAATATCAAATGATATTTCGTACATAAGTTTTTTGAAAAACTCATGGTACGAGCCGGGGATCGAACTCACGACCGTGCGTTTTTACCGCTAGGCCACAAGCGCTCTTCACAATGTACAAGTCAGGTAAAAATTAGTGCCAAGAACATAATTACATATGTATATCTAAAGGTGCGTTTAAACCAAAAGAGCATTCGCTGTTCTAGCGCCCGTTCTACGAAATCAACCAATCACGTTTTGTGTACCGATCGAATTTCGTAGAGTGGGAGGTTAGAACAGCGAATGCTCTTTTAGTTTGAACGCACCTTACGCTACTAACATACTCAAAAATAACTTGACATGTTTGTATAGGTTATAGCGACGCACATGTGCCACATCCATGTTTCTAAGCTCATGAAGTTTCTGCGGTTTTGTGAATGTGGTATCAAACAAATTGAATAAGGACAAAATTTTGTTAAAAGCCAAACACAAACATGATTAATAGTATTTTAATCCTTCAAAAGGGTATATTTAAATCTAAAATGGCCACTCGAGTAACCGAGATGAAGGGACAAAATATCCAAACTCTTTTTGTAGACAAAAACATGTTTACAGAATTAATCCCTTAGAGAGAATTTAGTCTGCCCTCAATGTCATTGTAACCAGTTAAAGTTTATTTCACAAAGACAATAACACTAGTTCTAGTTATTATTATATTTAAGGTCGTAATTCGCTTAAACCAGATATCGAGAGATGAAAATATCTCGATTACTGTCCGCTTATTCAATCAACCGTTAAAATATACTTAGAGCAATACTTATACTACCGCCTAGTTTGTGGGAGTTCAAGTATCAACCGTTCTGTCTACAAAATAAAATTTCGTTCCCCGAACATATCTAGATAGGTATGACATTTTGTAAGTTAAAGTGGGATGTTTCGCAGAACACTCAATTCTATTTCATTTATTTTTATTTAAGCTCGTATTTTCTACCCCATAAGGTGCAGTTTCTTTCAACTTGGTTCACGGTTTTTAAGGGATGTAAAATTATACACATGAGGGCATTTCCGCACCGGTGCTGTCTTTGGACACCTGACGAATGAGGCAAGTATCAAGGTTAAGGGCACAGTATATCTAAAGTACAGTAGGCATGTACATTGTTCCATTGTTACACACAGCCTGTGCGGAAAATACTTTACCTATTTTACTAAAAAAGTTCTTTGTCCAGGGCCTAGGTACGAGCCCAGGACCCAGGTATAGACATATAAAAACGTTTCCATTCCCTATCGTAGAAAATAAACACAAGCATCTCTTCTTTTTTAAATGTAAGTGTCACTAAAATTATTTTAACTTGAGACAAAATGGAATTAAGTATTTTATGTTATGTATTAGTGTGATATACAATAAGATAGGTACAGGTGTAATACATAAACTTCTTCATCCTTAGAAGGATTCCGATATCAATATTTCAAATAAAACTGGAAACCAAATATCAGCTTCCAAGAAGTTTTTTCGTCACAAATCCTTCTAACTACATTTTATCACGCCAGAAACCCAACCCAATAGCTGTACGAAGTAAAAATAGTAATAAGTTTATGATTTTTCATCAAAATATATGTGGATTAGGTATTAAGTAAATTGGATATTTTGGAAATAACTCTTACTGAATTCCAAAATAAATATCAAAATATTGATGTTCTATGTTTTAGTGAAACGTTTGTAAAAAAAAAACTCAGAACACAATATTAAATTAAATAATTTTAAGTTAGTAGCTTCATATTGTAGAGAAAAATGTAAACCACTAATTGGAGTTCGAGGCCAAAGAAACTACGACATATGCGTTACTGTCAAATCTGTCAAAGTCTCTTATGTCATTGTCAAATAAAGTTTTCAGGTTTCGACAACCTTTTTGTCATTTAATTTATTTATTTTAAATAATTCCTAAAAAAACATTACATGCCTCTGTATTGTTTGTACACCTTTTTGTTTAATATGGTTGTCACAACTAGGATTTTCTTAAAAACTCGTAAAAATCTAAAAAAAAATATTTTCTCTAAACTAACATTGATGTGAGAAAATTTTATTGTCAAGAACATATGCGTTACTGTCAAATCTGTCAAAGTCTCTTATGTCATTGTCAAATAAAGTTTTCAGGTTTCGACAACCTTTTTGTCATTTAATTTATTTATTTTAAATAATTCCTAAAAAAACATTACATACCTCTGTATTGTTTGTACACCTTTTTGTTTAATATGGTTGTCACAACTAGGATTTTCTTAAAAACTCGTAAAAACCTAAAAAAAAATATTTTCTCTAAACTAACATTGATGTGACAAAATTTTATCGTCAAGAACTTAAAATGATATGATTCAAAGCCTATTTTAAAAAGAAGTTGAATTACCAGTGAACACAAACGCCAGCGAGCCATATTTATTAAGATATATGGTTAAATTGAGCCCCTGCCTTATTACGGGTTAAAAATATGGGAAATAAATTTGGAAATGTAAAATGAAAGCATTTTTTGTATTTTAACGTGGCTGGACCAAATGGATCGCCTTGTTAACAACCAACGGGTGAAAACAAAACGTTAGCTCTGTATGATAATTAAGATGGAGAACTATAGCACTGCCAAAGTAATTTGTAGGTCAAAGGAATTTTAAGGATACGAAATGTGAACATAAAACACGCTACAAAGTATTATTCTGCAATTTTCTAAACGTATAAAGAAATAGGGTTTTAATTTATGTGTACCTATACCTAGTTAAATTGCTGTAGGTACCAAATGTTATTAACACATGAGGTGATACAAGCGCAATACCAACTTTGTTACTAATAATTGCGGATAATTACGAGTTTATTAAAATATCTTATATTTACGTGAAAACAAGTAAATAATATTGTTTCAATAAATTAAAGAATTAAAATTACCAATAAATAAGATATCTAAACGTCTGTTTTTAGAAAATAAGGATTTACTATTGTAAGAACCTTTCATTGTTGTGGCAATATTTTCGTAGATTCTTTGGCCTCGAACTCCAGTTAGTGGTATAGGGGAGGTACAGCAATACTGGTCAGAAAGGCATTGGAAGTAAAATCAGTAGAGATTGCACCAAAGTTGGCGTCTAACTTTTATTTTGAATGTTGTGGTATTGAAATTACAAGCATACATTTAATCATTATTACAATTTATAGAATACCACAAAATACTCAATCACATCACGGTATCTTTCTTTACAAGCTTGAGCAATTGCTTCAATATCTGTATCTTAAGTATAAAACGAAAAAGATAGTTATTTGTGGTGATTGGAATATTGATACACTTAAAAATAATACAGTTACGAAAGACTTATCCAGTTTGCTAAGAAGTTACAATTTTGAGATGCATATTAATACACCAACGAGGATAAACACTTGCATAGACCAAATTGCTAGCAATATGCGTAGGGTTATATCTAATACACATAATCTTGAATTATCGGATCATGACCAAGCACAAACAATTACCTTAGATATTAATAAGGTAAAAGCGTGTACTACCTGGTTCGAGTTCAAAAGGGATTATTGCTCTGATAATAAACGAAAATTTTATGATTGCATAAAGGCTCTTTCTTTCAGTGATATTTTGAGCTCGAGTGACGCTAAGGAAGCGTTTGACTCTTTTTATGACCTATTAAAGCTCTTCTATGACTTATGTTTTCCCATAATTCGAGTCAAAGCTAACACTAGTAAAAAAAGAATTAAATGGCTATCTAAAGGTATACGAAAGTCATGTCAGATGAAACGTAATATACTTTTCCAAAAAAGAATGAACGGGTCTCATACTAATATTAATCAAATACCTCTTAAAACGTATAGTAAACTTCTAAAAAAGTGTATAAATAAGTCACAGCAAATCAGTAATAATAAATATATAGCTGGTAATAAAAATAAATGTAAAGCAACTTGGAATGTAATATCATCTCAAGTATCTAATTTGGACCTTACAAGTAACATAGACTACTTAAAAGTTAATGATAATATATTAAATAACCCTCAAGATATATGTGACATACTCAATAACCATTTCATCGAATTAAACAATATTAATAAAATATCCAATAGTAATATTTCAAAAATTCATGTAGATTTTAGTCCCCATAGCATATTTTTAATGCCAACTGATAGTAAAGAGGTTTATAAACTTATTATGTCACTAGGAAATACTAAAACAGCTGGTATAGATGATATATCAACTGAACTTGTAAAACTAACGGGATTATTTCTAAGCATACCGCTTGCTCATGTAATAAATCTATCATTTAGTCAAGGGTATTTTCCGGAACAGCTTAAAATTTCCATTATAAAACCGCTGTTTAAAAAAGGTGAGCGCGATGATATAAATAATTATAGACCAATCACAATTGTGCCCATACTGTCCAAAATAATAGAAAAAGCTTTTTATGTCAGACTTAATAATTTCCTTTCAAAACATAACATTTTACACCCTGATCAGTACGGATTTCGTAAAGGACTAAATACTGAGCTAGCCTGTTTTGAATTTATAAAATACGTGACCGAAAGTATTAATAATAAGTTACCAGTTATGTCAATATTCCTTGACATGACTAAAGCTTTTGATTTAGTAAATCACTCAAAGCTTCTTATGAAATTGGACGCTTATGGCATCAGAGGTAAGGCAAATGATTGGCTCAAATCTTATTTATCTAATAGGCAACAATGCACTGAAATCCAAAAATACGTTGAAATTGACAACCAAACTAATAAAATTATATACAGGTCACCTCTGCGTACAATAGTTTCTGGAGTACCTCAGGGGAGTAATTTAGGCCCTCTACTCTTTTTGACTTTCATCAATGACCTCCCCAAAGCCACAAATCCAAAATCTATTCTCTTTGCCGATGATACAACGATCATAGTAAAATGCCAAAATAAGGATACATATGAAACTGATATTAATAGAGCCTTAACAGACATGAATAACTGGATAGTTAATAATGACCTTCTTATTAACCTAAGTAAAACGCATTATCTACAATTTCATTCATATGGAGCAAATCCTCCGCAACTCAATATTAACATTAACAACATTTCAATATGTAAATCGGATAACATTAAATTCTTAGGGATAATTCTTGATACGAATCTAAATTGGATGAACCAAATTAATTCTGTTTGCTCAAAACTTGACCGTTTCATTTTTGCTCTAAGAAAATTACGCAATTCTGTTTCTCAGGAAGCTGCTCTCACTGCTTACCACGGTCATGTTTCTTCTATTCTCAACTACGGCCTTATTTTATGGGGTAATTCCGTTGATGTGGAGAGGCTATTTAAACTTCAAAAAAAATGTGTCCGTGCGATATGTAATGCGTGTATAGATACTAGTTGCAAGCCGTTATTCAAACAGCTTAACATCCTACCCCTAGCTTGTATGTATATAAAGAAAATTTGTATTTTTTCAAAGCGATACACAAAATACTTCCCAAAGTGATCTGATATTTGTACAGTAAATCCAAGGGAGCAATACAAATATATGTTACATCAGCCACGTTGTATGACAGATATTTACAAAAAAAATGCATACAACATGGCTATTAAAATTTATAATAAGTTACCTGTTGAAATACAAGCCCTTGAAGGGAATGTATTTAAGAGAACCTTACATAAATGGTTATCTGAGAGGTGCTTTTACACCGTTCAAGATTTTATGGCTCATGACTCATGACTTATAAATGAGTACATTGTACTGTAGGTTTTATTGTGTTATAAAAATTCTGTAGGTATAAATAATAACTTTATTTACATACTGTTTGTCTAACTTTTTTTTTTTGTATTTTTCATTCCACTTACTTACACATCCTGTTTTTATGTTATAAGTAAAATTTCTTATGCTGTTCTATAAATTTGTTGCTAAAATATTGTTTTTTCAACATGTATTTGCATGCTGTACATCTACAGCTGGATAAGGCGAACTACTAATGTATACTTGATGTATGAACACCTATGTATATAACCCTTTTCTGCAAATAAATCATTCTTATTCTTATACTTATTTTCAAGGAAATGTCGGTATTTATCTGTTTGTCTCAATTAGCTTCCGTTTTCCGCAATGGTTACTGAAGTTCTGTTCATTGCGACAGCAATATGAATTCGGACGTTTCCATTAAAACCCGAAGGAAGACGAATATGCAATACCTACACAACATCTGTTTATTTTATCCGCGTACTACCCATATATACCTTCTAGTATACAAGTGTATACTGAACTGAACTACCAATACAGTGTGTGTCTTTCATAACGACATTCCTTTTAAGGGGTGAAAGTACAAGTCTTAATATACTGAAATTAGCATATTTAGTTAAAGTATTTTAAAAAAAAATTTTTCATACAAATTAATTCGGCACGCAATGTATCAGTAATAACAATAACTAATAAATTAAACCTAACAATTGACATATGATTTCATTGAAATCTCGCTCTTAGTGACATCCTGACAATTACAAATAATTACCTACCTATTTACATCCTACATGTCGGTGACACTTTTCGATGACAAGTCCGTCAAAAATCGTGACCCTTGTTCATAAGAAAAGGACTTAACAGCCCAGGGTGCCTAGCCAAGTTGCCAATGGCTATCGCTCAGTAGCGTATTTTAGTTTTCCGTCTTTGTCATTCTTTCTTATAAGTGCGACAGAGACGATTAAGCGCTAGGTAATTTTGTGTTAACTAAGAAGGCGGAATCAGATAATCGTTTTGTTTATGTACCGATTGAAAACTTCACATTGATTGAGTTAAAGTGTCAAGATAACATTAAATTTGTTGATCAACAGACTTTCCTAATAAATTTAATAAAAATGTTTGAACTGGGTAATGTGATTTCTAAGAAGTGATAATGTATGTGCAGTGATTTTTGATATCAGTTCAGTGAATAATACGATTCAAAATGTGCTGGCTAAGACAGTAAGACACAGAAAGAAGTAGTCCAAATCTCGCATGTTTTAAATTGTAGTATTTTCTAGTAATGGATAATTCAGTAAATAATGTAACGTCGGCAACAGTTCGCAGTTAGATACTTTAATGATTTTATCGAATTAAAATGATAACGAAACTAGTTTTTCCTGTCAGAAACGTCAAATAAATGTTTGCATTACATTGCTGCTCGAGATTTTTATAAAAATTAGTTACTTTTAAATAATAAAGGCAATCGTTATATTATTTTACTAAAATGGTTAACAACACTTTAATCTATCGTTACTTAAAAGCAATGTTGCTATCAAAGACACACACTGTATAATACTTCGGGTTACAAACTGGAAAAAAACATTATTTACCTATAATAATAATAAATAATAATAAGGCCGCAGGGCAGCTTGTGGCGAGCTGTTGGGGAGTAACGACCCCACGGACCCGAGTGCTCCCGAGAGTCGATCAGGGTCCCCGCCCCCGGCGTGTCTTCGTCGGTCGGAGTGGAACCCCAAGGGGACCCGTAGGACTCTCAGCTCTGGCTTGCCTTAACTGGCCGTCCAGAGAGGAGTCGTCAGAGCTATACGCTCCAGGGGTGGAAGTGTAAATTTGCGTAAGTCGCGAGTTGGTGCAGCGGTCGTCAAGCCACTGCGCAGAAAGCGGTGTACACCTCTCTACACTCCTGAGCCGCCTACACCGGTGTTGCCCCTGGCTGTCTCTTGTGACGGCATTTACGGGGGCCCATCTAGTCGGCGGCGAGTCACCGCCTGCCTCGATAGCAAAGAGAAATCATTGTTATGGCAGGTGTCCGGACCTCTTTTCTATAGTTCCATCTCTTATCCATCCAACCTTCATCACCATAACCCACTAGTCTTTTCCATATAATCTCCAATAGCCTCTATATGCCTGCTGGGACCGGTTCACGGATATCTATTTTTGTGCCCGTGAATGGGTTGCAGCAGGTGTAAAACACAGCAAATTTCTCCAAAGGGCCTCTACGTGTTGGATCTGTATCCCCGCGCAAGCCTATCAAAAGACCGGGATTTATAGGCTCGTGATCAAAGAGAGATACAAATAAATAATAATAATAAAGCTTTTTTATTTCCCATCACCTAAGTACCTATTACATTTAGGTACACAAGTTACACTTATAATATAAAAACAATATAATAATTTAGTTCTTTTAATTTTTATCTTTTTCTCTATTCCTTATTGTTTTCTTTGATAGGAACCCCTGTTTGGGTGTTGAGGTTGTATTTGTACATAGTTTTTATACAATTTATTTATACCTTTTTATTGTCTTTGGTTGTCCTTTTATTCTATTTTTAAAAAATATGTCATAATACAAAATTGTAAATATTTATAAGTCAGTGATCAATAAACCGTTGGTAAACACAGTCAGCTGCTTGGTTTAATTTAGTTTTCTGCTCAGCTATCGTTTGCTTCTTCTACATTTGGTCCTTCTCCCCGTCTTTTAATGTTCACGCGATCTAAAAACAAGCAGCTGGCTACGCCAGCAAAAAGCGCAAAAGTGACGCGCTCGGAAACGGGTACCCCCGCTTCGGGCAGCAGTAGGGTCGGCCGGTCCAAAACTCCGGGCCACGCTAAGGCCGACATCACTAGCTTACCCGTAGTTACCCCCGAAGTTCCCGGGACGTCACGCGAGTGCCGCGATACTGGCACCGCTGCCGAACACGTTAATGCTCCCCTTAGTTGCAGGTCACGCGCTTCGGGCTCCACGCGATCATCGGCCACGATTAAGGCTCGACGTCTGACCGCGGAAGCCCAATTGGCCAGCAAGAGCATTGAACGAGAGCAAGAATTGTTTCAACGTGAACACGAGCTCGCTCAACGCAAGCTTGAACACGAACGGAAACTACTAGAGCAGGTTAAACAGGTAGAACAGCTAGAAAATGAAGCTAATCTAGCAGCTCTAGCAGCCGAGGATCCTTCCAATCGCACGGTTAGTACTAATGCATATTCTCGTACAGGATCTTGGGTTCGTGACATAAATCAGGGTAGGCATCCCACTGAAACTGGTGACACTATTCTGCCACTCTCCCAAGCAGTAGTCAACGCCTTGGTTGCCGACCCCTCAGGAGCGGCCTTAAACCCGCTTCTAGAACCTACAGTAGGAGAAAATTTGGTTACTAATGGCCCTTTATTACGTCAAAACTCGAAATGTCACGACGGGCCAACTAACGCAGTGAATGAATTTAATAATGATTTTACACAGCCAATACCTGGCTCATCTATGCTTATACAAGCTATTGCCGATACGGCCGCCGCAGCCAAAGCGCTTGCTGCGCAGAACAAGCCGACGAAAGCTAAAATTGAGCTGCCTACATATTACGGCAACTCATCACAGTGGCTTCAATTTAAATATTTGTTTGACAGTACTAAAGCGACCTATTCTCCCGCAGAAAATACCGCGCGTTTATATAACGCGCTCCGCGGGCCTGCACGCGAAGCCGTCGCCTCCTTGCTGAATTCAGCGGCAGCTCCCGAAGAAGTAATGGCTGCCCTCGAAAGAACCTTCGCGTGCCCAGAGATGATTGTGTTCTCCGAAGTGCAAATTTTGAAGACGCTGCCTCGGCTCGGCACCGACCTCAAAGAAATAGGTATCTTCGCAAATAAGGTACGCAATAGTCTGTCTACTATTAAACTACTCGGTCTACGAGAATATTTACAGTCGCCAGAATTGTTTCATAGCATTTTAGGCAAATTTAACCCTTTAATGAAAATGAGATGGTCTGACTATGCTGCAGATTTGACAGAAATGTCAACAAACCCTTGCAAGTCAAAGTTAGAACTGTTATCGGATTTTCTGACTCGTGAACACGAACGTTATATTAAATTTGCCTTATCGCCTGAAATAATAGGGTCTTCTGCCGCAACTAGCCATCCGCCACGAGTCACTTTAAAACGTGAAAATATTCATTCAATTAATCAAATTAAAAATAAAACAATCGGTAAAACAGAATGTGTTTATTGCAAAAACTCGCACCATAACATTAAAGATTGTAAGGAATTTTTAGCTTTATCAATTGAAGATAGATGGCGTTGGCAGCGCGAGCAAAAGATTTGCTACAGATGTTTACAGCGTAAGGCACACCTTTGGAAAACTTGTAAAATATTGCCAGCATGCGGAGTTGATGGTTGCACTTTTCGACATAATCCTCTTTTACATGGATGGCATGATACATTGAGTTCACTTCAACCGAGCGGTATTCAATGTAACAACACCGAGTGTGTGTCTATCCCTGAAAATAATGTTAAACAGGACATGCCAAACTCTTTGCCAGCCATGGAAAAGTTGTCAAATATGACTGTGACTAATACTGACATTTCACTTGACCAACGTATAATGTCAAATCTATTGGACTCCGTAACAATGTTAAAAGTATTACCAGTGACAGTATCAGGTCCAAAGGGGAATTACGATACTTTCGCATTTCTTGATGATGGCAGCACGGCGACATTAATTGATTCTAGTGTGGCTGCTCGTTTGGGGCTGTTAGGACCCGAAGAGTGCATAACTGTCAATGGTATAATGGGTTTACAAAAAACTACAAAAATTGCATACGTCGATTTTTACATAAGAGGTAAGTACGAAACCGATATTCACTTAGTAAAGCGCGCTAAGGCTTGTTCATCGTTAGGTCTAAACACCCAAACATTGTCTAGACATACTGTAGAGTCATACGCACATTTGAGTGACTTAGCCGATTACTTAACCTATACTGACGCAACGCCAACAATTCTCATCGGAAGTGAACATTGGTACCTGTCAATATCTCGCGAGATTCGCGAAGGTAAACGTACCGAACCTGCGGCCTGTCGCACTTGGCTTGGTTGGACTCTGTACGGACCGACGTGCAGCAAAACTAAGCCAGTCGAGTTTGTCAACCATTGTAAATTTGAACGCGACGAGCCTTCTGAGACTGAACGCCTAGAATTACTCGTAAAGGAACAGTACAAACTCGACTCGCTTGGCATCTCTAAGCGCGAGACCTTACATAGCAAGCTAGACTCTCAAGCCGTCGAAATTCTAGATGCTACCACCACTCGCCTGCCAAGTGGTAGATATGAAGTAGGACTTCCATGGCGTGATAATATATCGTTTGTTCCCGACAGCTACCCACAAGCCTTGTCAAGAGCTTTAAGCCTCGAGCGGCGAATGACTCGCGATGCCACCTTCGCTAACGCGTATAAAAAGTTTATTGACAATATGATTGTCAAAAATTATGCTGAGGAGTGCGATCCTAACACTTATTATAATCCTGCTTTAATTAGTAGCATCAACAATAATAATAAGTGCTTAAAAAATAATTCAAATGATTTTTCAAATAAAACTCAAACCTTATCTGATAACGACCAACCTAGTACAGTCAGTCTGAATAAAGTGCAACAAAAATTTGACAGCCAGATGTCAAATGCAAATAACAATAAAATAAATTTAGAAACGAGTTTTAAAACGAATTTAAGTGATTTTAACGAAAACGTAAGGTGGTATTTGCCACATTTTGGAATATATCACCCACAAAAACGTAAACTTAGAGTTGTCCACGACGCAGCAGCTACGAACCAAGGCATTTCGTTAAATTCGATGCTTCTTCAAGGACCCGATCTTTTAGAAAACTTGTTAGGAATTTTATTTCGCTTTCGAGAAGGCGCTGTCGCCCTAACTGCCGACATTAAAGAAATGTTTCCTCAAATTCGAATTCGCGAACAAGATAGGAATGCACTGCGATTTTTATGGCGTGACATAGAGTCTAGGAAAACAACACCTCTAAAAGAATATCGAATGACAGCTGTCATTTTCGGAGCGTCCTCCAGCCCTTTTACTGCGCTGTATATAAAGCATAAAAATGCATTATCTTATAAAATTTCGTATCCAGCGGCAGCTGAAGCAAGTATCCATAGCTCTTACATGGATGATTTTCTGGATAGCCTGGACGACATCCCCGAAGCCGCCCAGCTGGCATCCGATGTTGGAACCATTCATCGAAATGCATGTTTTGAAATGTGTGGGTGGATTTCTAACGAACAGGAAGCATTGCACCTTGTGCCGGCTGAATTGTGCGCCACACAACGTACTGACGTACCACTTGGTAGCGACCCATGCAACGTCCGAGTTTTAGGGGTTTCTTGGGATCCTCTGACAGACACGTTAGGTTTTAGAACTGGTTTAGAAGGGCTTGCACTACAGGGCAGTTTTAATAAACGTAAAGTGTTATCTCACCTCATGAAAGTTTACGACCCCCTAGGTTTTCTTGGCCCAATAGTAGTCAAAGGGCGTATACTTCTTCAGGAGGCCTGGAGATCAAACATTGATTGGGACACGCCATTTCCATCGCCTCAAATTTTAAAGTGGAAGGAATGGATTAGAGAATTGTCTGACGTGTCACGTATTAGGATTCCAAGATGGTACGCCAAGCTTAACGGAGAGCCTCTCCGCAGAGAATTACACATTTTTGCGGACGCAAGCGAGCTTGCCTATGCCACCGTCGCTTATTGGCGATTTTCGTATGCCGATGGTACAGTCAAGCTCGCGTTTGTCACTAGTAAAGCGAGAGTTTCACCTCTAAAACCTACTTCAATACCACGTTTAGAATTACAGGGTGCATTGATTGCCTCTCGCCTTGCTGTGACAATTAAAGAATTCCATAAGAAAAAGCCAATTCGAACTTTTCTTTGGACAGATTCTAAAACTGTCCTCGGTTGGCTACGAAGTGACGCACGAACGTTCAAACCCTTTGTGGCCCATCGTGTCGGAGAAATTACCGAAAATACTTGTGTACACGACTGGAGATGGGTCCCGACGGACTTGAACGTCGCAGATGATGCTACGCGCACCAAGCCGCTGCATCTTAATATTAACCACCGATGGTTTTCAGGTCCTTCCTTCCTTCTGAAGTCCCCGGAGGACTGGCCTGTGGAACCAGCTGGCCAGCCTAAAGTGGAGGAAGAACGCAAACAGACTCAGACTCCTGTACTGGTGGTTGGTCATCTGGTTGTCACCGCGGATTTCGGCCATTTCAGTGACTGGCTACGACTTTTACGTGCCACTGCTCGCGTTTTGCAAGCTGCATCGAAATTTCGCTCGGTCTTAAATCGCGTAGATCACGCTGCTCCTAGCGGTAGTCTTCGTCAACGTACAAATTTACCTACGTCCACCACTCTATTGCCCCTGTCAGCGGAACTCATGGAAGCCGCAGAAAGGCACGTCCTGCAGAAGGTGCAATCTGAAGTTTTTAATGACGAGATACAACGAATTGAACGTGGAGACCTGTTACCAAAGAGCAGTCGCCTGGCGAAACTTTCTCCCAGAATGGGATCAGACAACTTACTGCATCTAGCTGGCAGAATCGTCGCTGTACAAGGTGTTAGTTCCGAAGTCAAGTCCCCTATTATCCTAGACGGTCGCCACCCGGTCGTGCGTATGCTGGTGCATTTCTATCACCGTCGGGCTGGACACGCTAACAATGAAATGATAGTGAATGAGATCCGACAGAGATATTGGCTACTTCACTTACGCACCACTGTTCGAAGCGTTACCAGCAAATGCTTGTTCTGTCGTATTAGAAGAGCAAGACCGATGAACCCAATGACCGGAAACCTTCCACCAGAACGGCTGGCTCATCACCGTCGCCCATTTACGTTTACGGGCTTAGATTATTACGGCCCAATAAACACCACGATTGGTCGAAGACAAGAAAAACGTTACGTGGCCTTGTATACCTGCATGACATCCAGAGCTATTCATCTGGAACTTGTAAACTCTCTTTCTGCTGATTCAGCTATAATGAGCTTGCGACGCTTCATTGCAAGGAGAGGGGCGCCTGCTACGATATTTTCTGACAACGGTACTTGTTTTGTCGGCGCTGATAGAATATTACGAGAGTTTTACCGACAAGAAGTCAATGATTTTGCTGCGTCTGAAGGCATTAAATGGAGCTTCATTCCGGCCGCCGCTCCGTCTTTCGGTGGTTGTTGGGAGAGGTTAATTCGCTCCGTCAAAGTCGCACTGAACGCAACTCTTCGAGAAAGAGCACCAAACCCAGAAGTGCTAGCAACCCTCATCCATGAAGCTGAAGCCATAGTTAACTCTCGACCCCTGACTCATGTTCCCGTAGGCCCCGAAGACCCAGAAACGCTAACACCCTTTCATTTTCTCATCGGCTCATCCTCAAACCAAGTCATACCCGCAGCTCTTGATGACCGAGACCTGCTAAGACGTGCCGATTGGAGAAAGGCATTAAGATTAGCCGATCATTTTTGGATCGATGGGTTAAAGAAATTCTGCCAACTATGCAACCCCGCCAGACTGAAGAAAACAGAGAACGTAACCTGGCTATTGGCGACTTAGTCATCATTGTGGACCAGAATTTACCGAGAGGTATCTGGCCACGTGGCCGCATCGCTGCGACGTTCCCTGGGAGAGATGGTGTAGTCAGAGTGGTGGACGTAGATACTTCAGGTGGTCTTCTTCGTCGACCCTCTAAAAAATTGGTCAGGCTGCACACATAGAGTCCTTGCCTGGCCTGGCTAATTTTGTGTGCTTTGCACACAAGGGGGTGGAATGTTGAGGTTGTATTTGTACATAGTTTTTATACAATTTATTTATACCTTTTTATTGTCTTTGGTTGTCCTTTTATTCTATTTTTAAAAAATATGTCATAATACAAAATTGTAAATATTTATAAGTCAGTGATCAATAAACCGTTGGTAAACACAGTCAGCTGCTTGGTTTAATTTAGTTTTCTGCTCAGCTATCGTTTGCTTCTTCTACATTGGGTATAAGCCTCCCCCAGTTTAATCCAGTGTTCTCTGTCTTTGGCTTGTTTTAGCCACTCTTTCCCCGCTGTGGTTACGATGTCATCACTCCAGCGCTTCAATGGTCTTCCTATTCGCCTTTTGCCACTCGGCCC
Organism: Thaumatotibia leucotreta; assembly: GCA_025490895.1. NCBI lineage: Eukaryota > Metazoa > Arthropoda > Insecta > Lepidoptera > Tortricidae > Thaumatotibia > Thaumatotibia leucotreta. The sequence goes on along the minus strand of JALPQI010030420.1, from coordinate 30,035 downwards.
TTTCCATCTTGTCACTTCTACTGTCCATCTTTTGTCGTTGTATCGTGCCACGTGGCCAGCCCATCTCCATTTTAAACTTAGACAGTAGTGTAAGACGTCTGTGAGTTTAGTCTTCTTGCGTATGGATTCGCTTCTTATTTTTTGTATTTTTTTAATACTTAAAAGACTTCTTTCCATCGCCTTCTGACAACTCACAAGTTTCGTCTTTATTTTAGTGTCGTAGGTACTGGTTTGGCAGCCATACGTAAGCGTCGGCAGGACGCATGTGTCCATCACTATTTTTTTGAGGTGTAGTGGATAGTCCCCTTTTGTTATTTCTTTAAGGGACCAGTATTTTTTCCAGCTCATGTTTATCCGACGTTCTACCTCTTCTTCCTCATTTCTATCCTGAAAAGATATTTCTTTTCCTAAGTATACATACTTGTTGACGTATTCCAGTGAATTTCCTTCAAGTTTTACTGTGTACGGGATGCTGTTGGTCATCAGTTTAGTTTTTTCTGTGTTCATCAACAGCCCCACTTGTTTACTTTGCTCATTTAGTTGGTTGATCATTTTTTCTAGGTTTTCGCTGCTTTCAGAAAAGAGGACAATGTCATCTGCGAATCTAAGGTGACTTAGGTGTTTGTTGCCAATTTTGATACCTTCGCTTTCCCATTGTAGGTTTTCGAAGATATTTTGCAGCACTGCTATGAAAACCTTGGGGGACAGGGGGTCTCCTTGTCTTATTTACCTATACAGCGAATGAATTAAATTCTAAATTACAAACTACTCTTTAATGAAGGTAGGTACCTATTAGCAAACGGCTACCAGTAAAGGTGCATATCACAGGAATAGACAATAGTACCTAACCTTTTTAGTTCTACTACTACCTAACTAAGAACTCAGAGATAGCTATTCGCAATTTTCGATTTTACATGTTCACGTCAGTTACCATGCCAGCTAATGAAAATTTGTAAATTGAGCTCCCTATTAAATATTACATTACATTAGTTTACCTAAGGTAAAACTAAATTAACTTGGCAACTGGATATGGTACCAATAATAATAACAAAACTAAGCCTCCTATTCTGTAGGTAAGTACCTACAAGATAGAACGGCGTTGCCTCGATGCATAATTCGAAGAATATAATTATTTTCAAAAGGTTTTATTTCTCTACGAGAACTAATCGAACATAAATCTTTTTGCAAAGACCTCATTTGGTTAATTTGGGGTCGGCAATTTGATGAACATCACCGTACCTCCAACAGAGATAACTGCGATAACCGTCGGCAATTATATCGATCTCATAGCTAATGTCTAGACATGATTTCATTGCGCTTAACTCCGAAAAAGCTCGATATAGATACGTTCGCATGAAAATATACATATTGATATTATATTACTTATTCACCTACAAATTACATTACCGAACTCCTATTACCGAATCCATCTACAAACGTGGCTTTTATTGGAAAACCGTCTTTTTGATATTCGATATATGCTAGGAATGGTTTGGAGGCTCTGTAAAGAAATTGTGTTGCGTTGTGTTACTAGGCTGTTAGGTAGGCTACCTATAAAATCAAAAAGCCTTGTAAAGAGATTGCGTGGAAACATATTTGGACAAAGTTTAGAAGAAAGCCTTTTAATTTTTTTTAATTTTCTGTGATACTTTGCATATGATATTGCGGATACTTGCCATTCCTCAGTAGAATCTAAAAAAAAAAAACAAACCTAAAAACTTGCATTATTCCATAATCACGTACTTTTAGAACACAATCTTATGAAATAAAACTATGAAAACGGATAAACTCGCGTATATTAACTAATTTTAACTTCATTCCGACGTTTCGAACACTTTACAGGGTTCGTGGTTTGTCAGGCTTGTTTTCATAGTTTTATTTCATGAGTAATCCTCGCGGTAACCGAAGAAAATATTATTAAACACAATCTTAGTTTTATTACGTGCTTAAAATCTTACACGTAGAGATCACAACATTTATTAGTTAAAATTATTGATATTTATTAGTATATTTACGTAAAAATATATCTGCGAACGTGTTTCACGATATATGTGTCAAGGACGTCAAATGCTATGAAAAGACAGTCATATTTGTTTATTTATTTTTTTTATTCTAACAACCATAGGTATACACGGTGGGCCCGAGGAACCCGACAGATTCAAACAGGGTATTCCTAAAGATATTACGAGTAATTAATGTTATATCAACATAGGTCTAATTAAGTATCCTAACAATTTTGTTTTTTAGAATAAAGTAAATCAATTAAATTTAGCACTTCCTTGTAAACAAATCTTTAGTTGAGTGAATGAGAGAAAGATATTCTTCTCCTTTGGCGAAAACCGACACTTTACGAATCATTCCGACATAAAACGATGTACGGCGAGCGGCGTGACGGTATGTGACATTGTGACATGACAACAAAAGTCTTATGGGTAGGTCAAGCATGTTCGTGTTTAAGTGAATCGACCGAAACATCTCAATTTATTGAGTTCATAATGCCAATCATTTAGGTACAGTCAAGTGCAAAAATAAGTATCGAAAGAATCCGTTCATAAATATGTTACGACGTTCTTATTACACAGAATTAGAGTGCACTGGGACATATTTTTGAACGTTTTTGTATACCCCTTATTTTGTCTTCGACTGTACATAAAAGGTAAAAATCATCATCATCAGCCTATGATAGTCCACTGCTGGACGTAGTCCTCTCCTATTACCTATGCGTATAGACGCATTAGGAGGTAAATGCCCATAATCGCCACGCCTGGCAAGCGGATTGGCCATCGCAGTAATGTGTCCACTATGATGACGCTGCTGCCCATCATCATTTTTCTATCAAGTAATGGTCAGTGACACTTCAATCCCTTAGTCGACTTTTATGACACCCTCAGGAGGAGTTGGGGTGGTGACAAATATATTCTTACTGCCGTCACCACACGGCCACGGCCAAAGGTAAAATTAATTAATTGTATCTAAATAAATTTCAATATCGTAAATTCGTAACCAAAGTAGAAGCGATTATGCTAGTGAAACCATATTTAGTACATTCACATTATTTTATGATATTTTTTATTTGAAATTAGTTAGTTATAGGTACTAGCAAAAGAAAACAAACCCAATGCAAACAACGAATTTTTATTAATTAATCAAATTTTCAAAATTTGAACCCTATTTATGTTGGAAGGCATTTTCTCGCTTTGCATGAGGATTTTCTGGAAGCCACATGTGTAGGTTGTGAGAATTGAATACTCCTTCTCTTGTGAATAAAGATTCGTCAGACCACAATATCTTGTTGAGAAATCCGGGATTTTCTACGAGTTTCTGATTAATTCTTTGACAATATGCGATTCTAGACCATCGTTGTTTAACAACCCTTGTACTTTTCGATAGTGAAAAGGCTGAAGACCGTACCTTTTCCATAATTTTAATACGACCCTGTATTATAATTAACTCCTACAATCCGAGCAACGGCTCTCGATGACAACGTCGGATCTTCCGTGATCATGTTCATTATCCGGTTCTCCGTATGTAAATCCAGATTGATCACTCTTTCATAACGAATTTTTCCAAGACCTAGTTCAGAAAATCGTACATTCACAAACGTAGCATGGTGCGGTACACGACGAGTTGGATACCTGGTCCTAAACTCAACAACTGCTTCATGGGAGTTGCCGTCACAAAATCCGTAAATAAAATGGATATCTGCTAATTTGCGCGAAGAATAACGCGGTGGCATAGCGATTATTTATTTAAACAGAAGTAACACTTTATTTGCAATGTGATTTTGCGTGACAATCAGCAATCTTTTTGACCGACTTTTTGACGTTGACATATCAGTCACATTAATTTCAAACTAGGTATGGACCAGTTACGAGTATTAGCGTAAATAGTTTGCACTCTTGTGATTGAGCACGATAAACTAAAGTGTATTCTATTGACAAGTGAAGAGTATTATTTCTGATAAATGAAAGATAAAGGTATAATGTTAAAGTACGCCTAGGAATGAGAAAAGGTAACTACACTCAAACTTCAAGCTCCCCATGCTCATTACAATTAAAATAAATATTCATAGTGACGAAAGAAACCTTTTTTATTTGGATGACAAACTCTTCGATAGGTACTAACTGGCCAGAAATACTGAAAATAGTGCTTGTCGAGTCGCTATATTTTTTTAAACTAACTTATGCACGTGATGTTCTTAGGGTGCGTTAGACTGGAGATTTTAGAATTTCAGTTTTGATTAAAATAATGAATATCTCGAAAATTATGCCTAATTGGACTGCAGGTCATGCACATTATATGCTACAAATAGGCTTTAGAATCGGTAGTTAAAGTTGGTCGGGTTCCTCGGGCCCACCGTGTATATAGAACCATATCATAATCATACTTACGAGTATCTTATCAATAATTATACACCGGTCACTTCGTCTTCACGTAATGTCGTTTTTACAGTTATTTTTACTTACTTAGGTATATCGTTCTGTAACTCTTTGCATTAGGAATTTTCATTAAATGGCCTTACTGCAGATTCAGCCCACTGTGACGTCATCGGTCACTGGTTACGTGGGCGCCCGTGAACAATACGGACAGCCGCTTTATATTCATAAATCACCGCGGAAAATAGTTTAAAGCCGGCGTCACTCTTCGCTGAGAAATTTAATATTTTCGAGGCATTGTTGAATGTAATTGCAATTTTTGAAATTAGAAATTAAAAAATCTGAGAATTATTTACAACAGCCTGATGACGGCAAACGGTTTCAAACTTAGGTAAAGCCTAACAACTTTCTATTTGACCCTGACACAGTGTCGCTACAAACAGTTTACCTATGGCAATAATGTGCATACGTCATGTATAGTCAGCATGGTGTGTATTGGCTTCATGTTGATATTTTTAATACCAAAAAAATTATTACAGAGAATCAAAGCTTTGAAATATTACCTATTCGTCAAAATCCGATTCCAAATACTCAATATTTATGTATTCTTGATATTCCGACTCTGATGAAGTTTGATCTTCGTCAGATGTTGTGTCGCTTTCAGGACCACCAACCTCGATTATAAATCGTTCGGTCTGGGATTCGATTATAGGACCTTTATTCCTATCAATTTTTTTTTACATGGTCATATAATTCACATTAATATTTTATCGAAGTCATCTATATTAATTTTCTTTTTGCGTGGGGCTATATTTTGTAGAGTTGGCAAAGTCACTTCTTTATTTTTAAAAATATTTTTAATCGTCGAAACCTTAAATGAGAAAATAAAATCTATTAAGTTTAATTATAACAACTAACCAATTCAAACACAACCGCACTATAAAGTGTCAGTACCGGTCCTGTCAGTAACGTATTGCAAAACATTTTCCAATGGAATACTATTCAATCCTTCGTCCTTTCTTTGGTTTAAATATTTTATTGTATTTAAGACGATTTTTCTTGCTTCTATTGGTATCTTTTTCGGCATTTTTATGATAAAATCATTTAAGTCGCGATATATTTTCTTTTTGTTTACATCGGTGACATTCGATGACATTCAACGCCTGATGTCAAACAGTAATCATTGCCAGTAAAATAAATTAGTTTCACTGAAAATCCGCCACATGGCGAGGGTCAAATAGTAAGTTGTTAGGCTTTATATACCTTATCAAAACTCACGAAATGTTTAGGGCCATGTTATAACATATATAAAGTCAGGTTTTACTCCGTAGACTAAAATTACGTTTGGATTTTGGAATATCTAAACATTTTATCTAGTTTTGGACTAGAACGATTATTTGATTGGGTAAATTAGGGAGTAAATTTACATGTTTATCTAGTTTTGAAACAGTTACATAGTTAGTTCGTTTTTGAGAGCGAGGGTTAATTTATGTAATGCAATGTTTACTAACAAAATCCGTGTTGACTGAACAAAAAAAAAGATTAGTAGCGGATTAGGACACATCATACTGTAATACTAATAAACGCGATAAAAAAGGCTGTAGTAACTTATACCTTTAGATCGAATAATTTTACGTTAGATTTAAGATTTTTCCACTTCCTAATAACCCATTTTATAAAACTGATAACCAGAACAGGTATACTAAATCCCACCAAAAACATCTAAAAATGTACAGGTCGCAAATCGAAAACGGTAGAGGTACTTATTTTATTACAGGTATTTAATTAAGAGTAAGCCAAATTAGCTTAAGATGATTTGGGTCGGGTCGTGATTGATACCAAAACTTTCAGAGTTCTAGGTTTAACTAGCGCGAAATTACAGAAGGTTGAAAATTATCTGAATGGCTTCTAGAAAAAAGGATGGTTTGGCCGTTCCTTTGTTTTGCTCGACTGCCGTGCCCCCAGATAGTGCATTTTATTTCACTGACAGGTGTGAAAATTCGTTTTCATCACACCTGTTCGGTAAGTGCGCCAATACGCTGCGGTGATGCGCGCCGTAGGTGCGTCATTACGTCCTAGTAGGCCGTTAAGGATTTTCATACAACATTACGTCGCACTAGCGCGGTCCGGCGCACGCCGCGCGCCGCGCCGAGATTTCTTTTATGAAAATTATGAAATTAAGTCATCCCTGATTTAGACCGTTTTAGAGTAGTTTTGTGAAAATATATTGTTTTATTTACTTTTTTGCATCACAGGTGTGATGAACATTGTGTGTGCCACGGGCGGTACAAGAATTATGAAATTCTTACTTACCGCCCTAAATACACAATGTACTATTATTATGTCGACGGGAATTTAATATAGTATTGTACTGAAATATCTTACTCGACACGAGCCCCAGTGAGAGCCTCCAGCAACGTGAACATGGCCACTTCCACGGAGGCACTGCTTGACAGGCCAGCGCCCATGGGCAGGTCCGAGACAATGACAGCGTCGAAACCTTTTACGTTACCTATAACAACAAAAAAAATACTTACTAATACCACAAAAGCCCGGGTAGCCAATGTACACCAGTCAAGGTCTATTGGTTGAGAATGATGATTACACAAAAGTCGTGAAGAGAGCAAATCTGGAGCGTCCGAGTGAAAAATGTCTGGTTGGATGCTATAGATAACCACTGGGGTGATGAGGGCCTCAAAGGTATAGCTGCCGTTGGGATATCCAATTGGCGTAAAATACCTCAGGATAGAAAAGTGTAGCGTTCTTTCGTGTCAGAGTCCAGGATTGTCTTTGGGCCATTGAGCTGAATAGTTAATAATAATAACACAAAAACACACACACGCCGCGTACACTATATGCACACAATCATGTCAGAATTATAATAGGAGTGGAAAAATCTTGTGGAGGGTTTATGCACATATATTAGGTGTGGCAAAGGATGATCACCAATATAGTTGCAACGTTGACTCGTAAATAATAAAATAATTAGACTTTAAATTTGGCAACTGGTGAATTAGTTAACTGGAAAAATTCAGAACCCATTGACGCCAGATTAGACTGCATTGTGTAGTCTAGCTTGCGTAAAAGTCAGCAGGCTCCTATGGGACGGTTGAAATACACGGTGCTCGCGAGCATTGCGAAAGATTTTAACTATGCATTCTAGACATCACAATAAAATATTATGAGACCTAATGTCAAATGCCACAAAAAAAAAAATTCTTGTTTTTTAGACTTTTTGAATACTTTTTAACATTTCCAATACTTTTTATCATGACAACAATTTTTTTTAATTATTTTATTTTGGGGCAGGTTTTTTCGTCAAGTCTATTCTTATTTTTTGATTGTCAGGCAAAAGGTGTGGTAATATTAGAACAAATTGTGGTAGCATTGCACAGAGGTCACGGTAGTAGCCAAAATTCGAATAAATTGATGATCTACTTTGACTGTTTTTTTTAGCAAGAAGAGTAGTTTATACTACGTAGTTTTAGAAAATATAAAATACTTGGCATGTGTGGAAATTAACATATTTGGTATAAGCTTTTAAAGTTAACATACTGCATGACGGTCCAACGCGTTATCTAAAAGTGCAATATTTACGTCTATTCTTATTTTTTGATTGTCAGGCAAAAGGTGTGGTAATATTAGAACAAATTGTGGTAGCATTGGCATTGTAATCAAAAAGAAGTTTTATGACGAGTTATGTCGAAAAACTTATTTCGAAAAAAGGTTAATTATCTCTGGAACCAAGCCGCATCCAGGAAATTGTATATAACATTAAATACTCTAAATATGCTCAGGAATTCAGCATTAAATTTTTTTGAATGCTCACGAGCACCGTGTATGTGACAACTCAGCCAACAGGCACAGAAATTTTAGCTAAGCCGTAATCAATGTTGATGATAATGACGTTTAATTAAATATTGTGCCTGGAAAGCCGCATGACCAATCCATGACCCAGACCCTAGAGATAAATAATTATCATTACTTATTTACGCTGCCGTCATCAGTAACAATTATCTTCGCCTATAAAGATAAGGGTGTTTTACTCTTACACAACAGTTATACAACATTTTGCCATTGAATTCGAATAAAGAAATATAAATAGAGATATATCCTATAAATTTCCCACGCTTCGTCACAACTTTTGAGCGCTTTACAAATAATTATTACCGGGGAAATTGGCCACGATGCCCTTCACATAGTTAGCCCACGCTGGTTCTCCTGGTTTTAGCTGACAGCCAGAGCTGGGTGCTGGGAAGGTCGCCTCCTGTCGCCCCGTGTCGAGTACGGATACGATGCGACACGAGTCGGTGTCGTTGTGAGCACCAACTACGACAGTTAGGAACGGCAGCGCCTGGGGACGAAGTTTTAAATATTAGTGTCGATGGTAATACGTAGAGTTTTCCAGGATTTCCTGATTACCAATTAATAATCTCAACTCTCTACTGACCGTGTCGTAACGGCAGTAAGAATACGTTTGTCACCACACCAACTCTTCCCCTAGGTGTCGTCAAAGTCGACTAAGGATTTGAAGTATCATTGACCATTTATTTACGAACAACAGCGCTCATCATAGTGGACCCACTACTGCAATCGCCAACCTGCTTGCCCAGCGTGGCGACTATGGGCATTTACCCCCTAAGGGTGCATTCAGACCGAACGAGCAATTCTATCCGCCACTCTACGAAATCAACGAATCACGTTTTGTGTAACGATCGAATTTTGTGGAGTAGGCGGTTAGAATTGCGAATGCTCGTTTGGTCTGAATGCACCTTAATGCGTCCGTACCGTACGCACAGGGATCGGATACCGGTTTTTGCTCCATACAAAAGAACGGTTCGAATTCCGTTCTTTTTCGTTCTTCGGATTATTATTTTTTTGTTAATGGAGTAATTCAAAAATATGATGTTAATAGTTAATGTTAATGTTGAATACTACATACAGAGTGTAAAACATTTTAAAATATTGAGCTATTTAGAGGTTTTTCTAAAAAACCGGTTCCGATCCCTGCGTACGCATAGGCAATAGGACGGCGTCTGTCAAGCAGTGGACTAATATAGGCTGATGGTAGTGATGGTAGAGTATCTTTACTATCTGATCTATCTCTAGCTACTTTATCATCTCCGTCTGACACGTACAATTTTAATTATATCCTGATATTTCAGTATTTTCGGTAACCGTATTTGTCGCGCCGTTATGACTGCCTTTACACCAAATGCGGTGACCGAACAACTTTCTGTGAAAAGATTCTGTATTCGGCGAGATTGTAGGTGTATAGTATTGTTATTCAGCAATGCTTTTATTTAATTCTACGTGTTAGCAGAATAATTAAATTGTATACTTAAATATTGAATAAAATATTTCAACGTAAACAAATTCATTCAAGTTAGGAACATTGCATAATTGACCTAATGGGTATTTCAAAAATATCTTCCTTTTTGTAATTAAATATATATATTTACAAAAAGGAACTTACATATAAAGTTAACAATAATTCAATTTGGAAATCGTTTCGGACGGAAACTTCATACCGTTTCATTATACAGTATCCCAGATTTAATTTAATTGACCCATAATCCATCCGTTACCCATAATCTGCCCCAGAGCGCATTCGAAAAATGGGCAAGTAAATTAATACTTAACCAATCTCCGAACCCTGAAGAACTCTTCGAAGTATAGGTACTTTTTGTGTTTCATAATATTTTTTATTTGTGTTGTGTACATATCAATACATCGATGTATACGCAGTACCTACATGATTTAACCAATTATGGTGACGGTGACCGTCGATCATGATCATGACTAATCTAGTAATTGGAGTTCGAGGCCAACGAAACTACGACAGATGCGTTATTGTCAAATCCGTCAAAGTCTCTTATGTCATTGTCAAATAAAGTTTTCAGGTTTCCACAACCTTTTTGTTATTTAATTAATTTGTTTAAAATAATTCCTAATAAAAACATTATATTCCTGTGTAATGTTTGTACGCCTTTTTGTTTAATATGGCTGTCACAACTAGGATTTTCTTAAAAACACGTAAATACCTAAAAACTTTTATTTTCTCTTAACTGACATTGATATGACAAAATTTTCCTGTAAAGAACTTAAAATGATAAGAGCCAACGTTTCAAAGCCTATTTTAAAAAGAAGTTGAATTACCAGTGAACACATACGCCAGCGTGCCATATTTGTTAAGACAGTAGGTATGGTTAAATTACTAAGCAGTATAAGTACTATACTATACTATTATTAAGCAGTTTTATCCCGTAATAAGGCAGGGGTGCCTTATTACGGGTTAAAATTATGGGAAAGAAATTTGGAAATGTAAAATGAAAGCATTTTTTGTATTTTATTTTTTATTTGTCTTCTTCATCACTTATCCTCCTGAGTCCTGGGTAAAAATCGAGTACACTCCCATAAAAGCCGAGAGTCCTTTATAACACCATCAGTGTTGAGTCCTGAACTTACTGTCGCTTATTTTAAGGTTTAAAATGAGTTTGTCATATTATTGTTGGAACAAAGTTGGTTATAATACTCTAAGAGGTATATTTTAAGCATTTCTTTTATAAATTATTTGGGCGTCATAAAGGCCTCTCGGCTTTTATGGAAGTGTACTCGATTTTTACCCAGGACTCAGGAGGATTAGTGATGAAGAAGACAAATAAAAAATAAGATACAAAATGCTTTCATTTTACATTTCCAAATTTCTTTCCCATAATTTTAACCTGTAATAAGGCACCCCTGCCTTATTACGGGTTAAAACTGCTTAATAATAGTATAGTATAGTACTTATACTGCTTAGTAATCTAACCATACCTACCTTTTAATTATGTGTAGTTAAATTGCTGTAACAAATGTTATTAACACCTGGGGTGATACCAGCGCAATACCAACTTTGTTACTAATAATTGCGGATAATTAAGTTTTTATTAAAATATCTTATATTCACGTGAAAATAAGTGAATAATATTGTTTCTATAAATTAAAGAATTAAAATTACCAATAAATAACATATCTCAACGTCTGTTTTTAGAAAATAAGGATTTACTATTGTAAGAACATTTCATTGTTGTGGCAATATTTTCGTAGATTCTTTGGCCTCGAACTCCAGTTACTAGTATAATGACATATGAATAAAGTATGTAACTATTATACAATTACATGTGTGTAAAACGTTTGCTAACTTAACAAGCCGCTAATAATTGTTTGTCCCTTTCGGTCTTAACAATGTGTCCATAAGAGCAAAAGGGACAAACAATTATTAGCGGCTTGTTAAGTTAGGAGACGTTTATGAATAAGAGGGTAAGTAAGTAGGTACTTAATAACCTGTTTACATAGGGCTAGCTTTTTGTATCATGAAATAGTGGTTCTACCGATATTGTATCCACATACATTAAAAGTTCGGTCGACAGAAAATAGACTAAACTATTTGGCAGAATATATTATACGGGTAAGTACAACGCACCTCATCTTAACATTTTCTTATTTTGTTTAAATAAGTAACAATCAACAAGTCACACAATCAGTTTCCTATCAACGTGGCATCAAAACATTGTGATATTCAATTACATTTTCCAGCAGAAAATTGCAAACTTGATCTTGAACTTGGAAGTGTCAATCCAAATACCCGAGATAGATCGATCAATACAAAACTTAATTACATTCCTTAGAAAATTGCCACCCGAGCTTCATTCTTAATTACATTTTCTTGATGAATGAAGGATTATCAAACGCAAGTTACTTCAAGGCTTCTATTTCACTAACATGAAATCGAATCGAAATCGAAATGTGTTTTTCTGGATTGAACACGTTTAGTAGCAACATTTGCGTAGCTATTCATTTAGTGAGCTGCTAAAAGTTTTTTTTATAGATAAATAGGTTTATTTGATGAATGAAGGATTATCAAACGCAAGTTACTTCAAGGCTTCTATTTCATTAACATGAAATCGAATCGAAATCGAAATGTGTTTTTCTGGATTGAACACGTTTAGTAGCAACATTTGCGTAGCTATTCATTTAGTGAGCTGCTAAAAGTTTTTTTTATAGATAAATAGGTTTATTTATTTGTTTGTTAAGCATTGCATGAACATTTATGGGGTCGGGATAACCTATTCAGGTTCAACCCCACAAAGACACAAGTTTGCGCGTTTACCGCTAAAAAAGCCCATTTACTGTGGCTCCAAAGTTCCAAGACACAGCTCTTACCATGTCAGGGAGTATTGGGATCCTCGGAGTCGACATTTCCAACGACGTCTAATTCCGATGTCACCTAGAGGGAAAAGCTACGCTGGCATCCAAAAAGCTCGGTGTGCTCAATAAAGCGAGGGGATACTTTACTCCGGGGCAAAGACTTCTGTTATACAAGTCGCAAGTCAGACCCCATATGGAGTATTGCTGTCACCTCTGGGCAGGAGCACCTGTATATCAGCATGCACCCTTTGACTCGGTTCAAAGACGAGCTGTCCGAATAGTCGACGATCCCAGACTCACAGGCGGTATTGAACCCTTAAGCCTAAGGAGAGCTCATCCTCACACCTTGCAACCTAAATGGTCGCGCACCGTGCGGTTTCAGAGGAACTTCCTCCCGCGAACGGTTCGTCTGTGGAATGAGCTCCCTGCCGAGGTTTTCCCGTTGGACTACAGTATGGGGTTCTTCAAAAGAGGAGTGTACAAGGTCTTATTGGGTCGGCAACGCACATGTGACACCCCTGGGGTTGCAGGCGCCCATAGGCTACGGTGACTGCTTTCCATCAGGCGGGCCGTATGCTTGTTCGCCACCGACGTGGTATAAAAAAAAAAACATGTTTTAAGTAAGGTGGTAAGTACGATATTATAAAGTAACATCGTGAATTTTGAACGACATATATTTCACGGCCTTTTATACATTTTCTCATTTCACTTGGAGCCTATCCTCGTCATTCGTTGCCAGACCAATCTATCAGTTTTGGGTCGTCAAGGCATCCAATCAGGGTTTCCTAAGGGCGTTGTTAATAATGGACATATTTAGCTTATGGGACTATTCGATTTCTTCGATTAGTTCATTGAATTTAGAAATAATAGAAAACAATTTCAATAATATTTAATTAGTGGTGATCTACGGATCAGTATTCCATCTGCTTTTCCAGCTGAGTTATAACTTCCATTCGGCAGATAATATTTCCATCTTATCTTATTATACTTACCGTTATTCCGGGGATCTCTCGGGAGTAAGTAACAATCCTGATACAGACTGCTACGTAGAGCTCGGAAATCGCTCTCGAGCAAATAATAGACCGATTTCGTTATCATTTACAAGCCTATATCTTCTACTATCCCATATTCTTCTCTTTCTTTCATCCAATCCCTGTCGTCTGCAAACTACTACCAGTGGGCACGAAAGATTCATTAGTTCGTATTTCAACCGTTTTCTTGGTCTGCTGCTGAAATCGGTCTTGTGAGCCACCTCTGTTTTTGTCTTTGAAAAAAGTGTGTTTTCTAATTAGCGCGCAAAGCTCCGTCGCCCAAGTTCGGTAGCCGTACCATGAGTTGTAAAAGTGAAGGATACGTTATAACGTTACCTACCAACTAGGCTACGGAGGCTGACAAAAATCTTACGTTTCCGACACTTGCAAAGTTATGGTACGGCTGCTGCTAGTAAGGGATCTGTCAGGGAGCGCCTACTCACAGTATTCAATTTATTTATGCCTTCTGGACCCCATTAGTATTCAATACTAATTCGTATTAAAGTCTTGGCGGAATAGCAGCCCAGTTTTATTGAACGAGCGATCGCAGCTGTGTAGTCATCAATCTGTATTTACTTCAAATTTGTTTATCAATGAAGCTTGGAAATTTTCCGGATACATCTGGAAACCTATTCTAAAATTTAATCGTTTTTTCGGAGTACAAATTCGAGACTACCAGACTTTTAAAAAATACAAGTGATTAATTAATTATAATTTTGAAGTATCTGTTGTGGTTATTGGTGCTTGCAGCTACGAGTTTTATCATCCAAGTTAATCCTTTTAGTCTCCAGTTGTATAATTATACTTACTTACTGGCTTGGCTCAGTGACTCAAAGGGGATCTTGGCCTCCGAAACGAGAGCACGCCACTTGTCCCGATCCAGCGCGATTTCCCGCCATGAATCAGCATGGAGTTGATGCAGGTCTGCCTCAACTACATCGCACCAGTTGTATATAAACAAGGATTATTCTCAATGACGCAGTACATAACTGAAACGTCGGTGCGATGCTCCTGGGCTTTTAACACGTAACATGAGATTTTTTATCTAACCGCCAATTTATAAAAGACTCTTCAAGTCATTTGTTATATTCGTACAAAAAGTGAAGCGCACAAAATAATGAATTTAATGAAAATGAAGCTTTCAGAGCCAATTTGAGTCAGTCACTGTAGCTGTGAGGTTGGAATCCCTCCTGGCTGTTAATTATGAAAATGGCTTTACTTAATATTGTTAAATACGATGAGTAACTTGGTTTCTATCAAAACAACGTAATTTTATAATAATAAATGCGTGGTTGGCTTATGCGTCCATCGTACCCTACGCGTAATGCGTAGGTGCACATTGATTTAAGTAGGTATTACAAGCGGTTTGAATGCGATTTCTTCTGCGCGAATAAATTGAATACCTAAATATTTTTTTACTCTTACGTTTGGAACTTGACATATTGTAACCTCTTCAACTAATTGCTAGACGTAGGTATTTTGATTTTCGAGCTCTCAATGGTCAATATTTTTGACACGGACATAGGTTGAAATATGATAATATCCGAAAGATACGGCAAGTAAACATTACATTAGTGTTTTCTCGCCTTAATATATCAGTATGAGCGTAATATTATTGTGTCGCACATATCGAGTAAACGATAACGCAGAGCTAGCTTACTTACTTGCCAACTCATATATGTAGAGCTACTGATATTTCAGTGAAAGCTACTTCTGCGATAATTTGTTTAAGAAATGATAATTTGCCATAAAATTATCTGCCACATATTAATCGATTGGCGATCGCAGTAGTGTGTCCACTATGATAACCCTGCTGCCAATCATCAATCTTCTATTTACGAATGGTTATTAGTGGCAGTCAATCCCTTAGTCGACCCTCATTGACACGGGAAGAGTTGGGGTGTGATAAGAGTGATAAGCGTATTCTTACTGCCGTGATCACGCGGCGACTTAAGGTGGATTTAGACCAAACGGGCGAATGCTCATTCTATCCCCGAATTCCCAAGTCCAAATCTACGAATTTTGACGAATCACGCTTTGTATAACGAACAAATTTCGTAGAGTGAGGGATAGAATGAGCAATCGCTCGTTTGCTCTAAATCCACCTTTATACCGTGCGCCAATAGAGTCCGATTTTTTTTAACAATTATGGCTGACTATATGACTGTCAATGGAATTTGTTGTAAGTTGATTTAAACATTCACGATTATCACTCATATTTAACGTCAAGCGGGTATTAATCGAGTAAAGACGATTAACAGGTGTAACGTCATGCCCGAAACGTCAGGATAAAATTAAACGTAAGTTTATGCGATTAAGTGGTAGTCGTCAAAATATGAGATTTTGTCGTCTTTGACATATATCGTAAAGCACGCTTGTAGTTTTATTTTTACGTTTACACTAATATTTTTTTTTATTGATTTCCGTTAAATAGGACAGGTTATTTGGGACATTAATAGAAGTTGCCTAGTATATCGGCTTTTGTTAAATTCGTAAAAAAACATAATAATTGAAATAGCAAGTGTGAGATAACCTTAAAAATAAGATCTCAGATGACTGACGGCACATATGTCAAAATAAGTTTCATTAGGATGTAATAAAAGTTGCAATACACTTTTTCAGTCATTAAACTTATTTTTTTAATAACTCAATAACATTAAGAGTTAAGGTACTGTTAGTTTCTTAGACAAATTGATTATTTTTGACCTAAATAAGCTTCCCTTTAATTTAACGGAAATCAATAAAAACACGGTGTATAATTTTTAACATTTTCGTTTTCAACTGACGTTATAAGTACTGATAAATGGCTTACCACAGGCAAAACATAGCCTTCGCAGTAATCCACATGGTCTCCTATAAGGTTGACACGGCCCGGAGCGGCCGCAGCAGCGGTAGGCCTGCGCTCAAACGTGGCGCCGAAAACGTCGCACGCTTTGCGCAGGAGTGTGCTCTCGCCTGACGACACGGCGTCTGTTGGAGCTGGCATCTAAAAGTTGGAATAATTACAAACCTCCTTATTCATAAACGTCTACTAACTTAACAAGCCGCTAAGTATTGTTTGTCCGTTTAACAAACAATAGGTACCTACTTGCCGCAAATCTATCTGGCGACTGATGGACTTTGTATATTCTGTGCTGATGGTATATTTTTTGACAATCCGCTTTAGGTCAATTACAATATTTGCCGCTTTATTGATTATCTTATCTACTGGTATTTTGGCATTTTATTTGTATTAAAGTAGGAAAATATAGTGGTCTCAGCGCAGACTATAATTTTATCAACTACTCAAAGATACCACAGGTGACCCAAGAGCTGGCAGCTACCTCACTCAACAGATCAGCCTCGCGATCCAGCGGGGTAATGCTGCCAGCATCTTTGGTACCATGCCGCGGGGCCCGTTTTTAGATTTAGATTTAGTTTAGTATATATTTATTTATAATGTAGTTTTATAATGTTGCAGTTTTAATTTTGTATATTTTTGTCGCTTATAAATAAATGTATTTAATAAAAAAAATAGACGAGCACAATGTGGATGCCTATGGATTAACCACAATCTAATTTATATGGTATTTAAAGTGCAAATAAATAAATCTAAATTGAAATCATACTGCTTTCTCTCTCACTCTGACATGGTGCTAACAAGTGTAACGCGAGATGGCCTTAAGTCGCCAGATCTGTTTGAGGCAAGTACCTATAGTCTCACTGTTTATGTGTTTCCCGTTTAGTGCGTCTTGCCTATTTGACTCTTATTTTTGCGGCTTTGTTCCGTTTTACCTATACTTTTTCCATACCAATCAAGAGAACCCTAATTTGTTGAATCGGAATATTCTCCACATTCCTTTAGACGCACACCACCATGTTTCCACCTTCCAAGCAATGTCATATCGTGGGTTGCCTGGTGAAACCCGATCAGTCGAGATAACTCGGCTGCCCTATGCAGAAATCAAGTATCTGTGTTTTGTCAAATTTTACAGGAGAGCGAAAAAACGTTTTTTTTTTAGATTTTTCTTGTATACATGTTTACTAGTTAAATTATAGCATTTATTAAAGCCGTTTTTTATTATGCAAGATATCATTAATAGTATACTATATTTATTTTTTCAAAATTATCAGCACAATCATTTTAAAACGCAAAAACAGGTTTCTGCCTAGAATGCGATAATAGAATTTTAAAGCTTTTCTACAAAGAAACAAGTATCTGTTTATATTTTAGTGCTTTATACTACATTTTAGATGCCTATAATTTAGTGTATATCATGCTTGTGTTAAATATATTATTTCGGTATTAATGCAGTAGGTATTGGAGTATTTCATGGAAAACAAGGTCCTGTTCTGTTTGAATGCAAGTTGTTTTAAAATTCATGGGTGTATGAGTTTTTTTTCTGGAACAATGTATTTCTGACAAAAATACTTGAAAATTTAAATCAATTACTTAAATTGTAGGAAACACCTTACATACCTAACCAAAAAAGAACTTCAAATCCGACAGTCTATGGAAAAGTTATGGTAAAAGTTTCCGATTAGGTAACGCTTAATCCACTGACATAGAGGCTAAACGTGGCTTTCAGCATCCGACTTGGGAAGACTACAGTGATAATAGTTTCACGTCACTAATCTACAGAAAGTAGCATTTACGGTTAGTTACAACAATTTTTTATTTTCTAGTTTTTGGTGCGATAAAAACCGTTTAACTTAAAACTTTTTTTACTTATTTTATTTTCAAGTTTTTAGTGCAATTCTTATAGTACATTACTACCGAGGCCGGGAAGTGACTGGTTGCCGGCCGAATATATGTAGACGGCCGAGCGAAGCGAGGCCGGATAGTATTCGGACGGCAACCCGTCACTTCATGGCCGAGGTATGTATAATGCTTTTCTCAAACATGCAATGAAATGAAACAAAAAAATGTATCTTCATTCTAAGAAATTATAAGTCAACTACATAACTAAGTCTTTGAAACACAACAAAAGTCAAATACGACACCGACACCTCATTTTTTTTTTAAGATTGACCTGTTTGAAAGTTGCAAATTTTTTATTTAAAAAAGCGGTATTAGACGACGCGGTCGGTTGGGTCCAATTAATCGCATGCAGTGATTGGAGCCGACGGATCGCGCCGTATAATACTGCTTTTTAAATATTATTTTGAGTAGTTATTATACATTTATTTTAAATTATATAATTTAAATACCTAATTATAACTGCAAAAATTTGCCAATCTTTTTTTTTATACTAATATTACTTACAGATAATTATTGGCTAAAAGCCAAGATGCCAGGTCACAACCCTATGTCAAATGAAAATTAAAAAATAGGTACTTGCCGGCCTAGGCCGGCAACGAGCTACTTCCCGGCCACTTTTTTGGCACTTTTTTACAACATTTCATTGCATGTTTGAGAAAAGTTTATTTCCGATACTATACCTACTTATTCGAGATCAAAGATGTTGTTTGTAATATATAATACAATTATGCATGCTAGCGTTTAACTCTCGCGCTTCAATCACGACACATATTATGTAAACGTAATGGACATTATTTTATGTGTAACGAGAGAGGAATTCCTGCTGAATAGATATTTTTAGAAATCGTACACTAAAAAATGTCAGCTTGAATGCCCGAAATGTCTCAAATGGACGTGTTATTCAAACGATACCTTAGATAACAGAGATCTGACAATAAGCAATATATCAATCAATTTGGTTTATTGAGAAAATCAAGTTAAAAAATGTATATTGCACACATTATACAAGTTGAATTTCGAGACTATAAAATATTAACTCATATTACTGTCAGTCGACTAACCGGAGAACCGCAGGTCTGACGGAAAGTCCGACGCGAATTGAGGGCCCAAGGGGTCAATCCGTGCAGTATATCAACCGGCGGGCCATAGGCTCGACGGTACTATGGCAAGCACTACGTGAACCGGAGGGACTCACACTCTCTGTCTGTCAACTGGAGAACCGCCGGTCCGAGTGCACGTTCTACGCAAACCACCTGCGCTGTCAGTCTATCAACCGAAGGGCCGCAGGCCCGATGGCACGCCCTACGCGAACCCAAGGGGTATACTCATACTCTCAGTCTTATCAACCGGATGACTGCAGGTCCAACGGCACGTCCTACGCGAGTCACTCACGCTATGAGTTTATCAGCCGGAGGGCCGCAGGCCCGACGGCCCGCCCTACGCGACCCACTCACGCTGTCACTCTATCAGCAGGAGGGCCGCAGGCCCGACGGCTCGCCCTACGCTACGCGATCCACCCACGCTGTCACTCTATCAGCTGGAGGGCCGCAGGCCCGATGGCTCGCCCTACGCGAATCACTCACGCTGTCACTCTATCAGCTGGAGGGCCGCAGACCCGACGGCTCGCCCTACGCGATCCACTCACGGTGTCACTCTATCAGCTGGAGGGCCGCAGGCCCGACGGCTCGCCCTACGCTACGCGATCTGCCAATGCTGTCACTCTATCAGCTGGAGGGCCGCAGGTCCGACTGCTCGCCCTACGCGAATCACTCACGCTGTCACTATCAACAGAAGGGCCGTAGGCGCGACGGGCGGCCCTACGCGAATCACTCACGCTGTCACTCTATCAGCTGGAGGGCCGCAGGCCTGACTGCTCGCCCTACGCGGTCCACTCACGCTGTCACTCTATCAGCTGGAGGGCCGCAGGCCGACGGCTCACCCTACGCTATCCACTCACACTGTTACGCTATCAGCCGGAAGGCAGCAGGCCCGACCGCTCACCCTACGCGATCCACTCACGCTGTCACTCTATCAGCCGGAGGGCCGCAGGCCTGACGGCCTGCCCTACGCGAACCACTCACGCTGTTAGTCTATCAGCCAGACCCAACAGCTCGCCCTACGTGAACCACTCACGCTGTTAGTCCAGTGGCCAGAGGGCTGCAGGCCCGACGGCTCGCCCTACGCGAACTACTCACCCTGTCAGTCTTTAAGACGGAGGGAGGCAGGCCCGACGGCTCACCTTACGCGAACCCGAAGGCCCGAGGGCTGAACTCACACTATCAACAAGCGGACCGCAGGTCCGGCCCCACATCCTACGCGAACCACCCACGCTGTCAGCGGTTATGGCACACTAATAGCGGTTATGGTAATATTGTAGTATCAGATATGAGAATTTGGAAGTGAGTATTCAATGTATCCCCACAAGGCGGACTCATGACCACTGAAGGTCGCTGGATGAGGGTGGCACATGGCCGGTCCTTGTGGCAATCTTTGGGGGAGGCCTATATTCACCAGTGAACGTCTTTTGGCTGATATGATGATGATGATGATAATGAAATCCGTATGTTTCTACCAAATATCTAAAGCAGTACAGCAATACTTCAAAATCTACATATCGCTAAACCTAGCGGTTGTGGCAGGCAGTAACACTGGAGTATCAGATTTGAGGAGTTGGACGTTAGTTTTAAATTCGCATGTTTCTACTTAATATCTAAAGAACTTCTTTAAAATCAAGATATCGATAAAAAATAAGCCTTGCGGTTATTGTGGGCATTACTGCAGCATCAGGAGTGAGGAATTGGAAGTCAAGATCAGGCTGTTAGTATTTGATTATGCCAAACATGCTATAGTTTCATTTTCACGTGTCTAACACTCTCGTTTAAGGTAAGCAGTACGTCTGCAGCATCAGGCTTTGAGGATACAAGGATACAAATATTATAATATTGCATTGTCATGGGGACTTGATAAGAGTTCCAAATTTTATTGATTTCGGTGCAGTAAAAGTGGTCGAAAAATAGATCACAAGATTTGAAGCATCGACGACAGTTGATACGCGGTGAAGTTAATAAAAACCGTTTAAAAAGGTTCCGCAGGACAATTTCTAACCGAAATTCAAACACTTAAATATAAATATAAGGTTTTGGTATCCTAATAAAATGAAAATTTCTAAGCTAAAGTCAAGTAACTTAGCGATCTATATCAATATTTCTACGATGAAGTCAAGTAGCTTAGCGATTTATATCAATATTTCTACGCTGAAGTCAAGTAACTTAGCAATCTATATGAATTTCAAGTATCTTTCGCAAGATACTTGATTTCAAGATAGAATTAGGGTATATACTTGACTTTAGCGTAGAATACCCCGTTGAAAAAAGATACTTGAATTTTTGAAAGTTCTGTAACTACAAAACTATTCAGTAGTAAAAAATAAATAAAATACTGAAAATTGTATTTTAAAACATCGAATTGAATAATGTAAAAAAAAAATTTTTTGGTCAATTTCGAGATACTTGATTTCTGCGTAGGGCAGCCGAACTATTCATTGAAATGACAACCTCAGTAAGTGTCATATAGTTCGTACCTATTTCAAAAAGCGGTTTGCTCGACTTAGCGGGTTTCACCGGGCAACCGTCGGGCCTCGATATTAGGGACTTCGGGATGACGTCATTTACAGAGAGCTTCCCCAAAACCAATTTATAACCACTACGTTCTAAGAGACGGAACTACTTTATAGGCTTTTAGTTCCTTTTTACTGAATCGCCCACGACAATCTCGTAAAAATAGCGAAATCAAAGTGGTAATATTATTTTTTTTGTTTGTAGTTGCGTAGCGTCTGCCTTTCTGCAATATAAGCAAAGGTCGGCAACGTTGAGCTATTTTCATAATAATTTAACGTATCTAAGCCATATAATATTATAGGTATTAGTACGCATATAGTATACGAATATACTCGTAGTGATTTCCTAGTTAATTTCTTCGAATATATGAACAGAATTTAGAATTGTACGTAATAGCCAAATCGTCATTAGCCTTTCTCAGTCCACGGCTGGACGTAGGCCTCTCTCCTATCAACTATGCGTATAAACGCATTAGGAGATACCTAAATGCCCATAATCGCCACTCTGGGCAAGCGGATTGGCAATCACAGTAATATGTCCATTATGATGACGCTGTTGTCCATCATCACATTATGAGTATTTACCTCCTAATGCGTTTATACGCATAGTCCAGCAATGGACTATCGTAGGCTAACGATGATGATAGGAAGGTCCTGCAATAGCAGGCTCATTTGATTGACCATTTGTATACCTACTTAAGTACTTCATCTGAGCATAATAAGGGGCGCGAATTAGTGTTTATACCTTGTCTCGGATATGGAATATAGAAGCAACAGTAATCTAAATTAGAAACATTTGATCTGCCATAAACCTAGAGATAAGTATACCTACTATCTTTGTAATAATCTTGACTTAATTCCACTCAATCCGTGTCGACACAGATGACATAATATTATTCGTACTTCGTACGTATAGGTATATTATTACTGATTACATTTATAATTATAATGTTTGATACCTAGATGCCTACCTATAGATACTTAGTTACTTCGTGTACCTACCTAATCTACCTATATCTCGTATTAACAACTAGGTTAATTTACTCGTGGTAAATTATATCGCAAATTAGCCCGGTACATTAGATATTTAGTTATCTCGTCTTAAAAATCCCATCCGATTAGTTTTACACATTTTCATAAATGTCGGGGTCAAATTAGTGGCCAGTGCGTAATTCTCCCATCATGTCCGTTTGCGAACATGATGGGAGAATTACCTAAGTATAATAAAAATGCGATCTTTCATAGGACAACTCACAGAACCATAGTTCTGTGGGACTGCTCATATCAATTATTTTATAATTTCTGTTGGGTACCAACGCCCGCCGCGATTAGATATTTTGCAATACATTGCGCTAACAATGCAAGCTACTTACTTGTTATTGTCACGATTAGTCTATTAGACCCATGAATGTAGGATTAATATGGATTTGACAACGTTATAATAATAGCAAGAACGAAAGGGATGGTCTTATGAAACTTTTTACTAGTGGAAGTGAAAAGGAACGATAATCGTCCGTCCTTATCACTGTGCCACTATTTTTTGTGTGTGTGTGCATTAGATGCTAAATGTAAGTGCCAGACAAATGCGTTGAATACGTCACTAAGTGCCTGTGTGGCACTTTCGTCTTAGTTGTAAGTGACTATGTCTATCCCTCTTAGTGGCACACTATGTGCGGCCCCTCGATTAGACCTCAATAGGCGTCCCAAGCGGCGCCACTGTTATGCAGTCATACCAATATTAGGACGAGTAGTGTAGATAGTGATATGTCATGTCATGACTATACAATAAATACATATGTTAGTCGAATAAAAGGACGAATGTTTTATTGGACCATGTGGTGGCAATAAACAGCGTTATCACACTGCTGCGGCAAATAGGAACCAATAAAAGAATCGTAAAACGACTGACGGGTTATCACGACAAACCTTTTACACAGTGATAGCGCTCTACAGACAATAGCGACTATCGCTTGCGACTTGCAGTACTACAACAACTTGTTGGTCTTATTATAGTTCAATAGCTGTTTTACTTTACTAATGTATCTCCATCCCTTGGATTAACTAATTATTAGTGTAGATTTGGGGTTACGTAGATATAATCCCAATATATGTGTGTAGCAAAATATAAGACATGTCTATTTATTTGCGGCAAATTACTGTATCAAACTAAGATCAACCCTTTAATTATAATATGTAATACATACAAGTCCAATTACATTTATCCCAACTTATTCGTAATATATTAAATATTACTCTGATCAATATTGACCTAAAGATTCTGTGCCTTAAGTCAGTACCTAAGGTAAGTGACACATAATATATGCCCAAGGGTGATTTTTTACATACGTGGATGCTAATTGTTGCAGTTTCCATACCGGTTAACTTGCCCGACTTGAGTAATTATAGGTACCTATTATTTCTAATCATTTGTGTAACGGAGTAATTAGGTACACAATAATACTGGTTTCATTAACATTAAGTGTATCTTATCAGCTAAGTCATCGAATTCAAAATCCCTTTGCGAGTATAGCCTTACACAATTTAACGACAAGACATTTATTTTTGATGGAGTCGCAAATGAATGAGATCACTCGCATCACCTACCTAAAGAAAGCAGGTCATTCGAAAGTAGAATTCAACCACAATTTCTTAAAACTTCGTTCTTCAATTTGCCTTCAATAGTTTAATAATCGTAAAAATTCGAAGGTAGCTGTAAAACGTATATCCAAACGAGTTTTTGACTCATTGTTTTTTTCCGGCCATGCGTTGATGAATTAGGTAGGTATATTCACATTCATACGTACCGTTATTGAATGATATCCAAAGGCGTTATACACTTAACAACCACAATACTTGCACTGTTCACGGTCAAACAAACGCGACTGAAGCGTTCGTTCGGTCATTAATGAATGAATTTATCGTTTAAGGGGGTTTGTAGAGTGTGAATAAAATAATAAACTTGTATTAATAAGCCATTGTTTTGTTCGGTGAGACAAATACATTACGTAACATTATTTTGCTGATATCACAACCACGCGATGGTTGTTGTGAAAGAAAATATGAGTATAATTTTGTATAGAAGAAATGTAACAAAGTGTTTTACTAAAAGAACATAGTACCAACACGTGAAATAGGTATGTACATAAAATAAATAGAGTTTACTGACACCTGGCTCAGCCAAAAAGACAGTCATTCTCACATGGAAATTCCGATATAAGTAAATTATAATATTCATAAACACAGGTAAATCATTCGCGAAAAAATGAGTAAGTAGGTACCTAAGTACTTAATCGCCAACTGCTCTCGCTAACCTTAAGTAATGAGCTGATGAGGAAAGTGCCTCATGCGGAAGCCCACTGCCCTACTAAACTGAATCCATTTTATATAGTGATTGTTTGCATACGAGTACTTGCATATCCAACCACAACAAGCTCTCTTAAATAGTAGGTGTATGCAATTAACCATTAACGTTTTTTACGCAGAAGTGTACCTTAATAAATCGAATAACTTTCTCACCTTCCAATTCTTGGCGGATCTTAGGATAGAATAGATAGATATTGTATTATACCCATTCCATTATATTATATTATACCTACCAGTAGTAGGAGTAGATAGGTATAATAGGTTTTTTTATACGCTATATTATTTCGACGGAAAACTACCTACAGGCTGAGTGGAGTACGTAGTACGTATGATAGGCATAAGTGTAGTACATAGTGTACCTACATACGTACAATACTCCAATTTATAACAGAAATGCACATAAGATATAATCAAACTCCGAAGTATATTCTCCTTAATAACTTTATCAAACAACGGCTTATATTTATGGCCCACACTTGATCCCCGATAATGTAAGCTGTGTAAACATACTTCCAATTCACATTCCGGGGACTGTTACTACTACTAGAGTGGTCAAAGGTCAATGAGCTACAACGTGCCAGCTAAGTACTTAATTAACCGAACGAAGTGAAGGTGTCCGTTTCAGCCTGGGCACAAATGCTTTCGTATCGCTATGCGGCTATCTTGCTGTACCATTTCTCAACTAATTATTATACAATTTTAATAGCGGTTATTTATTATACGTGTTGAATTTTATTGTCGATCGAGTTATTGAATGTGTCGTAATCATGGGTGAGGTCTACCAGTAGGTGCTCATAAATCCACTTACCATTTTTAGTCTATGTCGTCATCAGATATATGGGAGCTGCTAACAATAAAGGCCTGCTCAGATACTTGTGAGCGCCCTGGCTGCTTCGATATATCTAATGGCTCAAATGGCCTATTTTTTCGGCTTAATTTGCACAGCTGTAAGTTGTATGTTTCTTGTGCTTTCAATACATAACTATAGTTGTTTGAAAAAATGTATAGATAACAATTAAATAAAACTATAATTTGGATAGGCTAGGGTTTTACTCACTTGAGTCATAGGTACTTTCTCTTTCTTACGCTAATGTTATTAATTCAAAAAAGAGGTGCCTGGATTTCCTTGTTCCTACACTTACTGCCAAATTTGGTTTGCCAGACTATGTACTACACATTGACAAAATAAAGATCTCTATCGGTATAGTTCGAGACATATAAATTGAATGTTTATTTTTACTATAATGTAGGTAGAAAGTTACCAATTTATATTTCACGAACTATAACTCTCTAAATTGAATAGGCAGAATCGATCAACCCCATTAGCACATCTTGTGTTTGACAGCAACTCGTAACTACCCGTCTTTTTCCGATTGTATTGATTAAAAAGAAATAAGTGAAGATTGTTTGAGTTACATTTATAATCTCTTGAGAAATGTAACTCGGTATGTTAAACATGCCTTTGTACTTATCAAAGTCACACTCACTGTCAAGTGTCAAACTCAAACGTCAAATCAAAGTTGTTATTAGTCCTAGGCGTACAAAATTACGAATCATTATATTCATTATTAATTTAAAATGTCTTTTAATACAAAAGACATCGTTTTATCGGAGTCCCGACCGCGTACGCTGCTTCTACAGAAACATTCCGACTACTTAGCTGGCTATGGGCTCAATAAAGATGACTTCGAATACTGCATGACTGAGTATCTTCGCATGTCGGGGATATATTGGACTGTAACAGCAATGGAATTGATGGGACAAAGTTCCAGGTATTTTTATACACACGCAGATTTTTGGTTGATGAGAAAAATATAATAACTTCTCTGTATTACATACTTCAGAGAAGTTATGATGAAATCGATAAACCTAAAGCTCTGATAATGATAAGCTAGTACTCATTTTTCAAACACATTGTGTCAAAGATCTTGTGTTCCTAATCTATAACAATACAAAATGCGTTCTCTTAAAGGCAAAATTCGTATCAACAGATATAAAGTATTTCAGAGGCATCTTTTTTTGGCTTGCAAATTATTTAAAATAGCAATTATTGGTATATTTGATATACCAATATTTGTCTACATAAACACAGAGGCCTGAAGAAAATTCAATTGATGTATTATCTGGCTCATCAATTTTGTAATAATTTCCCTAATACAATAGGTATTGAACTCAAATCAATTCATAATTTGAATTGAAAATGCATTGTTCTGATCCTTAACAGCCACAGACTTAGGGTTATGTTGTAACAACAATTTTTACATGATTTTAATTAGCTTTGTGGCCTATTCCACAATTGGAATTGTGGAATAGCTGGATAAATATATCAACCTGAGAAATTTATCACTATGTCCCCTCCCCAGCCATATGAAAGAAAAGAATCGCTATCAATATTTTATCTGACAGAAGTATTTTATTCCGGAATGGTGAAAAACGCCCTTAATAATTTATTTTGTAAGTCAGATACTACATTATACAAATATCTTCACACTATTAAACCAACATAATAAATCTCATATGTATGATTCCAGAATGCCCAAAGAAGAGATAATAGAATTCATCACATCATGTCAGGACAGTGAAAGTGGGGGCATCTCCGCCAGCATAGGGCATGACCCGCACATGCTGTATACATTGAGCGCAGTACAGGTAAATTATAAGAAACAGTGATATAAAATTACTGTACACCTGCTTCAAATAGGCTTGGTAAAATATTTCTGTGGTACATTCCTGAGTTAGTTTTACATACAAATTGAAAAATACATGCAACAACCTTGATCTTGAGTTTTGGCGAAGCAATGAGAATTTTTATTTATAGATAATGCTTAATGATAGGCACATTTTTGTGATTGATAAAATAATGAAAATTTTTTTTTGCAATTTTTACTGCATGTATATGAAACTTTTTAGTCAATTGTTTCTCTTTGTTGCTTAGATACATTATTTGTAGAAAGATCAAGCAATTTTGGTAAGTGAAAAATTGTGCCTTTTACTAAAAAAGCTAACATACTCAACATTTTGTCAATGAGTAAAATGGTCCAGAAATTGAAAGGAAAATTAATTGTGTTAAATATTAATGTACAATATACATGAATTATTATTATGTCCATTTCAGATACTTGCTTTATATGACAGAATAGATGCTATAGATGTGGAGGGAGTAGTTAGGTATATCAAATCTATGCAACAAGAGGATGGCAGCTTCTTTGGTAAGTTAATTTAGAATAGAATAAATTTTATTCAGATAAAGCACACATTATAGAACAACAAATGTAAATATTGTGGAAACATTGTCTGGTTTGAAAAGTAAGGTAATATTGCTATCCTGTAGCAACTATTTGCTGAAAGATGTTTTACCGAAATAGTTGGTTCTGCCTCTAAACCGGCGATATTAACACGTTCGCCTCCGGTACTGTTTCACTAAATGCTAATACTATGCCGATCGAAATTATCTGATAGAACTCCTATGCCATTGACACACATGTGTGACTGAACAGATTGTACTCTTATGCCGGCGACACAGCACTTGTGTCAAAAACGTTCGTATTTCTATGGCACTGGCATAGGATGAAGAACTCTGCTTATGCTAGTAGCATAAGAATAAGGTTACTCTAATCATGTATGTGTGTCACTGGCATAGGAATCAGATTTTGTTGGTCACAGACGCTGTGTCACTGGCGTCAAACGTGTTAAGCAAGGCTCGGAACCGGTTTTTTTCGAGAACCTCGAAATAGCCCAATATTTAAAACGTTTTATATTCTTTATGTAGTACTCAAAATGTTATGAAATTACCAACGTCGTATTTTTAAATTACTCCATTAACAAAGAATTGATATACCGAAGAACAAAAAAGAACGAAATTCGAACCGTTCTTTTGTATGGAGTAAAAACCGGTATCCGAGCCCTGGTGTTAAGAATTCAAGATGTTCAGGTTCTATATAGGCCTTTTACGAGTCTTTCTCTTACGCATTCCCGTTTAAATCATCTATCATTTTCTAGGAGACAAATGGGGCGAAGTAGACACCCGGTTCACGTTCTGCGCGGTGATGTGTCTATCGCTGCTGAAGCGGCTGGACGCTATCAACGTGGACCGCGCCGTGGAGTTCGTACTGAGCTGCATGAACTTCGATGGAGGGTTCGGCTCCAAACCCGGCTCGGAAAGCCATGCTGGTATGATTTACTCGGAGACCTAGCTCCTTATTCATAAAGGTCTCCTAACATAGCAAGCCGCTAAGTATTGTTTGTCCCTTCCACTCTTATTGACATATTGAAATGACCAAAATAGACAAATACTTAGCGGCTTGCTAAGATAGGAGACGTTTATGAATTATAGTTTGACTACGAACAAATAAAACATGGAAGCCGCACGGCATACTAAATTGCCTTTCAGAAACTTTCTGAATTTTAGTTGACAAGTGTCACCCCCTCTTCAATGCATCACGGTTTTGAATTTCCATGTCAACCTATAAAAACTTATACCGCCATTTAAAAGTAGTTGTGATTGGTCCATCAAAGTTTTGATTGGCCATATTCTATAATTATTTGTCAAAGATGTTGCGCCGAAATATGCGCGGTGTTAAGAAAAGCGCTATATCCTGCCCATCTTGGCACAATTGAACAATTGTGTTTGGGGGCATTTTTGAGCTGACGTTAGACGTCCATGTTATATATGGTCGCAGTAGTTTGATTAAGTAATGACCTGATTATTTTCTAATTCT